>OZ023264.1:58564307-58659307 GCA_964006375.1 Tillus elongatus
TATATATATATATATATATATATATATATATATATATATATATATATATATATATATATATATATATATATATATATATATATATATATATATATATGTATGTATGTGTGTGTGTGTGTGTGTGTGTGTATGTATGTATGTATCCTAGCGATAACTCAAAAAATACTAAACTGATTTCAATCAAACTTGTCAAAAGTCTTGTTTGGGCGAAAACCGAGGTCGAGTTTGTTAATCAGCCTTTATGCTCAAGATTTTCCGGTAGAAAATAGGAGAAAACGCTATATTTTTGTAAGTATCAGAGTAACTGGAATTAGACTTTACATGTGGCTAAAAATAGTGCAAATAAACATATGTTGTAAATTTTAAGTAATTTGGTACCCAATGTTTAGAGTTTTTTTCAAAATTAAACATAAAATCCCAAAGACATGCGTTAAAACGACTTAGTGGTTAAAGTCATATGCCTGACAGACAGAGTAGTTAACTGCCACGCGTAGATTAATTCACACAAAAGGTACATCAACGGTAACCAAACTAAATATATACCAGGCAGAAAACATACTACCTAAACCAACAATCGTAAAATCTCGGGCATAATTAAGGAAAATGACAGACGAAATGAAATTAAAAATTTGCCAAGTAATTGTTATTTAACTGGGGGATTCAATCAACTATTAAAATGCACTATGTTTGTAGCTTTATTAATGGCCCCCAATACAGTTTTAGCGCAGCATAGATATATTATGCTGTCGCATAATACAGCAAAAATGTAAACAAAATCAAGGCAAGTATCTATAAAAAATGATTCTATAATAGTTTATGTTATATTTAAACTTAAACATAAGACGTGATATAAGACCGAAACAGTCGTGGGAGGTGTTTCAATGGTAATTGTACTAATTCTGTAATTATTTGTTACGTATAGTTTGAATACAATATCCCGTGCATGAAGCCGATCTAAAGTATCACGCAAATAAAACGTTAGTTGACGTGTGCCGAGATGGTGCGGGGGGCCTTGCGCTTGCTTCTTAAGCAGAAAGTTGCGCGATCGAATCCAGCTGAATGAATTTATGTGCTGTGAATTTTTATTTTAAAAAAATCACTAATAGAGAGGTATCGATGGTGAGACTTTACAAAAATGTTGTCAAATGAGCGCAAACTAGAATCCCTAGAACCCATATCCGGGGTCAGTTTCAATTTTTATATGTTTATATATATATATATATATATATATATATATATATATATATATATATATATATATATATATATATATATATATATGTATGTATGTATGTATCCGTCTGATAACTCAAAAAATAAATAATTAACCGATTTCAATGAAACTCGGCAAGTGCCTTTCTTTTATTAATGGCTTGGACGAGTTCGTTATTCAGGAAAATCTGACGGGGTTTTCCGGAAAAATTTTGAGTTTACTTTCAAAAAAAATTTTTTCTCCGAAAATAACTAAGCTGTTTTAATGATATTTAGTATATATGTTGCCTTGGAAGAGACCTTACTAAATACCAAAATTCAACTTTCTAAGTTTATAGAAAATTGGTTATTCGAATTTTAAATTTTCTTTCAAAAAATTTTTTTTCTCCAAAAATTACAGAGTTATTTTAATGAAATTTGGTGAAAAGCTTGCCCTAGGGAAGACCTTACTACATACCAAAATTAAACTTTCTAAGCTTATACAAAACTGAGTTATTCAAATTTTAAGCACTTAATAAAAATTCACTATCATAACGCACTTGCTGCGTCCAGAGTTTTTTATGTTTTATTTCGACATTTGGAGAAACAATAGTGCACAGATTTCATACGTTTTGAACAAGATCTCATTTTTGTTTAGAACGACAAAATAAGTTTGTCACCTTTGAGTCTGAAATTATAATTTTGTTATTTTTGGTATTGAAAAAAGCGGTTTAATTAGGTTGACTAAAACGAAATCATACTGGCCATTAATAAGTTAAAATAACTGCGACGTTTATAAGTTGGCAGAAACTTTCCTTTTCTAAATATGAATTAAGTTTCCTTCTGGAAATCTTATGTAGAACTTTAATGAAATTTGTAATACAGATTTCTTCTAAAAAGACACTAATATCTACAGATGACCTGACGTTAGCCGTCAATAGGCGGCTATATAGAAAAATGTGGGGACTAAGACCTATTATGGCCCACTGGATGGACTCAAGGGTGCTCAGGCCATCGTTAACATCCGCGGCACTGGTCTGGTGGCCTAAGGTGACAGAATCCGGTGTCAAACAAAAACTAGGCAAGATCCAAAGGATGGCTTGCCTAGGCATCACAGGGGCATGTCTTCAACCCCAACAGCTGCCATGGAGGTGTTGCTGGATCTGCCCCTCCTACACTTAGTTATTATGGAGGAGGCCAGGCTAGGACTATACAGACTAGCCTGCAATGGTAGACTGAAGATCAACCCAGGCCCGCGAATCTGCAGGGAAAACAACTTTACATTGGAAATATCCGACCGCGAGGCATGGTGGGAGGAGACGCCGGGTATACCACGGGACGCGCTCGTCTGGTGCACGGACGGATCCGGCGGGGAGCGTGGGACTGGGGCAGGTGTTTACTCGAAAGGACCGAGGGTAAGTCATAGTATTTCCCTCCTAGCCCATGAACGGTGTTTCAGGCCGAAATGTACGGCATCCTACAATGTGTGCGGGAGAACAAGAGGAAGAGCTACACCAACAAGCGGATCCTCATATCCACAGACAGAGGCGGCCAGGCAGCCCTTAAGGCACTAAGTAGCCCACGGGTATATTCCTGGCTGGTGAGTGAGTGACGAGACGAGACGAGCGACCTGGTTGGGCAGAATGAGGTGACCCTCATCTGGGTGCCGGGTCACTCGGGTGTCAAAGGCAATGAAGAAGCTGACAGACTCGCTAAGAGAGGGTCAGCAGAACCACTTATGGGACCAGAACCGACTCTGGACGTGACAAAGAGCACTGCTAGGGGAGCCATTATGTCCGGGGTCAGAAACCAACACAAGGTGTACTGGACAGACTGTCCAGGGCTCAGACATGGGAAGTCAATAATTGACGAACCCAGTTCAAAGAGAGCTGTGGAGCTGCTAAATCTTAACATAGGACAGCTCAGAAACACAACAGGTTTCTTGACGGGACACATGCATAAAATGGGGCGATTCGAAGGGGACCTCGCATGAAGACTCTGCAGCGAGGGGGAGGAATCAGCCCAGCACATCTTGTGCAAGTGTAAAGCTCTGGACCGCAAAAGACAACTGATCTACGGTCAGTCTAGATCGGAGACAGAGCAATATAAAACTTCACCCTACCAATCGCTGTGCAGACTAGTTCAAGGCACTGTGATTTTGGAATGGGTGGAGTAAGACTAAGGGTATGCACAATCAACCAAAGGTTGCAGTGCTATCTGGGTGGCAAGGCCGCGGGCAAGCCCTGGGGGAAAAATATGTCTACAGATATAGCAAAATTTAGTTTTTTAACTTCATAGAAAGTGGAGTTTTGGGCATTTTTTCAAAAGGAGTTAGAACGCAAGATTTGTTTGATCATAGAGAGATATCGATGGTAACACTTTCGAAATAATTCTTCAAATGTGCGCGTACTAGAACTTCTAAAATCGATCTTCAAGGTCTGTGTAAGTTTAAAGTATTAACTTTACTAATATGCCGTATAATAATAGTGTACAATTCCTATAAAATTCGCTACTCTAACGCACTTGCTGCGTCCCGAAATTTTTAAAAATTATTCTACTTCGGTCTATAGCCAATCACCGACGCCAGGATCAGTTTCACCTTCAAGTCACTGTTCTAGAAAATTCCCGAAACGATGTCTTTCTGTAAGTAGGGTAGGGATCCGTAACGTGCCCAACATCGTATGGGACACGGGACCGACGGCTTTACGTCCCCTTCGAAGGGCGGAACGTGCAGACATTCAACTTGCTCAAACGCTATGCAAAAACTTTGGTTGATGTTAATTTACAGCACGTACTGAAATAATGGAATGCTCCCCTACTGGAAGTCTTAACAAAAATTCTTAGGTTCAGAGGCACAATTTCTTACCCCTGAACCACCGAGACTGCACAGTAAGCGTTATTATTCATTGCGATTTTGACAGAAAGATGTCCAAACCTTTCGAAGTATCCAAATATAACATAACAATACCTTATATTCGAAGAAACAAAAATTGCTAATTCCATTTATTAGTTTAGTTTAGTTTATTTGTGTATAAATTTTACAATGCATCTTACAAGAAGTATTAAACTTGTGTCTGCAATTGATGCAATTTGGACTCGAATATAATACAAAAAAGAAATACTGCTCGAAATCTTCTTGACACTGACAAAGCTTCAATGTTCGTTTTCCAAATTTTTAATTGAATTAACTGCCCATAATTTTTTCTTCTAACCAATAGTCCCATACATCCCTGGAATTTCTATATCATTGCATGGTAAACCAAATTGTCTTCTTCTCACTTACATTTCAGAATATTTTTAATTTTTACACACCATATTTTCAAAATGTCATTTTGACAATGCTTGATATAAATCTGTGTGCACAGGAATGCATACAAATAAGGCACATAAATCTTTAAAAACCGAGTCTGAACTGACCTGGGACCGCAAAGAATCCGTGAGGCAATCGGCGAACAACCAAGTAGCTTTGATGTGGGTACTAGGGCGTCAAGGCATTGAAGGACATGAGGGAGCAGATAGCCTTGCAAAAAAGGCAGCAACACCATACTATGGGCCAGAGCTCTATTGTGGACTAACAAAAACTGAAGAAGGGAAAACGGTTCATCACCATATCAATACAGAAGCCTGAGCTGTTTCTTGAATTGAACAAGAACGACTTGAGAATAATCACACGACTTTTCACTGTTCTATATTTAAAAGTGTGTTTTATGTGGCTTGTAAATATGGAACGCTTCGTGCAGGTAAATATAATTTTAAAATATGGAAATCAATTAAAATTATTATAATTTTTGTGAATAACGTTTTTTTAACTTATTTTGTTTCTTTAAGGACGGTCTATTTCCGCGACTATGGCTAATCGCCGACGCCAGAGAGCAGTTTCACTTTAGTATCCTGGATGTTTTTCCGAATCCCTTCCTTTAAAATGTCCAACATTGTATGGTACACGGGAGCGACGGCGTTACGCCCCCTTTGCAGGCTATAACGTGCTGACGTTCAACTTGCCCAAACGCAATGCCACAACTTCGGTTGATGTCAACTTACAGTGTGTAAATTTTTCGAAAAGGACCCAAACTTTTTCCTGAAAAAACGTGTCCGAATTTCTTGGCTACCGAACTTATCTAAGTCCCTTACAACAGGACCGTATCTACCAAATTTCATTAAAATCACCCCATTGTTTTTTAAGTTGTCGGTGTGATACGTACCTACATATTAGGTTACGTGTGACTTGTTTGTAAGTCATAGTGTCAGAGCCATTTCTTGATGAAGTACTTTCCCGACTGCGTTGTGCCTCTCATTATACTCTGTTGCAGCAAACGCTTGACATGCTTCGGTGACATGCTGGATAGTCTCTGACACCCAAACCTACATTTGTCATCTTAAACCGAATTATCTCCAACTATATACTTCAGGTAGTTTCTTGTTGGGATCATCTGATCTTGTATGGCCAGCCAAAACCCCTCTGTCTCTGGAAACATCTGTCCGGACACCAACCAGTAGTTCGACGCAAATTTGTCGACGTGTGCCTGAAAGGTCTCATTCAAATGTTGTCCATGGAGAGACTTCTGCATCCAAGATTGCAGCTTGTCCTGATCAGTCATATGGTGACTTTGTATTTCACTTTATTCTAATTGTAGCGGTGTTGAATCACAGTGTAGTTCAGAAGTAACCGCTCGCTGAGAAACATATACGTAGGTTCAATATCTGCTGGTCTAACTGTTTACCAATATCCAACACCCCTCTTGCACCTTGGTATCTAGGTAGGGTTACTCGCTCGATAGCACTACGGCGGTCGTGCTTTTTGGATTTTGTTAAGAGTGTTCGCACCTTCCGTTGTGGATTTTCGATGTCCGTTTTGCTCCAGTTTACAATCTCAAATGAATCGCTAGGTGCAAAAAATGCATATTTATTAAGAGCCTTAGCCAGGTTCCTGCTGTTAAAATATACTCGCACCACCTGCTTTACTCGTTTGTTCTGACAAATGAGTTTATGAAAGAGATTGTGCTTCATTACTGAGTGGTTTATTTTTCTCGGTTGCTGGATTCCAGGTATTTATAACACTCTTCTACATCTATCGAGGCAATTTGCTGGCCTTTCTGCATTTCATATAGATTTGGTTGTATCTTCCCTTTTTTTTTTTTAATTTCAACAACACACCACGAGGGCTAACAGCCTAAATACTATCGTACCGTGGGTGTTGACAAGGAGGAAAGAGGCAACTTGTTAATTCTGGACTTGAAGGTTTGGAGGTTCGGGGAAGAAGGAAAAACATGTGCCGGCAAGGAGTTCCACAACTTGGAAGTCCTCGGGACAAAAGAGCGGGCATAACAAGATGTTCTATGTCTGGTGACCTGGAGAGTAAAAGGGTGCATTCGCTCTGTTCCCCTAGTGGATCTGTTGGGGGCAGCAGGTGGGGGAACTATGGAGGAAAGCTCCTCTGAGCAGTGCCCGTGCAGATATCTATAAAAGAGAGAGAGGTCACCAACGACACGTCGGTGGGCAAGGGATGGCAGCCTTTGGGTGAGGGTAGGGCCACCGATGAGACGTATAGCTCTCTTTTGAATAGAGTCCAGGATAGCGAGTGTAGAAGCGGCAGCGGCACCCCAGATGTGGGAGCAGTATTCGAGGTTTGGCCTTATTTGTGAAGTATATAAGGTATAGAGATTAGCTGGTGAAAAGTATTTGCGAGCCCGGAAGAGGAAACCTAATTTCTTAGCAGCCGCTTCTGCAATTGATGTGACATGTTGGTGCCAATTAAGATTTTGATCCACAGAAATGCCAACAAGAGAAAAGAACTCATTACTTTGAATAACTTGGTTGTTCATTGTGATGGGTCTAGTGCTGGTGTATCTCTTGTGAGAAAGAAAGCAAGACTTAGTTTTGGTGGGGTTGAATTGTACAAGATTGCTACTTCCCCAGTCTAATATTTTTTGGAGATCCACGGAGACAGAACCCTCCATGAGTCTGCGATCCTCATCCAATTGGGCTAAAGAGACAGGCTTAGAATATTGTATATTTGAATGGAGGGTGCTGTCGTCAGCGTAGCTGTGAACTGGGTTGGATGTGCTCGAGAGGAGGTCATTGATGTGGAGAAGAAACAAAGTAGGGGCTAAAGCTGAACGTTGAGGAACTCCTGCATTAATTGGATACAGTTTAGAGGAATAACCATCCACAACAACAGATATGCTCCTGTTGGAGAGGAAATTTGCTGTCCACATACAGAGTTTTGGTGGTAGGCCATAGGCCGGAAGTTTATTAAGCAGCGCTGCGTGCCAGACCTGGTCGAATGCTTTGGATATGTCTAGAGCAACAATCTGGGATCCACCGTGTTGTTCCATAGACTTGTTCCGAGAATGGGTGACAAAGGAAAGGAGGTCGGCAGTCGATCTACGCTGACGGAATCCATACTGCCTGTTGTGGATTAGACTGTGTTTTTCGAGGAATTTTAGTAATTCGATGTTTATATACTTTTCCATCACTTTAGAGACGACTGAAAGGAGAGAAATGGGCCTGTAGTTGCTGGGAAGCGCTTTGGATCCTTTCTTGGGGATGGGTTGTACTCGAGCAGTTTTCCAGTTACTAGGGAATATGCCTTTATTATAAGATATCTGAAACAGACGAGTCAGGACAGGAGCAAGCTCTGGTGCGCATTTTTTGAGAACAATTGCTGGGATCTCGTCAAGGCCAGAGGTTTTCCTGGTATTAAGAGAAGAGAGCATCTTTCGTACCTTTTTAGTTTTGAAAATGATATCCGTCATTTTATGCGCGACATTGGGGACTGTGTGGTTGAACATTTGGAGGTGGGTTGAGAGTAGAATTGCCCTATGACTACACGTAATGTGCGACATTAGTCAAGCACAAACTGCATGTCAATATCTCTGGAGAACCCTTTCACGACCTTAGGGATTGTTGCAGGTGATTCTTTCTGGAGGCCGTCAGCTTAAGATGATCCATATACAGCAGATGATTAAGCCTAATTTGCTCCCTGTCATTGATTTTTATAGCAAAGCCATATCTGGTAGAGTTCAGGCGGTTTGATAGTGGATTCAATGCGAGGCAGAACCCCAATGGGCTTAGCGAGTCGCCTTGAAATATACCTCTTCTAATTGGTATCGTGCTGGTTACGATGTTATCACCCGTTTGTACCCGTAACTGAATTGTCCTTCTCCAGGTAGACATTGTGTGTTCAAGGAACCTCAGGAGACAAGTATCGATCTTATAGATCTTCAGAACATTTATAAGCCATTGGTATGGAGCTGAATTAAATGCCTTTTTGTAATCCACGTGGCAGCAAAGAAAGGTCTTCGTCCATTGTAAGCTTGATTGCACCCAACCGAATCAATTATTAGTCTTTGCATCCCATAGATCCTTTCGCACACCGCTTTTTCGCAATTATGTTGTTTTGTTCGCAATGTGCATATATGCGTTTCTCAAGGCAGGATTTGACCAAATTATATGGGGTCAGAAGACAAGTTATTGGTTGGTATCTGCCTGTGTCTGCAGAACACTGCTGGTCCTTCGACAGAAGTTACGTATCTCATTGTGTGAAAAACAATGGCATCTTCTTTTGGTCAAGTATTACATCATTAATAACACGGTCAATAGATGATGTGTGCACCCAAATTTCTTCAACCAATAGTTTTGGATGCCATCAGGCCCGGGTGCCTTCCAATTATGAAGCTCTTCAATAACCTCGGAGACTTTATCTGTGGTAAACGGCTCGAGATGCATCTGTTCATAACTCTGACAAACTCCTCGTTGACCCAGCTGGCGCCAATTTTGCAGGAGGCTAGTGTAGCGAGTTGATTTTTCCGAAAGTCTTCAATTTCTTACTTATTTGTAAAATATCGGTGGCTGCACTCGCAGCTAATTAAGCTGACGGTAAATGTCGCCCATGGAGAGGCTTCTGCATCCAAGATTGCAGCTTCTCCTGATCAGTCCGATGGTGACTTTGTATTTTATTTTCTTTTAATTGTAGCGGTGTTGAGATATCTGCCTCGCATATGACACGTTGTAGTTCAGAACTAAGCGCCTGCTGATGGAAATATGTACGCAGGTTCACTATCCGCTGTTCCAACTGATTACCAATATCCAACACTCCTCTTCCACATTGGTGTCTAGGTAGGGGTACTCGCTCGATAGCACTACGGGGGTGATGCTTTTTTTTTTTGTAAGCAGTGTTCGCACCTTTCGTTGTAGATTTTCGATGTCCGTTTTACTCCAGTTTACAATCCTAAATGAGTGCCTAAGTGCAGAAGATACATATGTGTTCAGAGTTTTAGTCAGGTTCTTGCTGTTAAGATGTGATCGCACCACCTACTTTACTCGTTTCGTAAACTCATTTGTCAGGTCGTTCTTCATTACCACGTGGTTTATTTTCCTCGCTTGCTGTGCCCCCAGGTATTTATAACACTCTTTTATTATTATTACTGTTGTTATTATTATTATTATTATTATTATTATTATTATTATTATTATTATTATTATTATTATTATGATTATTATTATTATTATTATCAACTATAGCCTGAAGGGCTTTCGCACTCCCTCAAAGGGGAATATTCACTCATCCCAGGTATCTCAGATACCAAAGGGACTGTGCTCAGATGGGGCCCTTTCCAAGTTATCGGGCCCTGAAAGACAACGCGACACATCCTCATTTCCCAGGAATCTCCGCACGGTGTGGCAGTTGCAAGTATTACCGTCTTCTGCATAACCGTATAAAGATGCTCTCCAGGCGCAGTGTCTTAATGTTCTCTTGCAGATTCTTAGGAACCACACCAGTTGACGACATGACTATTGGAATCACACGGACACTATCTGACCTCTACTCTCTCTTTACTTGTATCTCTATCTTATTATTATTATTATTGTTATTATTATTATTATTATTATTATTATTATTATTATTATTATTACAATTATATAAATGGCGTCAAGTGAAGTAGTTGAAGAAATTCGTGTGTCAACAAGACCGTGTAAAAGGTGCAATAAAGTCGCAGTTCAGGGTGGCTTGAAGTGCAAAAAGTGTGGCATAGTGTATCATAAATACTGTGTTAAATTAATGAAGCAAAGACCTTTTCAACCAACCAGGCTCACCTACTGGAAAAAGTCATTGCTGGATCAGGTGTTTGCCAGCATAGACCAGACCAATATAACTGCTGTAATGGATCTGGGCCTATCAAATCACCTAGGTCAGACTCTGGAATTGGAAGTCAACACAGGCAAAAAGTCATTCACAGGTAACTACAAGCTGCAGCGGATGTATACACAAAATAAAATTTCAGCCGTTCGTGAAGAATTGCAACAAGAAACGTGAAGTCATATATATTCCAATTCAGATCCAAACCAAGCTTACACTCAATTTAGTAACATTGTTAAGTTACTTATAGAAAGAATATTTCCAATAAAAAAATTACCACAACGGAAACCGAAAAGCTGGATTACACAAGGTATCCGCAAATCTTGTAAAACAAAAAGAGTGATGCATGAAATGATGACCAAGGGTGAAATTGACACAAGCTTATATAATAAGTACACGTCAATACCGAAAAAGGTAATTATCCAAGCGAAAAGAATGGAAAGTGAAGCGAGAATAAGCGCATCATATAATAAAATAAAGAGCACATGGGAGATAATAAGCGAAAATTCTAACAAGCTGCCTCGAAACAAACTTACATTCTTAAAGGATACCCAAGATCCAGAGCTTATTAAAAAGGCTTTAAATGAGGCAAATAAGATATTTTTATGTGTGTCCAAATTTAACTGGAGCAGTAGGAGACACGAGCAAAATCACATTTCACAACAGTTGTTTTTTCATGCATCCAACGAGTGAGGAAGAAGTGATCAATATAATAAGGGCATTAAAAAGCACCAGAGCAGTAGGCCACGACGAGATTCCAATGATCATTATCAAAAATACTGCAGATTTGCTGGCGGCAGCTTTAACTTATCTGATAAACTTAATGATTGAAGGTGGCGTGTTCCCTGATGACCTCAAAAATGCTAAAACACTAACTATATATAAAAAAGGAGATAGTGATGATCTAAATAACTACAGACAGATCTCACTGCTTCCTAACTTTTCCAAGATATATGAAAGAGTTATAAATAGCAGACTGCTAAATTTCTTTGGAAGTAATAATCTATTAACCGAGTCTCAAAGTGGCTTCAGAAATAAAAAAGTACAGTAGGTACATACCGTTTACAAGGCACTCTGGGAAGTAGATCAAGCTTTCAACAAAAATGAAGCATCAGTTGGTGTCTTTTTAGACCCCAGGAAGGCCTTTGACTCTATTAAACATAACATCTTATTTGCCAAGTTGAAAAAGTATTGTGTGAGGGGACAACCACTGTCATTGATAAAGTCATATCTTTCCAACCGTATGCAGTGTTTCGTATATATGTGTCCAGAAACAGAAATTGAAATAAAGTCTGATTACCAAGCAGTCTCAAGAGGTGTGCCACAGGGAACGTAAATCGGACCTCTGCTATATATAATATATACCAATGACTTACCCAATGCTATAAGAGAAAAATTGTTCATGGATGCTGATGACACCACCGTAATTTTACATCACTATAATAAAAACCAATTAGAGCAAAATATCAAAATGGTCATACCTGACCTCAGAGAATGGTTCCAGAAAAACAACCTTAATATAAATATGAATAAAACTGTAGTGGTGGAATTCAATAAAAGAGCCAAAGAAACAAGTGATAGTGTAATTGCTCTAGATAACACCACGAAAATAAAACCATCATATGCAGTTAATTTCCTGGGGGTTGAGGTTAACTTCAGGCTAGACTGGAAAAAACATATCGACAAAGTGGTTACAAGGGTTGCCAAATATACTTACATGATAGGTACCTTGGAATTTCTGGTATCAAGACAAGCGGCGCTGGCTGCATACCATGCTTATGTTGAGGCCTCAATACGATATGGCATAATACTGTGGGGAAACTCGGTGGATATGCAGAGGGTGCTGCTAGTACAAAAGCGATGCATAAGGACGCGTTTTAATTTGCGGGTGATGGACAGCTGCAGAAGATTTTTTAGCGAACACGGTATACTTACGTGCCACTCAATTTATATATTGGAAGCAGTGCTGTTCGTCATAGACAACCCTGGATTATTCAAAGCGCACCTACAGGAAGATCAACACCAGACAAGATCCAAAGATAATTACGCTATCCCAGCCTCAAGATTCACAAAACTGCAAAGGAATGCCACACATAGTGTTATCAAGATTTACAACAAGGTACCGTCAGAAATTCGTCAACTCCCTAGGCAACAAGTGAAAAATAGACTTAAAAGATACCTAGAACTGTCTGCGTTTTTTGAGGTGAAGAAATATCTGTTGGACGATATTGCGGGTAAAATTTAGTTGGTGTTGACTTGCAGTCAGTGCCCATGACGCCATTATTGGCATTTTTATTTGTGCTTGTACTGTTTTGTTTTTACACTTGTCTTGTTTATACAATTTTCTATTTTATTTGTTTATCTCTACAAAGATTTTATAAATTCTGTCTGTGTATGGATGTTATTTCTATAGCGAAATTTTTTATACTATTTTTATCCATAGAGTGTTTTATGTGGTGTGTATATTGATTGTCACAAACATATATACGGTTCATTTTTATTTTGTATTTATATTTTATTCGTATAACAGATTTTTACATATTCTTTTATCTGTAGAGTGTTTTTTGTGCCAACTTACTCTGATTGGCTCTACGCACTAAAGGGCATTGCATTGATGAGCTAATAAAGATTATTATTGTTATTATATTATTATTATTATTATATAAAAGTTGATCATGACCCCGGATATGGTCTCTAGGGGGCCTAGTTCGCGTGCATTTGAAGATTTTTTTTTTTATTTGAAAAGACGCGATCTCCTCATTACGAGTTTTTTCTATGAAAACTCGCTTAAAAATAGCATATTTTGATTTAAAAAATGTGATGACGTCATTGCAAGAATTAAGGTGAAAAATAAACTCTCGTGCAAAAATTTGTATTTTTATCAACTGAAATCGACGTGCTACAGGATTCTTCTCAAAAAATGAAGCATTTCCCTTTTACCTAATTTATTGCATGCTTTAAGCCGTAGTTTATATGTTTACGTAATGGATATGTTTCTTATATATTTAGAAACTTCTGATGGATAACATTTTATGCTGTATTTCCAAAATTGCGTCATACAGAAGGAGACAAGTGATTTGCTAACCTTTAGCTGAATATCGCTATCTGAATCATTTTTCAGGCAACAGATTTCGTTCCCGTTTAATGTAGGTGTGTAGACACAATCAATAGACTGATCTGTTTTCAGTGGCCTACTCGTAGAAATTAATATAATTAGGGTCGCATA
The DNA here is from genome assembly GCA_964006375.1 of Tillus elongatus. Taxonomy (NCBI): domain Eukaryota; kingdom Metazoa; phylum Arthropoda; class Insecta; order Coleoptera; family Cleridae; genus Tillus; species Tillus elongatus. The sequence continues at coordinate 58,577,864 of OZ023264.1, forward strand.
TAAATTCCTGGCCAAATCTGTTGGGGTTAAGAAGTCGTTGAATTATTTAGTAAACACAGTATCAATTTGGGTAAAACAATGCAATAAATCATAAGCAATTTGTCAGTTATTATTGGCAGCAAGGTCAACAAATGTAATATATCATTGTTAGACCAGATGTGGCACGTTTTAGCTTTTCCAATCTCTCGTCTGGTCCTAGATTATATTATAGAAGTTATTGACTCGTCTAATATAACTGCGGATTAAAAATCCTCTAGACTTTATAGCGGTACAGTTATGTATTATATTGTAATCCTGATTTAACGCCCTTATATTCAGATCTAATTAGGGAACAATGGGGATTTTCAAAGCTTTGTGTACTACTACTCTGAAAAAAGAAAATAAAGAAGAAGCAAGTTATTTATTAATTCCCCTGACTTTAGCTGCACACAAAAATATATTTTGGTATATTTTGTGGCAAAGAAAAACGAAACGTCTGGACGCAGCCAGTGCGTAATGGTAGCGAACTTTCAATTTAACTCAGTTTATCTTAAAGGTAGGTGTTACGTGTATGAATTTTTATTTAAATGGCCAAAATTTTCCTGGAACTGAGGTCCGATTTTCATGACTAGCAAGACTATTAAAGCTACTTGCAAAAGTAACATATGTGCCACTTTTTATCGAAAGCCGTCCATTTTTTGTTGCGCTAATTAATATTGGAGCCATATAAACGAAATAGTTTGACAGTTCTGCACTTCCGATTAAACCGTAAATTAACTTAGCTTTATTAGTGAAAAAAATTCACTAATGAGGTGATCCCGACTTTTGAATTTTGAAAGAATTTCTTCAAATGAGCGCTATTTAGGACCCCTGGAACCCAAATCAAACGTTGGTTTCAGACTTTACATGTTTATATATATATATATATATATATATATATATATATATATATATATATATATATATATATATATATATATATATATATATATATATATATATATATATATATATATCTGTGTGTGTATGTGTTACACCTATAACTAAAAAAATTATAGACCGATTTTGATAAAACTTGGTAAGTACCTTTCTTTCGCAAGTGGCTTGGGTAAGTTCGTTATCCAGGAAAATCCGCCAAGGTTTTCCGGAAAATTTTGTGTTTTCTTTCGAAAAAAATTTATAGCTCCGGAATTAACAAAGTAAGGGCAACCAAATTTGGTACGCGGATTTATATCATTATAGGTTACCTACCAAAATTTAGCTCTGTAGGTTAAAGGACAAAAAAGTTACAGGCATTAAAAGAAAAATAAATTTGGGTTTTCCTCAAAACGTCAAAAGTCGCGATTTTAAACGTCAAAATTGGTAATATTTAGGCAATAAACCTGAAACTAATATCAGCTATGGAAGGAAAATGTCTCAAGAATAATGTTTTACAAAGCCTGAAGTCTTAGTTTCAATCGTCATTGTCCTTCATTTTACTAAAATATTCCCAGAAAATTCATTTCAAATAGACCCTTTCTCTGATGCTTTGGCAGTGGTGTTGGCTATAGAGTTTATCGGTTAATGGTATATCATTTTTGTCGAATTTTCGTAAAAAATCTTTAAAGCTCAATATATCCGTCATTATGCAAGATACGAAAAAAATTGTATACATTCATTATAGGCTGTCTTGAGCTACATCTTAAAAAATATTTCTACATTTACAGGGTGGCCCATAAGTCGTTGGTGATTCAAATTTTCTTTTTTAGTTAATTTTCTTTAAAAAATTCACTAATGGGGAGATTCGTGTACTCACCAAATTTGATCAAGATCGGTCAATTATTTTTTGAGTTATCGGTACGATATATATATATATATATATATATATATATATATATATATATATATATATATATATATCGTACCAATAATTAAAAAAATAACCTTCCTTTTGCAAGTGGCTTGGATAAGGTCGTTAGCCAGGAAAATTTAGGTCTCTAAGTTTAAGGACAAAATTTACGGGCAACTAAAGCAACAAATTTTGAAGTTTTCGTCAAAACGCCAAACTCGCAATTTAAAACGTCAAACTCGCAATTTAAAACGTCAAAATTGGCAACGTTTAGGCAAAGAACGTGAAACAAATACGGATTGTGAAAAGAAAATGTTGCAAGAAGAGTGTTCTGCGAACCCGTAAGTATCAGATTCAACCGTCATTGCCCTTCATTTTACTAAAATATTTACAGAAAATTCATTTCAAATAAACCCTTTCTCTGATGCTTTGGCTGTCGGTTTAGTTAAGTTGATGCATTCGCTGTAGGTTTAGTGAAGTTTATGGTTTAACGGTCTATAATTTTTAGCTAATTTTCGTAGAACAAATTCGTTACTGCATTTTAGCATTTTTATCGAAATATGATGCATGTTTGTAAGAAAAAATCTGGACGCAGTAATTGCATTTTGGTAGCAAATTTTCATTAAATCCTTCAAATTTCAATAACTCAATTTGCTATTAACGTAAGTTTTGTTGGTTAGGAAACTAACGTTTAACTTTATTTTCGGAAATTTTTTGTATGAACGCAGCAAGGGCGTTTTGGTTGCGAATTTTCATTAAATGTTTCAAATTTCAATAACTCAATTTGCTATTAACCTAAGGTTCATTGGCTAGGAGACCAGTTTTCTCAGAAACATTTAAGTTTATTTTAATTTTTGTACATTTTCAAATAATTATTTTGATAAAATATGGTACATTGTTCCTACTATATAGGTTATACCGGTAAGCAATTTGATGCCTGCTCGCATTAGTGCGATATATTTGTAATTAAAAACATTTTTATGAAAATTCACTTACATAACGCACTTGCTGCGTCCAGAGTTTTTATTTTTAATGAAATACACACTTTTCGTAGTTGTAATCAATAGCCTATGAAATTTCAATGTAACTTCATATTACATACCATATTCAGAAAATTTACAGTTTTCCAGATATTTATAAGTTCAAAAAAATAGTTGCTGATGCAGACCCCTAAACCAATTAACCTCCCAAATAAACCATTAGAAATATTCATTATCTGATGTTTCGGCGTTTATCGGCGAAAGCATCAATTAATTTGGTCAGACGAAAGCATGGTAACTAACAACGGCAATTTAAATAGGCGGAACACTCATTACTGGGTACAAGAGAACTCACGGTTGAAAAAGGAATCCAGACACAAAGACCTGTTGTGACCTGACCGATTCGGCTTTAATACGCGATGCGGAATTTTAGGAACAAGACTAACGGGTCCTTTCATTTACCACACCCCTTGACAGCAAAAAGTTACATAAATTTGTTACAGAATCCCTAAGAAGTTAGTCTGGATAATTTTCTCCTACATAGATTAGATAATTTGTGGTTCTATCAAGATGGTGCTCCAGCACACAGTGCAACTTCGATCGTACCTTTCCCAACCATATCCAGGGAGATTTATCAGTGCCTATGGTGACGTTTCCTGGGAAGCACGATCGCCGGACTTAACCCCATTGGATTTTTTCCTTTGAGGCTACTTGAAAGGGGAAATTCATACCCACCATTTGAAAACGGACGATTAACATTTGAAAACAGTTACTGCAGCGTTCAATACAATTACCCCGGATATAATTCATAGAGTTTTAAATTCAACTGTAAGAAGAGCTTACATGTGCTTAGAGAATAACGGTAACCAATTTGAACATTTATTGTAATAATTGTCGTGTTGCAGTTCTTATATTATTAGTTTAGCTTTGTAAAACTGGTAATAGTAGTAAATAATAGATAGAACCTTCTTTTTTTTTAAAGGTCTACTAGTAAAAAATAAATAAACGAAATTCACCAGAGCGCCCTCTTTGTTGAAAAGGCTGCAAAGAACCCTATTGTGTCATGCATCGTTGAAGTAGCTATAAAAAATGCTTTCTTATACAGGTGTATTTTTTTACCTGCCATCTGAAAAAATAAAGTTGATTTTGATTTTTTGGAAACGAAACGTTGAAATAAAAATGTCTGATGAAGTGTTTGAAAAAGTGTCATGCTAAAGTAATTTCCGGTTCTTTGATGTCTCTTCAAATAACTCCAGAAATAAAGACGAAAATCCAAAGAACCACATTTTCCAAAATACTCATCTGAAAAATGAAAAACGGTATTTCTTTTCTGGAGACGCTGTTTATGAGCTCATACCATTGCGCAAGTTTTCGCTCATTTAACGGTCACTCCTTCTCTCACGGTTTTAGAGATCCACATGCAGTGCATCCTTATATTGTACACTGTGTATATATGTTCGGAAAGGTTTCAGCGGTCATTAGTGTGAGATATATCAAGTTCTCGACGTTTCGGCTCCTGTTCTGGAGTCGTTTTCAAAAGGTTAAGGAAATATGAAAATTAATGAACCCAAGGCCTTAAATCTGTCTACGCCTTAGAACGGTGGATAAGGATAGGTTGGGTTGTTGTAGCTCGATTACAGGCTTCAATCAGCCTTGTCCTTAAATCTCGCAGGAGACTGTCTCTAAGGTCTCAGTGTATTCAACCCGAGACCTAAGATATATATATATATATATATATATATATATATATATATATATATATATATATATATATATATATATATATATATATATATATATATATATAGTAGTTTAGTAGGCATTACAGGGTGGTGGAGTCGTCAGTTGAAGGCAATGGTTGAAGCATTAGGAAAAGCAAATTAGCAATGCAAAAAGTATCCATGAATTGGAATGTCAAAATTTGAAGTTCTCTGAATTTGGTGTAGAAATGTCGAATCAATTTTGATGTAATGTTGTAAACTATGTCACAATATAGCACACGTCTAAGACTTCTTGTAGTAACATACTGTATGATTTTCGTCAATAAACTATATATATATATATATATATATATATATATATATATATATATATATATATATATATATATATATATATATAGAGAGAGAGAGAGAGAGAGAGAGAGACTGGGGAAGTAGAAATCTTGTACAATTCAACCCTACCAAATCTCAGTCTTGCTTTTTTTCTCATAAGAGATACACCAGCCCTAGACCCATCACAATGAACAACCAGGTTTTTCAAAGTAATGAGTTTTCACTTGTTGGCATTTCTGTCGATCGAAATCTCAATTTGCACCAACATGTCACATCAATTGCAGAAGCGGCTGCTAAGAAATTAGGTTTCCTCTTCCGGGCTCGCAAATACTTTTCACCAGCGGTCCTGGTAGTATATGTCTGGTCCTATATATATATATATATATATATATATATATATATATATATATATATATATATATATAGGACCAGACATAAGCTAAGAAATTAGGTTTCCTCTTCCGGGCTCGCAAATACTTTTTACCAGCGGTCCTGGTAGTATATGTCTGGTCCTATATATATATATATATATATATATATATATATATATATATATATATATATATATATATATATATATATATATATATATATCTGCACGGGCACTGTTCAGAGGAGCTTTCTTCCATAGGTCCTCCACCTGCTTCCAACAGATCTACCAGAGGAACAGAGCGAATGCACCCTTTTACTGTCCAGGTCACCAGACATAGGACATCTTGTTATGCCCGCTCTTTTATCCCGATGACTTCCAAGTTGTGGAATTCCTTGCCGGCACATGTTTTTCCCTCTGCTCCGAACCTCCAAACCTTTAAGTCCAGAATTAACAAGTTGCCTCCTCGTTGTCGACACCCACGATACGATAGTATTTAGGCTGTAAGCCCTCGTGATGTGTTGTTGAAATATAAAAAGTTCGGGACGCAGAAAGTGCGTTATGGTAGTGAATTTGTATTAAATGCTTCAAATTTGCATAAGTCAATTTTCTATACACTTAGAAAGTTTAATTTTGGTATATATTAATGTCTTTCCCAAGGCAAGATATTCACCAAATTTCATTAAAATAGCTTTGTAATATTCGGAGAAAATTCAAAATTTGAATAACTAAATTTTCTATTAACTTAGAAAGTTGAATTTTGGTACGTAGTAATGTCTCTCTCAAGACAACATATCTAGTAAATTTAATTAAAAAAGCTTTGTAATTTTCGGAGAAAAAATTTTTTTTATAAACAAAACTAAACATTTTCCCAGAAAACCCTGTCCGATTTTCCTGCCTAACGAACTCGTCCAAGCCATTAATAAAAGAAAGGCGCTTGCCGAGTTCCATCGTTATCGGATGGATACATACATACAAATATATATATATATATATATATATATATATATATATATATATATATATATATATATATATATATATATATATATATATATATAGAAACTGACCCCGGATATGGCTTCTAGGGCTCCTAGTTCGAGCTCATTTGCAACAAATTTTGCAAAGTCTCACCATCGATACCTCTCTATTAGTGAATTTTTTTAAATAAAAATTCACTATATATATATATATATATATATATATATATATATATATATATATATATATATATATATATATATATATTTCAAGAACATGTGAAACATTTGCGAAGCGATATCCACAAACGAATTTTGAAAACTTTAGTTTGTCAGAGCAAAGCTGTAGAGAAGTAAACCAGTGGTGAACAAATACTGAAATTGCAATTTTGGGATATATTATCTAAATTTTTATCAAAATTTCATGATAAACTGGGTGTCTAATTTGAAATCAAGAAGTTGACATCTACTTCCGGTATAACTGGAAATACTACTAGTCTGAAAATATTTTAGCCAAGTCTCCCCAATTTCGTTAGTACAGTACCAAATCTTGAGATTTTTCCTGTTGATGGTTTCCCCATAATCATTCGCTGCACTTTCCGATGGTTCATATATATATATATATATATATATATATATATATATATATATATATATATATATATATATATATATATATATATATATATATATATATATATCGTCTGGAGGACCTCTCAAATTTACATATTTCTTAGTAGCCTTCTTTGTTATAATATTTACCATCTGTACAATGCAATTTTAAAGGCGATTAGGAATAACCCAACAAGGGTCATTTCTTGTTTACAATTGGCAGTCTGCTAACCTATCTCAGGTAGATATCGTAGAAAAATTCGATATTTATTCAGGGCAGTTCTTCTATAGACTCCAAACAAGCAATACGCTTGTGCTAGCATAATCACTACTCATTTCGTAGAGTTCTCATAGACTCTAAAGCATACCATAATATAAGTAATTTTGTATAAGTTTACAGTTTGTTATTAAACGTTAAGTGTTACTAAAATCAGCGTTTAATTTAACAAAACATAATCGGTCCTTGGAGCTAATCAAGAAACAAAAACAAATATAATGTGGTACATCAGTACAAAACGTAATTAAACTAACTATATATATATATATATATATATATATATATATATATATATATATATATATATATATATATATATATATATATATATATATATATATATCAGTGGCGTCTCCTGACCAAAAAGTTCGGGTGTGCGCTAACGAGTTGCGGTTAGTGGTGACTGCGAGGAATACAACTTTTTTTGCATACAGAATTTCAATTTTAAATTACACTGAAAACTTTTCTTTAGCAAACATAGATGTGAAAATGTATTTTGTCAATCAAACAAACAGTGACAAAACGACAAACTACAAACGACAGTGATTCTAGAATACTGTGGTCTGTGCAAGCGCAGTTGTAATGCTCGTAAATAATGCTGTCGCAGCGTTGGTTAGACCGGCGTTCCTTTCATTTGTCTTGAGCGATATTTACAGCTCCCCGCAACAGTAAAATCAATGGTATTTTCCTCACTATTTTAAACACGTGGGTGGGGGACTACATTGTACACCTAAGCCGAATTCATTCCCCGTTGCTATTGACCTATTCATATTCTCTGAATATGTTAGAAGATGCGGTACCTACTTCTTTCCAAGTCACTATTAACCGATTATTCATGAAGTCAAATAAGTAAATTAAATCGATTTTCACAAAATATGTAGTGTATTAAGACTAAGGGAAAAACAAATAAAACATATTTAACTGTGCACATTTTGATTATATTTTCGGGTGTGCGGCGCACACCTAGCTCACTAGGAGAAATCGTCACTGATATATATATATATATATATATATATATATATATATATATATATATATATATATATATATATATATATATATATATATCCTGCTCATCTGAAGACATTTGTTATAGTTAAAGTATATAATATGATGTCCTCATTAGACAATTTGCTAAAAGCAAAGGTGGGTAAAATCTAAGGTGGATAAACCCGCAGCTAAATTTAAAAATTGTTAAATGTGTAGTTAGATGGCAGTAGTTATAGGCTCACATTTAGAAATACAATTTCTAGATCTATCAGTTTTGTTAAAGCATATACCATACATTTCAGAGCAATAAAATATGTATGAAAGTGTTGTGCAAAACTACAAGGACAGAAATAAGGCCATTATCCTATGTGATGCCTGTTATATAATTGAAGAATTCCTAATAAAAAACCACTAGAAGGAAGTAGATGGTACAAACATAAACATAACACGATGCAACGGACATAATCGAAACCTTTATACCGCATTATAACTTAATTGGATGCGGTCAACAGTCGCACGAGAGGGCTGCGATTACCGATGCAATTGCTTGTTACAAACCTTTGTTCCTGATCGCACCGATAAAACGCTCAAACAGACATGCGACAAGTCATTACCGTTAATTAACACACAATATACTGATTATGTTATAAACTATCTTGCTGCAATCAGTTTACATGTTATAGGAAATTAACTAGTGACATATTATTGGCACATCAATGCGAAGTCTGATTATCTATGTAAATAAGCACCGTCGTTTTTCGAAGAAAAAATTCACTAACGGGGAGATCCCGACTTTTGAATTTTGAAAAAATGTCTTCACATGAGCGCGAACTACGCCCCCTAGAACCCATATCCGGGGTCAGTTGCAATTTTTATATGTTATAAATGTATATATATATATATATATATATATATATATATATATATATATATATATATATATATATATATATATATATATATATATATATATATATATATATATATATTTAGTATATATATATATATATATATATATATATATATATATATATATATATATATTTAGTATATATATATATATATATATATATATATATATATAAATGTATATATTCCGCGGTCTTTAATGTGAGACATAATTAGTTCTCGGGTTGAACTGCGTCCAGAATTTATGAAAACTCGACGTTTCGTCTCCTGTTTTGGAGCCATTTTCAAAAGGTAAAGGAAATATGTAAGGTCACTCTAAGGCCTCAATCTGCCTACTCCTTAGAGTGGTGGACAGAGGTGGGTAAAGGAAATATGTAAGGACACTCTAAGGCCTCAATCTGCCTACTCCTTAGAGTGGTGGACAAAGGTGGGTAAAGGAAATATGTAAGGACACTCTAAGGCCTCAATCTGCCTACTCCTTAGAGTGGTGGACAAAGGTGGGTAAAGGAAATATGTAAGGACACTCTAAGGCCTCAATCTGCCTACTCCTTAGAGTGGTGGACAAAGGTGGGTAAAGGAAATATGTAAGGACACTCTAAGGCCTCAATCTGCATACTCCTTAGAGTGGTGGACAAAGGTGGGTAAAGGAAATATGTAAGGACACTCTAAGGCCTCAATCTGCCTACTCCTTAGAGATCTGGATCTCGCTGAGACCTAGGGTTGAACACACTGAGACCTCACAGACGATCTCCGGCGAGATTTGGGGAGTAGGCAGATTGAGGTCCCGTAATCGAGCTACAACAACCCAACCCACCTTTGTCCACCGCTCTAAGGAGTAGGCAGATTGAGGCCTTAGAGTGTCCTTACATATTTCCTTTACCCACCTTTGTCCACCACTCCTAATGACGCTTACAAGAATAGTTAAAAGAATAGAGGACTGCTTGCGTGGTATTAAAAAAAATAAAGTTTTTACCTATGAATACGAACAGCGGCTTTCGGAGTATATTATCCCAAGCATATCGCTTATGGCTCACCTGTGAAAAAAAATTCACGAACTTGCCTGTGATTTCGTTACGGCAAATATTATCAATATCGGTCAATCCTAGGATTAAAAAAAATTGCAGGCAACGAGTGGGCGAAAATGTTTGGACAGAAACAACCAGCAATTGTTCTCAAAAAATGCGCACCAGAGCTGGCTCCTGTCCTGACTCGTCTGTTTCAGATATCTTATAATAAAGGCATATTCCCTAGTAACTGGAAAACTGCTCGAGTACAATCCATCCCCAAGAAAGGATCCAAAGCGCTTCCTAGCAACTACAGGCCTATTTATCTCCTTTCAGTCGTCTCTAAAGTGATGGAAAAGTATATAAACACCGAATTACTAAAATTTCTTGAAAAACACAGTCTAATCCACGACAGGCAGTATGGATTCCGTCAGCGCAGATCGACTGCCGACCTCCTTTCCTTTGTCACCCATTCTTAGAACAAGTCTATGGAACAACACGGTGAAACCCAGATTGTTGCTCTAGACATATCAAAAGCATTCGACCAGGTCTGGCACGCAGCGCTGCTTAATAAACTTCCGGCCTATGGCCTACCACCAAAACTTTGTACCTGGGCAGCAAATTTCCTCTCCAACAGGAGCATATCTGTTGTTGTGGATGGCCATTCCTCTAAACTGTATCCAATTAATGCAGGAGTTCCTCAAGGTTCAGCTTTAGCCCCTACTTTGTTTCTTCTCCACATAAATGACCTCCTCTCTAGCACATCCAACCCAGTTCACAGCTACGCGGACGACAGCACCCTCCATTCAAATATACAATATTCTAAGCCTGTGTCTTTAGCCCAATTAGATGAGGATCGCAGACTCATGGAGGGTTCTGTCTCCGTGGATCTCCAAAAAATATTAGACTGGGGAAATAGAAATCTTGTACAATTCAACCCCACCAAAACTAAGTCTTGCTTTCTTTCTCACAAGAGATACACCAGCCCTAGACCCATCACAATGAACAACCAAGTTATTCAAAGTAATGAGTACTTTTCTCTTGTTGGCATTTCTGTGGATCGAAATCTTAATTGTCACCAACATGTCACGTCAATTGCAGAAGCGGCTGCTAAGAAATTAGGTTTCCTCTTCCGGACTCGCAAATACTTTTCACCAGCTAATCTCTATACCTTATATACTTCACAAATAAGGCCAAACCTCGAATACTGCTCCCACATCTGGGGTGCCGCTGCCGCTTCTACACTAGCTATTCTGGACTCCATTCAAAAGAGAGCTATACGTCTCATCGGTGACCCCACCCTCACCCAAAGGCTGCCATCCCTTGCCCTTGCAGAAGCGGCTGCTAAGAAATTAGGTTTCCTCTTCCGGACTCGCAAATACTTTTCACCAGCTAATCTCTATACCTTATATACTTCACAAATAAGGCCAAACCTCGAATACTGCTCCCACATCTGGGGTGCCGCTGCCGCTTCTACACTAGCTATTCTGGACTCCATTCAAAAGAGAGCTATACGTCTCATCGGTGACCCCACCCTCACCCAAAGGCTGCCATCCCTTGCCCACCGACGTGCCGTTGGTGACCTCTCTCTCTTTTATAGATATCTGCACGGGAACTGCTCAGAGGAGCTTTGCTCCATAGTTCCCCCACCTGCTGCCCCCAACAGATCTACCAGGGGAACAGAGCGAATGCACCCTTTTACTGTGCAGGTCACCAGACTTAGAACATCTTGTTATACCCGCTCTTTTGTCCCGAGGACTTCCAAGTTGTGGAATTCCTTGCCGGCACATGTTTTTCCTTCTCCTCCGAACCTCCAAACCTTCAAGTCCAGAATTAACAAGCTGCCTCTTTCCTCCTTGTCACCACCCACGGTACGATAGTATTTAGGCTGTAAGCCCTCGTGGTGTGTTCATACTCCTGAGCCGACTAGTCTAACCCGTAGGTCAGTATTTAATAAATTAGTAGTGACTAGGTTCTTTGAAGAGACGCGAGCTACACTTGAAAAGTATAGCTTTACACCTGAACACATTTGGAATCTTGATGAAATAGGAGTCACAACCTGTAAAAATCATTGGAGAGAAAGGTGTTAAACAAGTGGCTAAAGTGACGTCAAGTGAGGGAGGACAGCTCGTAACAGCCTGCTATTTTGTGAATGCTTGTGGCAATAATGAGCGTGGCTTTATTATTTTCTCACGTGTAAACTAGTAAGATTGCATGCTGAAAAGTGCATCACCTTGTTCTGCAAAAGCTCCTTGTTCATTTGGGTGGACGACGAGAGAAAAGTTCTTAAAGTATCTGCAACACTTTCAGAAGCATACCAAATCCATTCCGGACAACAACAAAATTTCGGGACGCAGCAAGTGCGTTACGGTAGTGAATTTTCATTAAATGCTTCAAATTTGCATAACTCAATTTTCTCTAAACCCAGAAAGTTGAATTTTAGTACGTGGTAAGGTATTTACAAGGGAAATAGAGCAGCCAAATTTCATCAAAATAAGTAAGTTAGTTTTTGAGATACAAATTTTTTTTTCGAAAAAATTAATATTTTTTTTAGAAAAACTGGTCAGATAGGGCTGGCCAACAAACCCATCCAAGCCATTAATAAAATAAAAGAAAGATTCTTCCCGAGTTTAATCAAAATCGATTGTTAACTTTTTGAGTTATCGTGTGGATACATATATATATTTTTGAAAACTCACAATCACCTCATTAGCTAAATTTTTCTACGAACTTTTATCAAAAACAGTAGGGTCCAAATGAGGTCATTTGGATTTTATAAGCTGCACCTTGTAGACCGTTAGCATTAGAGTCTTAACATTGGTTGTTGTTGTAATCATGATAAAAATCTCAATTGGCACCAACATGTCACATCAATTGCAGAAGCGGCTGCTAAGAAATTAGGTTTCCTCTTCCGGGCTATATATATATATATATATATATATATATATATATATATATATATATATATATATATATATATATATATATATATATATATATATATATATATATATATATATATATATATATATATATATATATATATATATATATATATATATATATATATATATATATATATATATCTGCACGGGCACTGCTCAGAGGAGCTTTCTTCCATAGTTCCTCCACCTGCTGCCTCCAACAGATCTACCAGGGGAACAGAGCGAATGCACCCTTTTACTGTCCAGGTCACCAGACATAAAACATCTTGTTATGCCCGCTCTTTTGTCCCAATGACTTCCAAGTTGTGGAATTCCTTGCCAGCACATGTTTTCCCTCTCCTCCGAACCTCCAAACCTTCAAGTCCAGAATTAACAAGTTGCCTCTTTCCTCGTTGTCGACACCCACGCTACGATAGTATTTAGGCTGTTAGCCCACGTGGTGTGTTGTTGAAATATAAAAAGTTCGGGACGCTGCAAGTGCGTTATGGTAGTGAATTTGTATTAAATGCTTCAAACTTGCATAACTGAATTTTCTATATACTTAAAACGTTTAATTTTGGCATGTAGTAAAGTCTATCCCAAGGCAAGATATCCACTTAATTTCATTAAAATAGCTCTCTAATATTCGGAGAAAATTCAAAATTTGAATACCTCAAAAAAATTTAAATAACTCAATTTTCTATTAACTTAGCAAGTTGAATTTTGGTACTTAGTAAGGTCTCTCTCAAGGCAACATATCTAGCAAATTTCATTAAAACATCTTTGTAATTTCCGAAGAAAAAAAATTTTTTTTAGAAAGAAAACTCAAAATTTTTCCGGAAAGCCCTGTCCGATTTTCCTGCCTAACGAACTCACCCAAGCCATTAATAAAAGCTAGGCGCTTGCCTAGTTCATTTGGGTGGACGACGAGAGAAAAGTTCTTAAAGTATCTGCAACACTTTCAGAAGCATACCAAATCCATTCCGGACAACAACAAAATTTCGGGACGCAGCAAGTGCGTTACGGTAGTGAATTTTCATTAAATGCTTCAAATTTGCATAACTCAATTTTCTCTACTCCCAGAAAGTTGAATTTTAGTACGTGGTAAGGCATTTACAAAGGAAATACAGCAGCCAAATTTCATCAAAACAAGTTAGTTATTTTTTGAGATACAAATTTTTTTTTGGAAAAATTAATATTTTTTTTAGAAAAACTGGTCAGATAGGGCTGGCTAACAAGCTCATCCAAGCCATTAATAAAACAAAAGAAAGATTCTTGCCGAGTTTAATCAAAATCGATTGTTAATTTTTCGAGTTATCGTGTGGATACATATATATATATTTTTGAAAACTCACAATCACCTCATTAGCCAAATTTTTCTACGAACTTTTATCAAAAACAGTAGGGTCCAAATGAGGTCATTTGGATTTTATAAGCTGCACCTTGTAGACCGTTAGCATTAGAGTCTTAACATTGGTAATCATGAGAGTGTGGAGTACCTACCAATATTCGTAAAAAAAAATTATGGTACTTATTTTTACTTCCACATCGTCACAACGTGTGGAAGTATCGCATTGGCGACAAAAATTTCAAAAAATGTTTTCGCTTAAACGTAAAAAGTATCAGAATATTTAGAAAACATAATTTGGGAGCGAAATTTTTTTGTCTGTCGGGTCTGTCGCTCTGTATGTCTGTCTGTTTGTAGCCACGGTAACTTTAGAACGAATTGAGATATCGTCTTCAAATTTGGTATATAGTTCGGATTGTTTTTGGATAAAATCGCTTTAGCGGGTAGGGGGATGCATGGGGGTGATTTGGTGAAGATTGACATTTTTTCGTTAAAACTCGAGTAATAAAAAGTTTTAGAGTTTATTTATTAGAAAACTTTTAATTTCATAAACATCTGGTATTCTGTGCTGAAATTAAATTAGGGGTTGACTATGTGGGGGTAGAATATTGTTGACAAAAATTGCGATTTTCTTTTATAAAACGGCGTAAAAAGTCTGAAAACATATAGAAAACTTGATTCTGGAACGAACATTTTTTTGTCTGTCGGTCGGTCGGTCTGTTGGTATGTCGGCATGTACGTCTGTCTGTTAATAGGCGCAGTAACTTTCGAACGAATTGCGATATCATCTTCGAATCTGGTATTTAGTTAGCACCTGACAAAGGAACGCTTCGAATTCTTTTTGGGTAAGATATCTTCAGGAGGTAAGGGATAAATAAGGGGTGATTTGGTGAAAATTGACGTTTTTTCCATAAAACTGGAGTAACATAACGTTCCAAAAGTTTAAGGGTGCAGGAATACAAATATTTTCTTGTGGTCAAGTCATGGGCCCTAAATTCACTTTTCATTTCATGAGAATGTTTTTCTGATGAGAGTAGATTATTACAGCTATGTGGAAGTTATGGTTCAATTTGCAGCATGATAGTGACATAGACCTGAAACGTGAAGTACCAAAAACAATAAAAACACATAGATTTTTAAAAATAAAACTGTAATTTTTTTAGGATTTTCCTGTAATCCTGCAATCGGCTATATTATAACTTTTGTACGTTACATTTCATAACCCATGTGCAATGTATAACTGAAAAGATAGTAATCGACCGAAACTCAACAAACACACCCTAATTAATCGTCAAATTATACAGCAAGTAAGTTGGGACACAAGTAAGAGTTGGTATATAATGTTCTAATAAAAACATCATTAAGCTTCTTTGCCTGTTGTGTAAACGAAATGATCACAGGCATTGTAGAAGTGTACCATTATTAAAACCTTTATGAGTTTCAGTTACTAAAAACCTTATTTACTCATAAACAAAGAAAAAAGAAAGGCCTTTGATCTAATTATTCATTAATAATAAACACGAACCTCAAAACTCCTGAAATTAAACAGCAGAAGGTAAATATTACTACCCGGCCGATGCTATTATCTTTTTAACAGATTTTCGGATGAAATAATGCTGCAAATTAAATCAAAGCTTCTACATATCTGTGATAATCTACTCTCCTCAGATAAACATGCTCATGAACTGAATTTAGGGTCCATGACTTTCCCGCAAAGAAAATATTCGTATTCCTGTACTCATAAACTTCTGAAACGTTATATTACTCGAGTTTTAACGAAAAAATATTAGCCCCCATCTTACTCAAATTGAATTAAAAGGGTGCCTCTGTCGGGTGCTAACTGGATACCAAATTTGAGGATTATATCTCACTTCATTCGAAAGTTATTGCGCCTAGTAACAGACAGACGTACAGGATGACAGACCGACCGAAAGTTTTCTAATAAACAAACCCTAAAACGTTATATTCGAGTTTTAACGAAAGAAATGTTAACGAAATGTTTAACAAAAGAAATGTTAATCTTTACCAAATCATCCCCCATTCATCCTCTACCCCCTGAGGCTATATAACCCCAAAACAATCAGAACCGACATACGTACAGACTGACAGACCGATAGACAAAAAAAATTCTTTCCAGAATCAAGTTTTCTACATGTTTTGAGACTTGTAACGCCGTTTTAACAAAAACAAAAATGCAATTTCTGTCATTGAGATTCTATCCCCACACATTCAACTCCTAATTTAATTTTAGCACCAGCAAACCCTAAACGTGATATTATTCGAGTTTTAACGAAAGAAATGTCAATCTTCACCAAATCATCCCCCATTCATCCCCTACCCCTTGGGGCGATATAACCTAAAAACAATCCGAACCGTTTGTTTGTCAGGGGCACACGTATTGACGATGTTAAAGTAATTCGCGACTTTTTAATTTCGAAAAAAAAATCTTCAAATGAGGGCTAACCTTGGATCTCATAGCCGATGCCAGTTTCTGGCTTTATATGTTTTAATATATATTTTAATATATATATATATATATATATATATATATATATATATATATATATATATATATATATATATATATATATATAATTATTGGCAAACCATGTTGTACCTATATACATATATACATTTATACATATCAAACAACTTTTGTACAGTTTTGAAACTAAGGTCAGTTTGTAACTCAACGTGGGTAGCAGATGTTAAGACAGGTCTAATGTTTTATAGATGTTACATTAGGTCAGTTAAGGATTGTGGTTCCGTTGTATATGGATCTTCTTCAAATTTCAATTTAAAAATAATTGAGCGCACACAAACCAAAGCAATTAAAATATGTATTGGTATGATGTTACCAAATACTATGGTCCTAACAGAAAGTCAGAAACCACCGATCTATTTAAGAAGGGCATTTTGGGAAAAGAAACTAGTTGTTAAATGGAAACACTATTTACCCTTTATGACTAAAAGTATTATCTTGGTTTTTTGTTGAATGTTTGTCTAATACATACTGGTCTAAAAAGAATAATCCAACATTGCTGGTTGCATACAGCAATACAGAGCACTTCCGAAGCGATTATTCCAAAAGACAAAATCCTATTATTTACCTTAATACATGAAAGAATAACCAAAATAGATAGGTATAATGTGTGTGTGTGTGTGTTTTTGTTTCTTTAACGTCGGCCTATGGCCAATCACCGACGCCAGGGAGCAGTTTCACCTCGCTATCCTGGAAATTTTGCCAGACCCCCTGCCTTTCTGTAAGGAGGGTAGGGATCTTTAACGTTCCCAACATCGCATGGACATGGGACCGACGGCTTTACGCCCGCTCCTAAGGTCGATACGTGCAGATATTCAACTTTCTCAAATACAATGCCACAACCTCGGTTGATGTTAATGTTACAGGAGAATCCTAGGATTGAACCCGGTACCCTTCAGTTTAGAGGCACACGTTCTTACCACTGAACCACCGAGGTTCTAGATGGATATAACATTTCTAAACTATACCCATTTTCCATCTCTAAATCATTCCATGCTTAAAACAACATTGGAAAGGTTATATACTAATGGTCCAAATAATTATCTAGGACACGCTGTGCCTTTTATATCCAAGAACATATATACCAAAAAGTTAAATTAAATGAAATAACATCTATTTCCACAGCACAAGGCTCTGCGAAGCACTCCAATGGTCCATTGAAAACAAAATTAAGTACACGCTAATTTTGTCAGATTCCAGATCAGTTTTGCTTTCACTTAAAGATTACACTATGCCTGGAAAAAATCGAGTAATATGTAGCATCATAAATTTATATCAGCTGGTATGTGGTAGTAGTAATAAAGTCACATTTATGTCGATAAAGGGGCACATTGGACTAACAGCTAACGAAACAGCTGACAAACTAGCTAAAGAGTCTATAGAAAGTCCAAACAAAATAATAAACTGGATTACTGCTGACTATCTAAATCAAAAAATGAAATCTGAAATAAGCACAGAAAGTGGGAAATGATACGAGTTTGTTGTAAGGCTAGATGCATTCTCGCAACAATTAGAACCGTAGACCGGTTTCGCTCTCACTAGAGCTCTTCAGTACGGCATACTAATTGTAGCAAAAATGCACCAAAAGTAATACTGCTATAGTATAGCCAGCCTTTCAACACTAAGTGAGTGGTGGACGTGCCGCCACCTAGTTGCGGAACCAAGTAGTATGTTGTCACGTCGGCTCCCAATAACACAATAGAGACTGTATACAACTAACTCAAAACAACTAATCGATTTGCCCTTATTCATCCAACGTTGCCTAAAATAATGCCACATATGGATAAATTTACCTGTACTGCTAGAGTTAATAGGATAAAGCTTAATCACGGCTGCTTTCCACATCACCTACATAAGATAGGCATTGGTAAGAATCCGTGTTGTACATATCACAACAGTTACCTAGGAACTCTAGAACGCCTTATGTTTCATTGCAGTTTCTATAACCCGATGCGTAGGAAACTCTGGAAAGAATTTAAAGATGCAGGGATCAGGTTCCCTGTAAATTTAGCGACACTAATTTGTACAAATAGACTCAAGATCTATAACATTCAAATAAAATTTATTCTGCAAACAAAAACTACTATTTAGTTTAAGCATTAGCCTTAATTGAAAGTAATAGCAATAAAATTGTAGTTTTTCTACTGTTTTACCTATTGTTTACTATCCCATGTCATTAGCTGTCCAGTATTGTTGGTTTAAAAACGCCCTGAAGGACACCTGGGTGAGAAGCGAGTACCTATCCCTTCTTACTCTCGCTAGTGAAAAGTAAAAACACAGAAATTTTATATTTCGAAAACGATTATCGCTCTAATCCTTCTTGGTGTTGTAGGTGTTGATATCCATGCCACAATTAAATAAATATTTTTGAATGAGAATCGCTTGTTATAACAATGTATAAATAAATATTTTTAAAAATGTGCAAATTCACCAGAGTTTTGTGGCCAACGAATAAAATGTTCAAAACCAATTGCTTTTATACACACATAGTTTTGCAGCTTAATTTTAAGATTAAAAATGTTTCCCTGTAGATGACTGCTTGTTAGCCGAAACGCGTAGGAAATAGGTTAATAGTTGTCTGGAAGGAAAAGCCTTTTATTTTTAAGTGCATTTAATGTAGAATAAACAAAGATGGATATATTAAACTATTTAGTAATTACTAAATACAGATGTGGAGAGTATTTCTCTTTAATATGGAACGGTTACACCAAGCAAGGGCAACAACAATGAATGGATTTAGTCATTGTCAGTGTTTCTAACTTACGGAATGTCACACTACTTAAGTGACTTTTTATATTGAATTGATAGAAAAAACTCATATGTGCTTTGGAGTGAATTGTTTATAAAACCAGCTACTTAAATTCAACATTACTAATATAAGTTTAATAATAAATAAGACAGTTTAAGTTGCATTATTTGTCACAAATGTTATGAAAATTCGCTACTATAACTATAACTATAATAATGAGTCTGTATTTCTGGATTTTTAAAGTACCTATACCTTTTAGTGAATTTTCTTTAAAAAAATTCACTAATGAGGAGATCCCGACTTTTGAACTTTGAAAAAGTTTCTTCAAATGAGCGCTAATTAGGCACCCCAGAACACATATCCGGGGTCAGTTCCAATTTTTATATGTTATATATATATATATATATATATATATATATATATATATATATATATATATATATATATATATATATATATATATATATATATGTATGTATGTATGTATGTATCACACCGACAACTCAAAAAATAATGGGTCAATTTTAATTAAATTTGGTGAATAAATTGCTTTTGCAAATGGATTGGATAAGTTCGTTATAGGTAAGTTGCCTACCAAAATTTAGCTATGTAGGTCCAAAGACAAAAAAAGTTATAGGCATTTAAAGAAAAATATATTGGGGTTTTCCTCAAAACGTCAAAGTTGCGACGTAAAACGTCAAAATCGGCAACATTTAGGCAAATAACTTGAATCTAATACGGGCTATGAAATCAAATGTCTCAAGAAGAATGTTTTACAAACCCTGAAGTCTTAGTTTCATCTGTCATTGTCCTTCATTTTACTAAAATGTTTCCAGAAAATTCATTTAAAATAGACCCTTTCTCTGATGCTTGGCAGTAGTGTTAGCTATAGGGTTTATCGTTTAATGGTATATAATTTTTGTCGAATTTTCGTAAAAAATCAATAAAGCTCAATATATCCGTTATTCTACAAGATATGAAAAAAATTTGTATATATTAATTATAGGGTGTCTTGAGCTACATCTTAAAAAATATTTCTACAATCACAGGCTGGCCCATAAGTCGTTGGTGATACAAATTTTCTTTTTTTTTAATCAAACACGCCTTATGTTCTTGCATTTTCCATCGAAATATAAAGCATGTTTGTAAGAAAAGAAATTCTGGATGCAGCAAGTGCGTTATGGTAGCGAATTTTGATTAAATGCTTCACATTTGAATAGCCAAATTTGCTATCAACCTATAAGGTTGACCAAGAAACGAGTGTTTTGAATTCTACTCATCGAGACGATTAACACGACACCAAATATCATACCGCTAGACCACTTAATAAAAAAGTTGCTTTGCGCATGCGATAGACGCCATATTCTAGATCTTAATCTAAATCTTATTCTAGATCTATATTGGATCTAGATCTGGATTTAGATCTAGACTCCCGATCTCGGTCCTGGCCACGGAGGCGCAGCCCCCGCTGTAACTGGAATGTGACTACACATGTGGCTAGAAATGGTGTAAATAAACCTATGTTGTGAATTTTAAGTACATAATTTGGTTCACAAAATTCAGAGTTTTTTCCTAATTAAAAATAAAATCCATTGATTGTTGTTGCCCTTACTTGGTGAA
Organism: Tillus elongatus; assembly: GCA_964006375.1. Taxonomy (NCBI): domain Eukaryota; kingdom Metazoa; phylum Arthropoda; class Insecta; order Coleoptera; family Cleridae; genus Tillus; species Tillus elongatus. The sequence goes on from OZ023264.1 coordinate 58,599,030, forward strand.
ACTTGTCCATACTGCATACAGACTTGGAGAATACTTCTCTAGCTTCACTGTTGGTTTTTAGTGGTGAAGGACGTAGCCAGCGCGTGAGCTAACTGGAGCAAGTGGCCCTTCGAATTCTGGAAGTTCTAGGATGTTCTTCAATGCTTCTGTGACTATAGTTTCGCTGCTTGACAGCATTTTCAGACAGATTAAAATTGAATTAGTACGAAATCATGACAACTACAAATAAATATCTGTTGCTAGGTTATGATATGATGTTTTGATCAAAAAATTTTATCAAATTGAAAATAAAATGAAACACAGATGACAGATGAGGTTTTCAAAATGTCTATGTGATGTATGTCAATATTTAACCTAAAAACTAGAACTAGCCTATAATAACTATGATAACAGTTACAACAATAAAATAACTAAACAATAACAGTATAAAAGTAGTCTCTATACAACGAAAATATCGACATACATCAACTCATTATTTTATTACAACTTTTTTTGAAATAATAGTTAAATTTATTTTCTTTGACATATTTAATTAGAAAGAAGAATATCCAAGAAAGGGGAATTCATTAAATCAGTTTGCTCGTTTAAAACAAGGTAGTTATTGTCGTGTGTGTGCCTTTTGACTTCTAAAGCTTCAAAAAGTCTAGTTTACGTTTGTCATCATAAAAATGTAGTGGTTCTATGCGGCTATTTATTGTAGGTCTATGTTCGGTATCAATAATATGTTTTGCAAATGTAGATTTGTCAGCGTGGTTATTTCTAAATGCGGAAATATGTTCTTTGTATCGGGTGTTAAAATTTCTAGAAGTTTGACCTATGTAGATTGCGTTACAATGTGTACAAGCTAATTTATAAACTCCAGCTTTTGTCAGGAAACAAGATTTTTCTTTCGCGTTAAATAACAAATCACGCGTCGTGTTGTAAGATTTAAAAGCTACCTTTGTATTTGTACAAGTGTTTACAATTTTTGAAATGTTTTCTGAAATGCTTCCAAAATAAGTTATCGAAACGTATCTGTTGTCTTCTTTGTCTCTAATATTTGGATAAATTAAATTAATCGCTAATTTGTATTCTTTTCTCTCTATCATTTTATCTATTATTTTAACAGAGTAGCCATTATTAAATGCTGTTTGCTTAATTATTGAAATTTCTTTTTCAAAATTGTTTTGTGACATAGGTATTGAAAATGCACGATGTATCATAGAATGATAGGCTATGTCACAAAACAATTTTGAAAAAGAAATTTCAATAATTAAGCAAACAGCATTTAATAATGGCTACTCTGTTAAAATAATAGATAAAATGATAGAGAGAAAAGAATACAAATTAGCGATTAATTTAATTTATCCAAATATTAGATACAAAGAAGACAACAGATACGTTTCGATAACTTATTTTGGAACCATTTCAGAAAACATTTCAAAAATTGTAAACACTTGTACAAATACAAAGGTAGCTTTTAAATCTTACAACACGACGCGTGATTTGTTATTTAACGCGAAAGAAAAATCTTGTTTCCTGACAAAAGCTGGAGTTTATAAATTAGCTTGTACACATTGTAACGCAATCTACATAGGTCAAACTTCTAGAAATTTTAACACCCGATACAAAGAACATATTTCCGCATTTAGAAATAACCACGCTGACAAATCTACATTTGCAAAACATATTATTGATACCGAACATAGACCTACAATAAATAACCGCATAGAACCACTACATTTTTATGATGACAAACGTAAACTAGACTTTTTTGAAGCTTTAGAAGTCAAAAGGCACACACACGACAATAACTACCTTGTTTTAAACGAGCAAACTGATTTAATGAATTCCCCTTTCTTGGATATTCTTCTTTCTAATTAAATATGTCAAAGAAAATAAATTTAACTATTATTTCAAAAAAAGTTGTAATAAAATAATGAGTTGATGTATGTCGATATTTTCGTTGTATAGAGACTACTTTTATACTGTTATTGTTTAGTTATTTTATTGTTGTAACTGTTATCATAGTTATTATAGGCTAGTTCTAGTTTTTAGGTTAAATATTGACATACATCACATAGACATTTTGAAAACCTCATCTGTCATCTGTGTTTCATTTTATTTTCAATTTGATAAAATTTTTTGATCAAAACATCATATCATAACCTAGCAACAGATATTTATTTGTAGTTGTCATGATTTCGTACTAATTCAATTTTAATCTGTCTGAAAATGCTGTCAAGCAGCGAAACTATAGTCACAGAAGCATTGAAGAACATCCTAGAACTTCCAGAATTCGAAGGGCCACTTGCTCCAGTTAGCTCACGCGCTGGCTACGTCCTTCACCACTAAAAACCAACAGTGAAGCTAGAGAAGTATTCTCCAAGTCTGTATGCAGGAAAAATAAAATCTAAAAGACATGCGACGACTTAGTGGTTACAGTCTAATGCCTGACAGACACACTAGTTAACTGCTATGCGTAGATTGATTTATACAACGGACATAAATCATACATCAACGGTAACCAAACCATATATATATATATATATATATATATATATATATATATATATATATATATATATATATATATATATATATATATATATATAACAGGCATAAAACATACTACACGAACCAACAAATGTTAAATCTCGGTCACAAATATGACAAACGACATAAAATTAAAAATTTGCCAAGAGATTATTTTTTAACTGAGGGGTTCAATCAATTTTTAAAGTACACGATATTTGTAGCTTGATGAACGGCCCCAATTACAGTTTTAGACTGAAAGTGTAGCATAATATAGTGGAAATGTAAACAAAATCAAGTCTCTATAAAAATGATTTTAAAACAGTTTGTTCTTTTATCATTAAACTTAAACATAAGACATAATCTATGATCGAAACTGTAATAAGTTGTTACGTTTACTTTTCATATAATATAACCTATCCCGCTGCATGAGATCGGCGTGAAGTATCAGGTAAACAAGGCTTTAGTTAACTTATCTCAGCTGGTTCAGTGGTCGTATGCTTGTATCCTACGTAGAAGGTTCCTAGATCAATTCGCGGTCAAAGAATGTATCGTTTTTTTTTTCGCTTTGATATTTGGAGAAACAACGGTGCACAGATTTCATACGTTTTGAACAAGATATCATTTTTGTTTAAAACACCTGAATAACTTTATCACTTTTAAAAAATCATAATTTTTAGCAGACATTTTGTTATTGTTGATATTGAATTTTTATTAAGAAAATTCACTAACAGCGAATTTGTTTTTGAAAAGCTTTTTAGCTGTTGAAAAACCGGTTTGATTAGGTTGACTAACACGAAGTCATTCAGGCGATTAGTAAGGAAAAATAACTACGTTTATAATTTGGCAGATACTTTACTTTTCTAAATGTGAATTAAGTTTCATTCTGGAAAGCTTTTGTAACCTAAATGAAGTCTGTAATAAAAGTTCCTTTTAAAGAGACTTACACTATCTATAGATATAGCAACATTTAATTTTTTAGCTTCATAGAAAATTGAGTTTTGGGGATTTTTCTCAGAAGGAGTTAGAACACAAGATTTTTTTGATAAAAGGGAGATCGATGGTCGGGGACGGCACCTTTAAAATATTTTGTTATCATGGTTATGGGATTAAGTCACACACTGTGATTGGTCGTTTTTGATTGTTGTCGGAGGAGTCGCCTCGGATGTTTGGCGACGCTCGCTGTGACTGGAGAGGAATTTGGTGTGTTGCAACAGACGGTGCAATACACCATTGCTTGTGGCGGTGTTGTTTGTGTTTGTTGTTTTTCTCGATGGTATTTTGTCTCCTGACTGTCGATTACTCTGGGTTTTACTTCCTTGACAGTCATAATTATGTTGTGTGTGTGTTTTGTATGGTGTGGGCATATGGAGTTAGATTTTCTGGTTTTGACTTTTAGTGAATTTTCTTAAAAAAATTCACTAATGAGAAGATCCCGACTTTCGAATTTTGAAAAAATTTCTTCAAATGAGCGCTAATTAGGACCCCTGGAACCCAAATCCGAGGTCGGTTTCAGACTTTATATGTTTATATATATATATATATATATATATATATATATATATATATATATATATATATATATATATATATATATATATATATATATATATATATATATATATATATATATATATATATATATATTTATATATTTATATATTTATGTGTCACACCTATAACTAAAAAAATAATGGACCGATTTTGATAAAACTTGGTGAGTACCTTCCTTTCACAAGTGGCTTGGATAAGTTCGTTAGCCAGGAAAATCCGCTGAGGTTTTCCCGGAAAATTTTGTGTTTTCTTTCGAAAAAAAATTATATCTCAAAAATTAACAAAGTAAGGGCAACCAAATTTCATACGCGGGTTTATATCATTATAGGCAAGTTACCTACCAAAATTTAGCTCCGTAGGTTAAAGACAAAAGTTACAGGTATCCAAAGAAAAATACATTTGGCTTTTCCTCAAAACGTCAAAATCGCGATTTTAAACGTCAAAATTGGTAATATTTAGGCAATGAACCTGACACTAATATGAGCTATGGAAGGAAAATGTCTCAAGAATAATGTTTTACAAAGCCTGAAGTCTTAGTTTCAATCGTCATTGTCCTTCATTTTACTAAAATATTCCCAGAAAATTCATTTCAAATAGACCCTTTCTCTGATGTTTTGGCTGTCGGTTTAGTTAAGTTGATGCTTTCGCTGTAGGTTTAGTGAAGTTTATGGTTTAACGGTCTATAATTTTTAGCTAATTTTCGTAGAACAAATTCGTTACTGCATGTTAGCATATTTTATCGAAATATGATGCATGTTTGTAAGAAAAAATCTGGACACAGTACGTGCGTTTTGGTAGCAAATTTTCATTAATTCCTCCAAATTTCAATAACTCATTTGCTATTAACGTAAGTTTTGTTGGTTAGGAAACCAACATTTAACTGCATTTTCGGAAAATTTTTGTATGAACGCAGCAAGGGCGTTTTGGTTTCGAATTTTCATTAAATGTTTCAAATTTCAATAACTCAATTTGCTATTAACCTAAGGTTCATTGACTAGGAGACCAGTTTTCTCAGAAACATTTAAAGTTTATTTTCCGAAAAGTTTTGTACATTTTCAAATAATTATTTTGATAAAATATGATACACTTTTCCTACTATAAAGGTTATACCGGTAACCAAATTGATGCCTGCTCGCATTAGAGCGATATATTTGTCATTAAAAACATTTTTATGAAAATTCACTTCCATAACGCACTTGCTGCGTCCAGAGTTTTATTAATTGTAGAACGCTGCCAAATATTGTTCACTTTATGATACTCTACACTAATATTATGGTAGTTTTTGTGTTGTATTTTTCAGTTTGTTCATCATGTCGCATAGACATTTTCGCTAACAAGCAAGTTTGCTTCTGTGAAGATGTCTAAGTCTTATAACTATTAGGATAATTTTTAACTGATTGCTTTAGAATGTACGACATGCGCGTTTATTAATTTGTTAATTACTTCGTTGTATTGAATGTCTATTCTATTTTTTATAGTGTATTTGTATTTGGTAACCTTTTGTATCTAATGGTAAATGTTTGTTGCAACTTATCAATAAACCTTATTATTATAACGCACCTGCTGGATCTCGACTTTTTTTAAATAACAAAGTTTCAAATTAACCCTGTGTCTTCGAAACAAATTGTCTTGTAACTTTGCTAACACATTCATAAGCTTCAAAATCAAGCCAATAACAACGTTAGTTGTAGGCTAAATTCGTTTTTTAGGCTAGTTATTGATATTGGCGGAATATCTAGCATGCAAGTTTATTATAAAAGTGTATTCAAAAAACAGCGAGTTGGTCCATAAATTTCACAATAGTTTTATGGACGATCTGAGAGTTTCTTATTGGCAAAATAAACCCAGTCTTGTTTTAGTAACAGCATATAATGCAATAGGGAAGATATACAGTGTGTAAAAGCCAAATGGAATAAATTCATTATTTCGGTTACTGTACATTCTTATAAAAAATCCGGAAACACGTCAAATATAAATTATAAATTGACATTTTTCAACGTGAATCCCTACCTTGAACCCCCTTCGAATGGCAGGTACAACCCGCAATTTTTTAAAAGGAGAGTATAGGCTTGTGATATGTCGTTTGAAAGGTCTGTTCATTCTCTATTCAAAAATGTTATCGTTTTCAAGTTTATTGCGACAATTAAGAATAAAATCAAATCATGTGGTTACCGAAATTCGCTACAATACAATAAAAAACTAAAATGTAATGCAAAATGTAATAAAATGTAAAACACTAAAAAGAACTATGAATGTCAATGAAGTAGATGTTCAAAATGTTCAACGCGAACTTCTTGGCAACACCCTAATCTTAAATAAAACTGTCTTCTTACATTATTTAACATATCAGGCGTGATCGACCTAATCGCAAGCGTTATTCGTTCTTTTAAGTCATTTAAATCAAAAGGTTTAGTTTTGTAGGCAATGCTCTTCACATATCCCCATAAAAAGAAATCTAATAAGGTAAGATCAGGTGATCGCGCTGGCCATTCAATCGGTCCTCGCCTCCCCATCCACCGATTGAGAACTATTGCATCGAGGTACTACCGGACATTGAGTTGGTAATGTCGTGGTGCCCCACCCTGCTGAAACCATATCGTATTCACTGGAACTTGAGGGTTTCCTGGCTCAGGATCTAAATTTGCCAAAGTTGAAATGACATCATGCTGAAGTAGTGTCAAATAATTATCGCCATTCAAATTACCCTCAATGAAAAAGGGACCAATGATATGGTTTCCAACAATCCCACCCAAACATTAACCTTCTGAGGGTATTGCGTGTGTTCTTCTCTCATCCAGTGAGGATTTGTCACTGCCCAGTAGCGATAATTTTGCCGATTGGCATGACCGTTAAGTGAAAAAGTGCACTCATCAGAAAACATAACGTCTTCTAATTGGATAATATTGTTATCTAACATGTCCAGCATTCGCTCACAAAAATAAGTTCTCCTATCAAAATCGTCTTCCATGAGCTCCTGAGTAGGTATCATTTTATAGGGATACATTTTATTTTATTTTAATATGTTAACTATCGATGCATGGCTAACATTAAATGTATTGGATGCTTGTCTAGCCGATGTATGTGGGTTTTCCACAAATTCAAGGATCACATCTAATTTGATTTCATCACTCAGTGCATTGGCTGCTTTTTTTTCTGCCTTACATGACCAAACTCGCGAAACTGCTTCTCTATTAGTGAATTTTCTTTAAAAAAATTCACTAATGAGGAGATCCCGACTTTTGAATTTTGAAAAAATTTCTTCAAATGAGCGCTAATTAGGCCCCCCAGAAAACATATCCGGGGTCAGTTTCAATTTTTATATGTTTATATATATATATATATATATATATATATATATATATATATATATATATATATATATATATATATATATATATATATATATATATTTATATATATATATATATATATATATATATATATATATATATATATATATATATATATATATATTATATATATATATATATATATATATATATATATATATATATATATATATATATATATATATATATATATATATATATATATATGTATCACACCGATAACTCAAAAAATAATGGGCCGATTTTGATAAAATTTGGTGAAAAAATTCCTTTTGCAAATGGCTTGGATGAGTTCGTTAGTCAGGAAAATCTGCCCAGGTTTTCCCGGAAAATTTTGTGTTTTCTTTCGAAAAAAATTTATATCTCCGGAATTTACAAAGTAAGGGCAACTAAATTTGGTACGCAGGTTTACATCGTTATAGGTAAGTTACCTACCAAAATTTAGCTATGTAGGTCAAAAGACAAAAAAGTTATAGGCATTTAAAAATAAATAAATTGGGGTTTTCCTCAAAACGTCAAAGTGGCGATTTAAAATGTCAAAATTGGCAACATTTAGGCAAATAACTTAAATCTAATACGGGCTATAGAAATAAAATGTCTCAAGAAGGATGTTTTACAAACCCTAAAGTCTTAGTTTCAACCGTCATAGTCCTTCATTTTACTAAAATATTTGCAGAAAATTCATTTCAAATAGACCCTTTCTCTGATGCTTGGCAGTAGCCTTAGCTATAGTGTTTATCATTTAATGGTATATAATTTTTGTCGAATTTTCGTAAAAAATTAATAAAGCTCAATATATCCGTTATTATATAAGATATGAAGAAAATTTGTATATATTAATTATAGGGTGTCTTGAGCTACATCTTAAAATAATATTTCTGCAATCACAGGGTGGCCCATAAGTCGTTGGTGATACAAATTTCCTTTTTTTAATCAAACACGCCTTATGTTATTGCATTTTTGCATTTTCCATCGAAATATAATGCATATTTGTAAGAAAATAAATTCTGGACGCAGCAAGTGCGTTATGGGTGCGAATTTTGATCAAATGTTTCATATTTGAACAGCTCAATTTGCTATTAACCTATAAGGTTGACCAAGAAACGTGTTTTTTCGGGAACATTTTAAGTTTACTTTTGGAAATTTTTGTACATTTTCACACAATAAAGTTATTTTAATGGAACATGGCACATTGTTTTTACTATATAGGTTATACTGGTAACCAAATTTGATGCCTGCTTTCTTAAAAAAACACACATATTTGTTATTAAAAAGATTTTCATGAAAATTCACTACCATAACGCACTTGCTGCGTCCCGAATTTTTTTATTTTACGAATTGTTTTATGGGACATAGACGGTAAATCAGGAAATTTCTCATGAAATAGGCGGGAAACTTCATGTTGTGTTCGGGTTCTATCTCCGTAACCAAGCATTTGTATAACTGTTATTTTATGCATTTCCGTTAATCTAACAATTTTTCAGAATTGAAGTTAACGAAATTCAAACTAAAATTATAATACTCACAATTTAAATGACAACTTATAATTACAAAACAATTTGCTTAGGCGTTTTAAACAAACTAGCATTGCCTCGGAAACTCTTTAATGTATTTTTAATGGATACAATGTAAAAAGCACATTACTATAGTTTTTGCTTACCTTCTTATCTTCAAGACCTAAACGGGAAATAAGTTTTGAGTATACTAATTACAATATTGTAATAAGTTTTGAGTATTTTATAGCGAATTTCGGTAACCACATGATTTTGTTTTATTATATCTTAATTGTTGCAATAAACTTAAAAACGATAACATTTTTGAATAGAGAATGAACACACCTTTCAAACGACATATCACAAGCCTATACTTCCACTTTGAAAATTGGGGGTTGTACCTGTCATTCGAAGGGAGATGAAGGTATCGATCGCATTTTCACGTTGAAAAATGTCAATTTATAATTTAAATTTGACGTCTTTCGGAATTTTTTATAAGAATGTAGAGTAACCGAAATAATGAATTTATTTCATTTGGCTTTTACACACTGTATGTAGATAAATCACATCTTGACCCAATATACAAAGTGTGTTTTCAGTCCACAAACCCTGTTAAAATACAGTAGGTATCTAGGAGATTATTCCTATTACCCCAGAAAATTTAGAAACTGTTTATTTAAACATGACATAGACCGGACGCTTCTTTTTGTAGACTGATGCTAAACAGAGTAATCGAGCTGCTTGTAAGTATTAAATCCTAGACTTGGGAATCCAGAAGACATTTAAACTAGATCCCAAATTATTTATATATTCTGCTGAAATTGTGGTGATTTTAGAATCGTCAAAATTTGTTCAAAGCCACCGCCAAAAGGCAGTAATCTTCACACACGACAAAAGTTGCGTTGATAAAATTAAAAATCTCACGCCAACAACAAAATGCACCTATCTTGCAGCGGAAGTCGTCTCAACCATACAAATACGTGAACAAGAGGGCACCGATGTTACGCTGGTGTGGGTGAAGGCTCACTGTGGAATCAATAATAATGAGAATGTTGATGCCTTAGCAAGAGAAGTAGTTTTTACATGTGAGTCGTTGAACTATTTATGTCCTTGTTCTGATATAGTACCCTATATTGATGAAATAACCTCCAAAAAATGGATCCAAATGTATAAGCATTATGATAAGGGCATTACTATAAAAGAGTTTATAACCTTTTCCACCAACACGCCCTTGGTTTTATGACAAATGTACCAGACAGACATATGATCGCGAACATATGTAGAGTAAGATCAGGGAATACCTTAAATATTACTTATTTGTTTAAAATGGGCATTAGAGACGATCCCAACTGTGACAATGGCGAGTCGGGTAGAGCAGAACATACTTTTAAATTGTAGTAATAACACAATATTGTTTGACAATTTTCTAAATCAAATTCCAGCATTTGCAGATATTCAGCGTCCATTCAACTTGTCGCAGTTACTAGAGACAAATAAGCTACAAATATTTAATATTTATATGCGCATGTTAACAATTTAAAAAAGCCTGGACGCAGCAAGTGCGTTATGGTAGTGAATTTTCATATAAATGATCTGGCACAAAATATTTTATTATAACTTTTTTTTCTTGTAACATAGAAATCTAAATTATGTTGTATAGTTTACCTTTGATATCGTAAACCTACCTACCAAATCTGGCTATCATCGCTTTTTATTTTTTGACATAAAAATTTTTTTCGAATGAAAACACAAAATTTTCCCGGAAAACCTCGTCCGATTTTCCTGACCAACGAACGTATCCAAGTCATTTACAAAAGGAAGGTATATGCCAAATTTTATCAAAATCGGCCTATTATTTTTTGAGTTTTTATTCTTGTAACATATAAATCTAAATTTTGGTGTATAGTTTACTTTTGATATCGTAAAGCTACTTACCAAATTTGGTTATCATCGCTTTTTATTTATATATATATATATATATATATATATATATATATATATATATATATATATATATATATATATATATATATATATATATATATATATAAACATATAAAAATTGAAACTGACCCCGGATATGGGTTATAGGGATCCTAGTTCGCGCTCATTTGCAAAAATTTGTTCAAAATTCAAAAGTCGGAATCTCCCCATTAGTGATTTTTTTCTATAATCTATAATCCACTTTATGTTAACAAAGTGTTAGTTATGATTGCTTAATATCGGCTCCTATTGTCTGCCCCAATGTTTTACCTTTTAGTGAATTTTCGTAGAAAAAATTCACTATTGGGGAGATCCCGACTTTTGAATTTGGAAAAAAATTTTGCGAATGAGCGCGAACTAGGACCCCTAGAACCCATATCCGGGGTCAGTTTCAATTTTTATATGTTTATATATATATATATATATATATATATATATATATATATATATATATATATATATATACAGGATGGCGCATTGAGAACGAAACAGACGGTCTACGCCCAGAGAATTTTTTTTAAGAAACGCTGAAACACGTCAATTTTAATATTGAGGGGGACATGTTTTGACATAAAACTCAACTTTGTCACATCAACCCCTTAAGGGTGGTGATAACAACCCTTATATATCAAATAGGGAACATGGGTCGAGTTTTACATAATTTCAAAGCTCTTTCTTTTCTAAATTCAGCACAAGAATTTTTTTGGAAGTTTTATCAACTCGTTTGAAAATTGTTCACAGCTGGAGTTGAACGTATTTCATTCATTGTGATAAGCAATGCACTAATTAGTTAATTTTTCGTTAAAAAAAACTAAAAAACAAAACCAAACGTTCAAAAATATTTATTCAGTTAAGTAAGTCTTCAAATTATTGACCACCAGCTTCCATACAAAAGTACAAATTTTGTTCAAAACGAGCTCCGACATTCGGGAGCATTTGTGGAGTTATTAGACGGCATTCTTTAACAATTCGTCGTCGTAATTCTTCCAGAGACTCCGGTTCTGTTACGTAAATTCTACTCTTTAAATAGCCCCATGGAAAGAAGTCTAAAGGAGTTAACTCCGGTGATCTAGGGGGCCACTCAATAGCACCTCTACGCCCATTCCATTGCTCTGGAAACTCTCTGTTCAAAAACTGCCTAACATGTTGTGAAAAATGCGGAGAAACTCCGTCTTGTTGAAACACTTATTGATTTTCTTGATCGCGATCATCATTTTCAACAATGTCAATTAGTAGAGGGTAAACGTTATCTTCTAGTAACTCCAAATACGTTTCGCTACTCAAATTGCCATCAAGAAAAATTGGTCCGATTAAACGGTCTCCAAAAATGCCAGTCCAGACATTCAATTTCTGTGGAGTTTGAGTGTGGACTTCGTGAAAATTTCTTAGATTATTATCTGCCAAATAACGACAATTCTGACGATTGAGTGTAGAGTTTAATAAAAACGTACACTCGTCTGAAAAACAGATATTGAACAGAAAGTTCCCGTTATCAGCTATTCATGCAGTTATAACTTCACAAAACTCCAGCCGCCAATCAAAATCGTCTTCATTCAGTTGTTGTACAAGATGAATTTCATACTGGTGAAATTTATGATGCTTCAATAATTGCTGAATAGTTCTTCTTTTGATGTTTGAAACAGTGGCCAATTTTTTCGTGCTCAAAGTTGGGTCTGCAACAATTTGTCCTAAAACTTCAATCTCCGTAGTCTCATTTCTAACCGGAAATTCACGTTCAGGATCCCGTTTTTTGTTGGCTACTGAACCACTTTGTCAAAACTTTGCAACTAACTCCAAAATGTATTTTCTGTTAACATGTCTGGTCGGATGTCGTTCATTAAACAAATTTGCGGTACGGTTGGCACAGTCATCGTTTTTGAAACAAAGAATAATTATTTTAACTCTTTCTTCTACAGAATACACCATTGTGAAATTCATTTTCGGTAGTACTATCAAGTATCAAGCCGACCGATAAACTGAAATAATAAACCGCATTTATCTCATTCCGATAAGAAATGTTCTGATAGTCAATTTTTTGCTTACAAACCAACAAAACGTTGACTATCAGCCTATTTCTTAGCAGAATGAGTGAAATGCGTTTTTGCATCTTCAACTGTGAATAATTTTTAAACGAGTTGATAAAACTTTCAAAAAAAAATAGTGTGCTGAATTCAGAAAAGAAAGTGCTTTCAAATGATGTAACACTCGACCCATGTTCCCTATTTAAAATATAAGGGTTGTTATCACCACCATTAAGAGGTTGATGTGACAAAGTTGAGTTTTATGTCAGAACATGTCCCCCTCAATATTAAAATTGACTTATATATATATATATATATATATATATATATATATATATATATATATATATATATATATATATATATATATATATATATGTATCACATAGATAACTCAAAAAATAATGGGCCTATTTTGAAAAAAAGTTGGCATGTACCTTCCTTTTCTAAATAACTTGGACAAGTTCGTTAGTCAGGAAAATCGGACGATGTTTTCCAGAAAAACTTTGAGTGTTCTTTCGAGAAAAAAATTTCTAAAAAAATAAAAAGCTATGATAACCAAATTTGGTAGGTAGGTTTACGATATAAAAAGTAAACTATACACCAAAATTTAGATTTCCATGTTACAAGAAAAAAAGTTATAATAAAATATTTTATGCCAGATCATTTCTATGAAAATTCACTACCAGTGTCCAGGCTTTTTCTATCCTGGGTCTACCTGTGCATGTATCTAAAAGTCGCCTAGATTGATCCCTACCGCGTGAATATAATATTATCTGGTTGTTTGATCCTTAAGTTAAGACAGTTAAAGGCGTATAAAATTACGTTTTAGATTAAGTTAGAATAACTGTAAAAATAAGTAAATACCTATGTCAATCTAAAATATAGTGGTTTGGCAGTTTTTAAATATCACCATCTTTAATTTCAGGGTGGACCTATTTTATATTTGGGCATGATGGGCTAATGGCTTAATTCCGAGGCCACTGCGTATAATATACATATACGTACGGATACTTTCAGCCTATAAATTTAAAGAATTCTCACAGTGTCAACATCCAAACACCAGGAAGACCAACTCCTTATTAAAGCAGATTAAAAGTTTAGTAGCCACCTACTTGTACAGCAAAAATAAATCACACCGTACCCAGTGGCGGATTTAGGCTTGCTGCCGCCTTAGGCCCTGTCTGATGAGCCGCCCTTTTTGAATAACAAAACTCAATTCATTTTGATTCAATATTATTATTTAAATATAATTTTTATTTTATCGAAATATAATTACAAAATAATGCAAATAAATATTTAATAAACTCCAACGAAATAAATAATAAGCATTTTTCTTAAATTATAATGTATTGCTCAATTTTTAAATCTCTTCTTTTTGGCTTTCGTCCGTGCAAAAACATCAACTATGTCGTTATAATCAATTTCTTGAAGTAGTTGAGCTTTAATAGACAGTAATTCCAAAGCATTAAGTCTATCTTGGCCCATACTTCCGCGTAAATAAGTTTTCACCCTTTTTAAGGTGAAAAAATATCTTTCTCCTGAACAATTCGTAGCGTACGTAGAGCAATATCTACATTCGGATAAAGATCTCGAAGATTCCGAGAATGCAATACATTGTATATTTCTTGTGCAGAACGTACATCTTCCGTATTTGCTAGGGAATCTTTGAGTTGATACTGTAAATGAATACATTTATTCCCAAAAGTCTCTTTCAAATCATCAGGATACTTATTAACTGGTTTATTTGCAAGATTTTTCAATTCATTTATATCTATTTTAGATAAATTATCAAACAAATTAAATTTTTCGTAAAGCTTTTGATAAGCACTTTTACGTCCCGCCAATTGTACACTCAAAGTATCTAAAATTGGGTAATACACATTGGTGCGGAAATTTTCTTGTCCAGATAAAGGTGTTCTTTCATTCACCCGTGATTCATCTGCCTGAATTTTTCTGGCTTTCTTGCGACAAGTATCATAACGATAATAATCTTGAACTCCAGATAGTGCTCTGGCTCTTTCTTCATGTTCGGAGAATTGTTTATCTCTCATGTCATGAAGAAATAATGTGATAATAGCTATATCACATCGATCGCTTTAATATATATCGTCATCGACATATAAAGGTTGATCCAATTTGAGTTTCCTATGTTTGCAGCACCGTAAATCAAGAAGTTGTCAAAAAGCACATGTTTTTCAAGTGTCAACTGTCAGTCTGACACTATAGATTTACGAAATGGATCGCTTAACCACCGCTCAGCGCGTTAAAATTGTTGAATTATTTTACAGAAATAACAATTCTGTACGAACTGTGTACAGAACTTTACGGGAAGATTATGGTCAATTTAACCGTCCTACTGAGCGAACAATTCGCAACGTAGTGCAAAAATTTCAAGGACTGGAAGCATTGGACATAGGGTAAGGCATGTGCATCATCGTGGCAGCCGATCAGCAGAAAATGTTGCTGCTGTAAGTGAAAGTGTGGCTGAAGACCCGGAAGTGTCGATTCGTCGGCGTTCATAGCTTTTAGGCTTATCTTACGGCTCCCTGTGGCGAATTTTGCACTAGGACTTGCATCTAAAGCCGTATAAGATTCAGTTAGCACAAGAACTGAAGCCGAGAGACCATCGACAGCGAAGAATTTACGCAGATTGTATGTTAGAGTAGCAGGAAGTTGATGCAAACTTTAAAAAAATATATTTCTTCTCTGATGAGGCACATTTTCATTTGTCTGGCTATGTCAATAAACAGAATTGTCGAATATCGGGCGAAGAAAATCTTCATGTGATCCAGGAAACTCCATTACATGGCCAAAAAGTAACTGTTTGGTGTGGATTGTGGTCAGGTGGCGTTATTGGGCCTTACTTTTTTGAAAACAATGTAACGGTCAATGGTGAGCGCTATAGGAGCATGATAGTCGATTATTTCTGGCATGAAATCGAAGATATTGGACTGGACTTTTTTGTGGGGCTACATTAAAAGTCGTGTCTACGCCAACAAACCTAAAAAACATTAGGGCACCTGAAAGCCAACATCCGCCAAGTTATAGCCGAAATACCGCCCGAAACCTTCGAAAAAGTAATTGAAAATTACCTTAAAAGGATCGGTTGCTGCAGAAGGTCCAGAGGCGGCCATTTAATCGATATTATTTTTCATCATTAATTAAATACATAATATTTTTGATGAATAAAAACAAATCAGAATATTTTTTTAAATTTGTGTGTGTTTTTTTAAACAAGTTCGGAAACTCAAGTTGGATCACCCGTTATATACGCTTAAATTTGATAGAATTTTATAATGACAAATTGTTGCCGCTAGATTTTTAAAATTAGTTGAAATTTGTAAATAAAGTTCAACATTTTTGCAGATATAAAAAATATCAATTTTTTTCGATTTAGATTTTAATAAACAAATTTTTTTTTTGAATTTCAAATGAATACTAGAAGTTAATTCATACATGTTAATCCACCATGTTTTTATTTACCACCGAAAACAAAAAGAAAAATGAAGTAATTTTAAAAGCTTTACATATAGAAGACTAATATCACTAAAGACACAAAAAGTAAAAAAGGATTTAGTATTTATCAAAGATCAATCAATTCGATTATTTCTTTTTAATAACATTATTCGATAGACTATTATTGATTTATCAAAATATTAAAGATGCAACTACGAATTGAAAAGTGAATTAATAAATGAATAAAATTATATTCCATAGAAAATTTTCTGTAAATTCATTAAAAAAATAAGAACCAATTTTTAAAATAAATTTTCGTTACATTATTTCGGCTCTAAAATTTTGGCGTTCTGAAAAGTTTGCCGCCCTCCAAATCGTGCCGCCTTAGGCCCGGGCCTCACGGGCCTAGGCGTAAATCCATCACTGACCGTACCTATTCGTAAAATATTTTTCTACTGTGGTACCTACTTTTAGATAAAAAATATTTAAAAAAATCTGTAAACCATTGAAATGCGTAAGAGAATATATTTTTTCTGTCCTCGTATAGAAAGTAGGTAGGTATGTAATTCTAAAGTAATTAGTACCTAATTAACAATTACTACCTGACTGAAGCATAAACGTTGCTAAATATCTACAAACATAAAAAACTTATCAAAAACAAGATAAGACGATTTATGAGTCAGTCGTCGACGATGAAAGAAAGTAAAAGTTATCTACTTGGTAGGCATAAAAACACTTTACTGTAAACATTTGGATATTTCTAATAAGATTTTAAATTTATTTTATTTTTATACATCGTCCTTGCAAAATAATCTTTATAACTGTGATATAAATTAATTACGATCACACAAACACCAAGTCAACCATGACAAACCCTAAAACATCTTTTATTTTCTTTGCGCTCGCTAAATTTATATTGAATCTATAAACATAATCTAACCTTACATAAACATAATGTCAAGTTATCGATCAATAAATTTTTGGCATTTCCTGACCTACTGGGAATGGCGAGACATTAAAATTCACCTCATTATCATACTGCAAGAACAGCTACACAAAATAAATCCTGTGTAAATATTTAAAATTCTTAACAAATAATCTCTACACAAACAATGATCTTAAAAAATTTCGTGTATGTCACTACCAACACCGGCTCATGTTTAATAATTTAATTATTCAAGAAAGACCAATTTATGGCGAGCCCGGTTTATTCAATCAACAAATTCCGACATCGATTGTAAAGTAATCCTACTAACGTTCATGAATTAAACATTTCCTACTGGCTTGTTAACGTACGGTAGCAAGAAAAGCAAAAGAAAACAATAGTAACTTTGATAGATTGTTCCGATGGTTTGTGACACGCGATATAAGCGATATGATGCAAATCTCTTAAGGTATTATTATAACTAGCTGGTATTTAACTGGAGAAAAACCAGTCCGGTAGCAACTTATTTTATAAAACTAAGTTAAGTCTTATATTCTACACTAACCTGACAACGAATGGTACAATCAGCATTGCTCAAATTCTATGAAGAAACACTATCACTTTTCAACACCACATAACCACTAATTAGTCGATATTTTTTAGCAAAACTTCACAAGCATGGATTCAGGTGTTTGTAAACAACATCCAGTGCCTACTCGACTGTCAAAACATGAATTATTGAACACAAAACAAAGTTTATAAAACACTCAACTCCTTAGATGTTAGATATAAAATTGGCGTTTAAATCGGAAATTATGGATGATTTTCCAAGTTTGTTTGGAAAGTTCCGCGATTTTCACATTTTCAAACTGTCCCGGAGATCGCACAGCACGTGCCTAATGCTTCCGAATATCGACGCACCGTTCAAACACTACGAAGAGCGGGAACCGACTAACTCTGATAGGCTGCTGTTGAAACTATACGATATGTAAGATATTGTACAATGGCTCATTTTGTATGGCTCTGATTTCAACATATAAATATTGTTTAGTCGGTTACTTCTTCAATTTTGGATGACTACATGTAGCCTAATTACAATAATAATATAATTAATTTTGAAATGTTTCGAAATTTATTTGTTGAGCTTTAGATACAGATTAATATTGTTATTCGGACTACATAAATTATGCATAGTTAAATAGTTAAATGCCTATATTATTATATGATTTCTACAAATAAAATGATTTAATGCTTTTTTACAACGACAGACAATACAATTGGCATTACAAATTCTAAAAACTCTGTTGTTAAAACGTGCGGACACAGCAAGTGCATAATGGTAGCGAAATTCTACAAAATCTTTCAAATTTACTATTTCTCTTTACCTTTACCATCAACATAGGAACTTTAATTTTTGTAAATATTGAAGTATCTATTACAAATCCAACATAGGTATGTACCAAATATCACAAATTGAAAAAAGTCTGGACGCAGCAAGTGCGTTATGGTAGTGAATTTTCATAGAAATAGTCTTTTTACGCAAATCATATATGCGTCGAGAAAAATTGAAATTTGCTTGTAATATTTAATCTATTTTTGTCTTCTGCGGTGCTCTTGTTCTGACTTCCAGCGGTAACCCAATATTTTTTTAAATTAAATGCATATAACTTTTCTTTAACCAATTTTTCCGGAAAGCCTTATCCGATTTGATTTATCGGTATATATATATATATATATATATATATATATATATATATATATATATATATATATATATATATATATATATATATATATATATATATATATATATATATATATATATATATATATATATATATATATATATATATATATATATATATATATATACAAGGTGGTGATACATTTTGGAGAATAATAGGAATATCTGTGTACAGGTGAACTTAAAAGAAACACGCTCGGACAGGTCCATTTTTATTGTTAATACTGCATTTTTTAACCAATGCTAGTATATACAGGGTGTTGCATAAATGAAATATCACGTCAACGTTGCCCTTTTTAGATGGAACAGCCTGTATATTATTGCATTTTTGGATTCCTTGGAAAATTCTAGGTACGTTTCATATATGGTATCCTATCCCTATCTTCAAGTTTTTACAAATTATTAAACAATTGAAAATTAAATATGTTCATTCAAGATAAATAAAAATCGAATTATTGTCCGTGCGTTTTTTTGAAAATGTATAATTTTCAAATGTCAATGATTCGTAAACAGTTGAAGATAGGTATAGGTCAGCATGCATGAAACATAGGTTAGGTACCTATTTTCCCAGGAATCCGTTAATGCAATAATATACAGGATGTTCCATTAAAATAAAAGGTGACGTTGAAGTGCTAAAGCATTTATGCTACACCCTACATATACTAGTATTAGCTAAAAAATGCAGAATTAAAAATAAAAATTGACGTATGCGCGCGTGTTTCTGTTAAGTTCACCTGTATACAGATATTCATATTATTCCAAACTTTATCACCACCCTATATATATATATATATATATATATATATATATATATATATATATATATATATATATATATATATATATATATATAGGAAAAAAGGTTAAGGGCAAAGCCGCAAGGAGACAACCGCATACACGTGTTTCAAGCTTATTAGCCATCATCAGTACGGTATAGCCAGGTGAAGATGGGAACACTCTGGATGAAAATACAAAAATACACGGAGTCACAACAGGCAACCAGTGCACATTTGGAAGACCCTCAATCCGAGGGAAACAACCAAAATAGCCACGGAGGCAAAGAACTCACCTGCGTGAGCATCCGAAGCCCAGGAAGTTATACTAACTATAACAGGATCTATAACACTGTATTTCTGTACTATACAAGGAAAAAGGGTTAAGGTGTAAATATTTTAGTAAAATGAAGGCCAATGACGGTTGAAGCTGAAACTTAAGGGTTCGCAGAACACTCTTCCTGCAACATTTTCTTTTCATAATCCGTGTTTGTTTCGTTCTCTGCCTAAACATTGCCAATTTTGCGGATTCAAATCGCGACTTTGAGGTTTTGAGGAAAACTCCAAATTTTTTTTAACTGCCCATAACTTTGTTTTGTTTTTAAACTTAGAGAGTTAGATTTTGGTGCATAATTTGCACTTTATAATGCAAATACGTGTACCAAATTTCGTTGTCCTTACTTATTTCTTGAGATACGAATTTTTTCAGAAAGGAAACACAAAATTTTCCGGGAAAACCTGGGCCGATTTTCCTGGCTAACAAACTTAGCCAAGCCACTTGCAAAAGAAGGTACTCACCAAATTTGGTCAAAATTAGCCCATTATTTTTTGTGTGATCGATGTGATACATGTTTATACACTTTATACTTTATTGGCTTATATTTCACAATACTGCGTTTATACAGTAAGTTCATTTTAACTTGTATTGTATATAGTGACAAAATGTAACCAGCTTATTAGCGAATTTTCTTTAAGAAAAATTCGCTAATAGAGAGGTCACGATGAAAAGCTTTTGAAAAGATTTCTCCAGATGAGCACGAATTTGGGTCCCTAGAACCGAAAACCAGGGTCCGTTAAAATTTATATATATATATATATATATATATATATATATATATATATATATATATATATATATATATATATACATATACATATATATATATATATATATATATATATATATATATATATATATATATATATATATATATATATATATATAGAGAGAGAGAGAGAGAGAGAGAGAGAGAAAGAGAGACCCATTTGAAAGCGGAACACCCTCATAACTTTTTATTTATAAATCGATTTTGACCAAACCTTTTTTGAAATGTGGAAAGGAAAAAAATGTACTTTCGAGACGAGTGGTATCTCGGTTTTTTAACAACCAAGGCCTACAAGATCACTTTTAAAGGCTGAAAATTTCAAAAACAATATCAGCGATTTTTTTGGAAAAAATCTGTGCACGCCACTGAATTCGCCGTCTGTTAAAATGGGTTTTTGCTAAATTTCATGGAAAAATATTTGATATTAATGAATCTAGGACTAAATGGAGAATCGGGCTGTTGATTATGGATTTAAGCTTCTTATCCAGTAATCCATGTCATAGCAAATGAATGTTTTAAATTGAAATGTTATTTTTAATTTGGTGTAATAAAAGATACGCATTGTTTTAGTTAAATACAAATGTATTACTATTTTCTTAATATCGCTCATATTTGTAATAAAACAACAAGAAAATATTAACACAATAAAATCAAAAAATTAACAGTAGACTTGCTAATGTTGTGAAGCTCTGAATCACTAAATATTCGACGTACTTCACCTATGGACATGTCATTGACACCACGAAGTTGTACTATTTCAATTTTGTACAGTAAGTAAAATTACCAGCCATACTTATTTGACAGTGTACTTGAGCCATTTCGTTATTTGTTCAGCAGAAAGTAATTTCAAAGCCAGCTATTAAGAATAATGTTCATCACTATGGAGCTGCATCATTGGAGCATGTTTAGTTAGAGGGGTTTTGTGAGTTTAAATGAAACAAAAATTACCAATATTATGAATAACTGTGAGGGTAGACTTTTATAAGTTTATCTGATAGCAGTCTAAAGGATATTAAGCAAAATTGTAACTGACGTAACGACTATTCGAAATATTTCGACAATATAAGTAATGCATTTTTTTTATTATGCTATACAATTTCTCTTAGAAACTGCCTACTGTTAAATGTTATTAAACAAAACCGTTGTGATTCATTTGTTATCACATGGATTGGGTACTGGATAAGAAGCTTAAATTCATAATGTACAGCCCTATTCGCCATTTAGGCGTAGAGTCATTAATATCCAATATTTTTTCATGAAATTCAGTAAAGACCCATTTTAGCGGACGCCGAATACAGTGGCGTGCACAGATTTTTTCTAAAAAAATCGCTAATATAGCTTTTGAAAATTTCAGCCTATAAAAGTGATCTAGTAGGCCTTGGTTGTTAAAAACGGGGTGCCACTTGGCCCCAAAGTACACTTTTTCCCTTTCCACATTTAAAAAAAGTTCGGTCAAAATCATTCCATAAATCCAAAGTTATGAGGGTGTCCCGCTTTTAAATGGGTCACTCTGTATATATATATATATATATATATATATATATATATATATATATATGTATATATATATATATATATATATATATATATATATATATATATATATATATATATATATATATATATATATGTATATGTATATATATATATATATATATATATATATATATATATATATATATATATATATATACAGGTGTCCCAGTAGTGTGTAATTCCTCTATATATCCCTTACCCTCAGAGCTAGCCAAAAAAAACTTTCAACAAAATTTTCTAGATATATGGAAACCCATACTACATCGATGCAGGTGTTCTATTTGAAAATAACAAGTTATGCCACTTTAAAGTTAGGTATGTTGTAACCCAAAAGAAATACACCCTGTACAGTGATAATAAATTATTCTTTAACTATTTCAAAGAATTGAATGTCGTCTATTGATATTTCGAATTTAAGGCAGGGAAACTCAAAGCTCAGCCCACAGCATATGTTTGAAATAACATATAAATCGGAGCTAAAAAAAGAAAGTCGTAATATTTTCACAATTGTCAAAGATAGCTATAGGAAATGCTACACAAAGTCACACTTATTTTTTAATCTCTATCCAAAAATGCAATAAAAAGTATAGAATTCCATTTAAAATAACGAAGTTAATAGCTGCTTCCGATGCAACCGGAAGTTCCACAGAGCTGAATATATTTTCGCGATATAGCTTACATAATCACAAGAAAATTTTGTTAAAAGTTTTTTCCGCTAGCTCTAAGGGTAAGGGATATATAGAGGAATTACACACTATTGGGACATCCTGTATATATATATATATATATATATATATATATATATATATATATATATATATATATATATATATATATATATATATATATATATCCGAGCGATTAGTTTGTTTCTTTCGAATGTTGGAAAACTAGAAAATCTGCCTAATAAATTGAAACAGCCAGAGTTGTCAGTTTCAAAATTTTATTACACAAACTTGGGAACTTTGAAACTTTTCCTCGTTAGGAAAATTAACAGTAATATTTATTTTTAGAATTGATTTGTTATTCAAAAAGCTATATGGTAAAATCGGCTGCTAAAGAGTTTAAGCCTGATTTTAAGTTGTGATCCAAACAATAACTAAATAAAAACCTTATAACTTGAATAAAGTTTTTACAATTATAATATTTTTTGTGAATTTAGTCTAGGGAGATTTATCTATAGATTTGGCATTCTGAAATGACGAAGTGGTCAGGTCAGGGCAGGTCACGTCAGGTCAATTAAATTGCTATTGGTTTGTAATGTT
The DNA here is from genome assembly GCA_964006375.1 of Tillus elongatus. Taxonomy (NCBI): domain Eukaryota; kingdom Metazoa; phylum Arthropoda; class Insecta; order Coleoptera; family Cleridae; genus Tillus; species Tillus elongatus. The sequence goes on from OZ023264.1 coordinate 58,622,753, forward strand.
ATTTGCATTCTTATAGCAAAATGGTGCGGTTTATGTGGCGTCATGTGTCGTATCAATTTATACCATAAAGAAAAATAGGTTAATGGGAGAATAGGCTGCTTTTAGATTAATATTTTAGTTTATATGAAAAGCTTGTAAATTAAATCATTGCCGTGAATTAAATTAAATCATTGCCCAAAGCACCAAAGTTGTTTGATCATATTGTGAAATAAATAAGTTGTCCAAGACCCTAACTTATAAAATACCACATATATGGCCGCTGGGAGTAAACAAACGAACGAAACACGAAACGTAACGTGTAGTAACAATTAAAATAATATTTAATGTTTGTCAACAGTGTTGGTAAAATGCTTGCTGTAGACGTTTTTTGGGAGTTTTTTTTAAATTGTCGATATTATAAAAATAAAATCAACAACTTTAAGAAGACAACACTAATTATAGCTGCTACCTACTTTATTCATATGTCCCTTTAATTTCCTGAAAAAAACAAACATTTTTCATTGTTAGGACGCATAACTCTTTTTGTAAATATAACAAAACCATAATTATAGGAAAGTCACTTTAAAATCCTATGTTCATGTTATTGTTTTATTTTAAAAGCATTTTCCAGCTAGTTAATTACAGTTGTAGTCTCAAAGTGTTAACAAGAATATTGGTCAAAAGACAATAATAATATATATACCTATTGACAAAAGAGTTTATCCCATCGATTATAAAATAAACTTTTAAGGTATGCCTATAGGTATAAAGTTATGTTAAATTTATTCACACCGGAACGCTACGTATGCAATCACGACTGTTAAAAATTGTGTAAATATTGCAGAATTTGAAAATAATTTATCATTATCTCAAGCGAACGGCCATACCCCGTTGAATACACCGATTGTCGTGAGATCACCGAAGTTAAGCAACGCCGGGCACGCTTAGTGACTGGATGGCTGACCGCCTGAGAATACATGTGCTGTTGCCTTTTTCTTACTAGGTAGTAACATTTCTGTTTTGTTCTTATTAGCGAATTTTTATTTTTAAAAAATCACTGAAAAAATGTTTTTAAATGAGCGCGGATTTGGGCTTCTAGAACCGGAAACCAAGGTCCGTTTAAATTTATATATATATATATATATATATATATATATATATATATATATATATATATATATATATATATATATATATATATATATATTATGTATCCACATGATAACTTAAAAAATTATTAACCGATTTTGAGGAAACTCGACAAGAATCTTTATTTTATTAATAGCTTGGAGATGAGTTCGTTAGCCAGCCCTATCGGACCAGTTTTTCTATTAAAAAAAAATCCGAACAAAAAATTGTATATCAAAAAAATAACCAAGTTATTTTGATGAGATTTGGTTGGTATGTTGCCCTCCACCAAAACTCAACTTTCTAGGTTTATAGAAAATTGAGTGATAAAAATTTGAAGCATTTAATGAAAATTCGCTACCATAACGCATTTCCTGCGTCCCGAAATTTTTTGTAAGAATACTTTACACTGCACTATCGAAATATGACATTACATACTTCAATTTTGACAAGCAAATTTAAATAAACGTTTGACACCATCTTATAATTTCATCAAATCACTATATTCATTTGCTACTATATTAATCTTTACACATCCATCGTTACTTTTAAATCATCATTCTTTGCTTACTTTCCATATTTATATGAATAGAATATATTTATGTATGTACCCGAGCGAGAACTAAAAAAAATACTGAATTGAACAAAACTTGGCACAGGTCTTCATCTTGTAACAATCGCGGATGAGTGCGTAAGTCAGCTAATAACGATACAAAAGTATTTTTAAATACGATATTTTTTTAAGTATTGGAGTAACTTAAATGAAATTTGCCATGTAGTTAGAAATAGTGTAAATAAACCTCTGTTGTGAATTTTAAGTAATTTGGTACAGAAAATTTGAATATTTTTCCAGATTAAAAAGAAAATCTGAAAGACGCGTGAATTGAAACGACTTACGTGATTGAAGTCATATGCCTGATAGCTGTCATGCGTAGATTGATACGCACCACAGGCATAAATCATACTACAACGATAACCATACAATACAAATAACACGCGTAAAATGTACTACTCGAACTAGCGATCGAGATGTCTCAGCCTAAAAAATTCCGAACACCTATTAAATCGTTTGTCAACAGTTACAACATAAGGATGACAGAGCGCAAATGCAACGTTATATAAGTCATTCATAAATGTTATATCATAAGAATATGGAAAAATGCGAAAGAATGAAAGAAATCAGCTCACGTCTCTATGCAAATGATTTTAAAGCAGCTTGTTTTTTTATCTTTAGACTTAAAAATAAGACGTCATCTAAGATCGTAACAGTCACGTGTTTTAGCCCCTGGCGAGTTATCAAGATACCATTCAATTAATTCTGTAATTCGCTGTTCCATTTACTTTTAGGATACAATATAAAATTTCCTGGGGCAGCACGTTGCTGTCTCTATAAGTATCTCGTAAACAAGCAATTTATTAGCGCATCTGTGGTTGAGTTGTAAAATTGTTGCCTCACACGCAGATGGCCCGGTTCGATTACCACTCGATGCGTGTAACATTTTCTTTAGTTTCACTAACTTTAATATTTGGTAGAAACAATAGCGTCCAATTTCATTCATTTGCAACAATATTTCATTTTTCATTAAAACGTCTGGATGAGTTTGTTACCCTTGAGTCTAAAATTAGAATTTCCAATTAAAATTTTGTTGTTGAAAATTTGTTCCTAAAAACTCTTGGTGTTGTTGGAGAAACCGGTTGGACTAGGTTAACTAAAACGAAATCATCCAGGCGATTAATAAGGAAAAATACCTGCCACGTTTATAATTTGGCAGATACATTACTTTTTTATACTTGAATTAGTTTTTTTCTGGAAAGCTTTTGTAACTTTAATGAAATTTTTAATATAAATTTCGTTTAAAGAGACTTACGGTACCTATATAAATAGATATATTTTAACTTTCTAGCTTCATAGAGAATTGAGTTTTGGGCATTTAAAGTTTTTTACTCAAAAGCAGCTGGAATACAAGATATAAATCTTTTTTATGATAGATTTGGAAAAAATCTTCAAATAAGCGTGTATAAGGACCTCTGAAACAGTTTCACGGTCTGTTTAAATTTGAAGTATTATGTTTAGTAATATGACGTACCATAATAGTGTACACTTATGAAAATTCACTGCTATAATGCACCTGCTGCGTCCCAAATCTTTTTTTAAAATAATATTTGCCTTCGTTTTTGTAATTTGTTAACAGGAGACTTGTTTATAAACTCTAACGAACTTAAGAGGAAAAAAATTATTGATGCGGCTGAAGAAATACTTCTTTCTGGATTGGCTACGCTGTCATAGCATAATTGTGCTGATTTTACAAGTGCATATACCTACTAGATAATAATGCTTATTTGTATATCAAACGCTATGTAACTGGTTAGCAGAGTTTACTTTAAAAAATATCCATTTTGATATAATTATGAAATTAACCAAAATAAAGTAAGTATACTCGACTCAATGGCTGAGTTCTCCAGGCGCCAACTGTTGAGTTTAAGCGCACATCTAGTGTTCTGCGTCTGACTACCAAGAGACTGATGCTCGCACTGTTTTGTGGCGTTTGTCTGTCATTTCGCTTTGACAAACCGGAAACAGTTAAGTTCCAGCAGAAACTCAACGGGACTGGTGAACGCATAGGATGCCACAATACACAACTATCCAACTGTTGGAACCTGGTTAACTGGACCAATTATATAGCAACAGTAACACTATCGCAAACCTGTCGTGTGAACTATAAGAGGATTTATGCTGGTGTATTGCTGGTTGTCTACAAACAAACATTTTAACACTGTTGTATTAATTTGCCCTACGCATTTGTGTTAATTATCTTGATTCCTGTTTGTTTACAAACACATTGTGCCATTTTTATCAACAAATAAACCTGTTAGAGTTTTAATGTATAATAAGACTATATTAAACAGACCAAATTTTATTTTTATATCCTGGAAATCTGACTCTAATTTGCAATCTTTTACATTATAAAATGATTTTGTAACCCGAAAGAAGGAAATCATCACCAACCACGTTCACAAAAATATATGATTGTTTTAATAAATGAAAAATATCTTTCTAACTTGGTTTACAGTAGTTATGGTCCCAATGTCATTTGCTTAAAAGAGCTCACATAAATCATTCTACCTACCAGCCGATTAGATGTATTGTACAGACCACAAATAACACTAGCTAAAAGGAGAAATGTGGCCAATGAAATAAAACAGCACCTATCAGATAATAAATACATTGTTAGTGAAAACCAGTTGCAGTTACAGAGAAGATAAGAAGCTGTGATGAAGCCAGAGAAAAAACGTCTGCGTGTCTGTATTTAGATAATAAATACAATTAATGGCAAAAATATAACAAAAATTGCGGCTTGTATAAACGGGGCATGCATATATATTTTCTTAGGGTTTGTACCACCCAAGCCACCGAGGTACAAAAAGCGATGCAAAAATTGAAAAACGTTAAATTAAAAAACCTGCAAACATTTTATACAGGGGTGGTTCAGAAGGACCGCACTATTACTTGAATGGTAATTGGAATGTTGTAGTTAGTTGTTTTTGATAAGAATTAGTGCAAACATAAATTTTCTACCAACTTTCTTGGCGAAGATACAGCCTCTGAATGATGTTATTTTGTATTAATCAGACCATGTGAATTAAGTGTTTAATAAAGAGATATATACGTAGATTCACGGATGTAACATTTCATATGTTGGTAAGACATCATATGAAAATAAGTAATAAAACAGGAGAAACCGTTGAAAATTCTAAGACTCATAAATCGGTAAGATCAGCAACAGTGATTCAAAAATTAGTGTCTCTATGTTTGTCATAATCTGACATGTGGCAATTAATCATGATATAATGACTTAGAAAAAGTCATTCGCAATAAAAAAGTGTCTATACGTCAGTTTAATGCGGTTGAAGTTACGCCTATATTGTCTTTTTCAGATAATATAGATCGCAGCACTAAATTTAATCTTTTTCATTTTTATTACTTCCAACTGTACGCACTTAAATATTAATAAAATACGTAATTTGTTAAGAGGTTGTGATGAAACGTCAAACCCCACTGCATGACAGCATATTATTGTTGCATTGGACTCACCACTTGACACCATGCGCGTGACAGGTCTAAAAATAGTTTGTCGGAATATCATATCTCTCGTTATTTGTATCATGTCAATTAATAAGGTTTGTAAAGTTCAACATGATGCCCTATATGGTTTCGGTTAATAAGCGCATGTTCAAGGTGTTAGCAGCATTGGTATATTTTTAAACAGCTATATCTTGAAAACCATACACCATAGAAAAATTCAAAAGCTAATGTCACTAATCCTATTATAATTTTCCATCACCACTTCACCAGTGGTGTGACCCTTTTGAATCAAACTGGATAAGGCAAGTAATCATCATGTATACTGATCATAGTAAATAATGGAGCCTGAAATATACTAAAGGTTACTATGGAGTGAATGGATATCTCTAGAAGAGCGTGATCATATCTGTTGCTGGGCCATTTGCATTCTTTAAATTTCTAAATAAACATTTCTAACGGTCAATTTTCCAGCAGACTCAAGAGGACTGAAGTTTCAGCAGCACACCATAGAAGGAGAATTGGACAAACCAAATAACGTTGCATCACTCCATTTTATCACTGGTTTCAAAAATAATATGGAGATAGTCATAAAAAATTGCTGACCAGCTATTTTGACTGGAATAATTTGCCAACTATAGAGAACATGATTTTTTTTAAGTCAACAATAACATAATATAAATACAGTAAACTTTCCGGGAGTGCGTGGTTCCAGAATAATTTATCATGGTGAAATGATATAATGAATAATATGAAAAAGCTTATCAAAGCAACTTTCACTATTATCGGACATAAGACATAAACAAATGGCCATTTACAAAGCTGTTGTCATGGCATACCAAGCCTACTCGCACAATATTGGTACATATGTTATCTTGAAGTGGGGATTATCAAAAGATGTGGAGGAGGTACTTCTACAATAGAAAAGGTTAGTGAGGATACTGATTTGAAGAAAATATAAATCCAGTTGATCATTGTTTAAAGAATGCAAAATAATGACAGTTTGTTGTCTTTATATTTACTTGTGTAACATTAATACATGAATATGCCCAAGATCAAATGAAAAACTCCAACTAAATACAGCTATGATACAAGAAATAAGGATAATTTGAGTATACTGTATCACATGGCTTCTAGATAACAAGTGGGTGTGAATTTCTGGGCTCATGTTTTGTAATAAATTTTTTTTAAATTAAAATTAACTGAGGTTTGCTTTTAGCGGCTCTAAGTGTCGTTTATTTAAAACATGATTTATTTTTTGAAGCCAAGCCATGCAGAGGTTTCAAAAGACTGTCGAAAAAATGTCGCTAATATATTTATTATATTCGTATGAGTTTTTAAGGTCTGAAAAGTCATCAGTGAACAGACCATCTATTTATTCAAATGTATGTTATTGCAATAGTATTATTTTGTCATTACAAATTTAAACTACATTTTATCCACGTTTAATATTTGTTAACTGTCTTAAATATGTTTTTTAACTGGCCGTGCCATACTGTGCTAATTGAATCATGATTTCCACATAGCTGTGATAAATCTACTCTCCTCAGAAAGACAATCTCATGAAATAAATTTAGGGCCCATGACTTGACCAGAAAGAAAATATTCGTATTCCTGTACCCATAAACTTCTGAGACGTTATATTACTCGAGTTTTAATGAAAAAAATATCAATTTTCACCAAATCACCCCTCGTTATCCCCTACCCTCTGAAGCGATCTTACCCAAAAACAATTAGAAGCATTTCTTTGTCGGGTGCTACTGGATACCAAATTTGAAACTGATATCCCAATTCGTTCGAAAGTTATTGTGCCTACTAACAGACAGATGTACAGGTTGACGAACCGATCCACTGACAGATAAAAAAATGTTCGTTCCAAAATCAAGTTTTATATAATTTATGCTTAAAATGAGGTCAGACTTCGCGAGCCCGCGAATCTGCAGGAAAAACAATTTTACAGCGGAAATCCCCGAACGCGAGGCATGGAGGGAGGAGACGCCGGGCTTTACCACGGGAAGCGCTCGTCTGGTGTTTATTCAGAAGGACTGAGGGTAAGTCACCGTATTTCCCTTGGAGCACCTGCAACGGTCTTTCAGGCCGAAATGTACGCCATCCTGTGTGCGGGAGAACAAGAGGAGGAGCTACACCAACAAGCGGATCCTCATAGCCACAGACAGCCAGGCAGCCCTTAAGGCCCTAAGTAGCCCACGGGTAAACTCCAGGTTGGTAAGTGAGTGCCGAGACGAGACGAGCGACCTGGCTGGCCAGAATGAGGTCAACCTCATCTGGGTGCCGGGTCACTCGGGGGTCACAGGCAATGAAGAAGGGAGGGTCAGCAGAAACATTTATGGGACCAGAACGGGTTCTGGGCGTGACAAGGAGCACTGCCAGGGGAGCTATTAAATCCTGGGTCAGAAACGAACACAAGGTATATTGGACAAACTATCCAGGGCTCAGACATGGGAAATGAATAATTGAGGAGCCCAGTTTGGAGAGCTGCTTAATCTTAGCAGAGGACAGCTCAAGAACATAACAAGACTCTTGACGGGACACATGACCGTCCAGAAACACCTGCATAAAATTGGGCGGTTTGAGGGGGACCTTGCATGCAGACTCTGCGGTGGGGCGGACGAATCAGTCCAGCACATCTTGTGTGAGTGTAAAGCTCTGGACCGCAAAAGACACCTGATCTACAGTCAGTCTAGACCGGAGACAGAGCAATATAAAATTTCACCCTACCAATCGTTGTGCAGACTAGTTCAAGGCACAGTGATTTTGGAATGGGTGGAGTAGAAATACTAAGGGCATGCACAATAGGACAAAGGCTGGAGTGCTATCGGAGCGGCAAAGATGCGGACGAGCCCTGAGGGAGAAAAAAAAAACCTAAAACATTATATTACTTTTCACCAAATCATCCCCTACCCCCTGGAGCGATTTCACCCAAAAACAATTTGAACCCTTCGTTTATTGGCTGCTAACTGTATACCAAATTTGAAGACAATATCTCAATTCGTTTTAAAGTTATTGTGACTACACAAAAAGATTTAGTTTCCAAATCTTGTTTTCTATATCTTTTGACACTTTTTACAACATTTAAACAAAACAAAAAAACTTTTTTTTGCCGATGCCATACTTCCACATGCATTGAAAATGTGGAAGTAATTGAATTGGTTGGCATTAAATGCTAGGATTTTTAGGTAACTAAATAGCTCGCAAGAAATCATTAAACAAAACAAAACTTTCTTTTCTCGCCCTTTATTAAGCAGATTTTTCATCAGCTCAAAAAAAAACATAACAAAAACATTAAATTATTCAAAGAAAAACACTTAATTAATCTAAACATTACAGGAAAAGTTTCGTCTTTATTTTTATTAAGTCATTAGAGAACCCAATTAAAAATATAAAAAATGACGGACATTATGCCTAGTTTAAAGTGGCGCCTCTAGATAACAATTCCAGTGGCGTGACATCTTGCGTATGAAAATGTAAATTTTCGACCAAATATCGGTCTGACCCTTTAAAAACATTTTTTTTTATGTGTAATAATGTATAAATACTACATAAAATAAAAAAATAAAAACCTACAATATTTTTTTAATATAAATTTTCACCCTCCAGGGCATACATTGGGTATGTCAGGCCGACGAATAGTTAAGTCCAGCTGACATTCATAATTGCCAGAGAGTGTAATTCCGTGCCATCAAATTGGATATTAATGTATGTATGTCAGTGATTGTATTGTCGTGCAGTTGGAAAGATTTTATAGCAAATTTTGGTTCTTCAGACTTGTTCTTGAAGTTTTCTATTCATTGGTTAAATGTGAGTTATCTATAATAATTAGACACTATGTGAAAACTGGAACCAGTGATGAGCACTAATAAGTACACTTTGAGAAAACTCAAATCACCACAACACTTATTTCAAAGACCTTAAGATCGTTTCGTTGACAAACTGAAGACACAGCAATGGGCAATCCATTATCTCCTTTTATTGCAGACTTGTTTATGAGTAGATTTGAGACGGATTTAAAAAATAAAAATGGGTATTTCCCTAGAGTTTGGTTTCGTTATGACGACGATATTTTTGCAGTGTTTGACACAGATATATGTAAGGTTGAAGAATTTACTGAAAAACTAAATAGTCAATTTGATTCAATAAAATTTACCCACGAAACAGAAATCAACAATAAACTTTCGTTCCTAGATGTACTAGTTATTAAAAATAACAATAATGGCTTGCTTGAATTCGATGTCTATAGGAAGGAAACGGCTACTATTAGCTATATTCCTAACGACTCACATCATTCGTTTGCACAAAAAACGGCTAGTTTAAATTTCTTAGTAAACAGATTGATTAAATTTCCGTTAAGTGAAAATAGATTTAATACAGAATTAAAATACATAAAAAATGTGGCGAGATATAACGGTTACTCTGATGGTTTAATAGACAAATTTGTTAACAAACACAGAACAAAGAAAATGATATCTGAATGTACGACATTTAGGAAAGATAAAAAATTTGTGTGTTTACCTTATGAACCACGAATCACAAAGGGTTTGGAAGGTATTTTTAAGAAAGCCGATTTACATTTGACTTTTCGACGAAAAGTAATTTAAAAAATTTGTTGGGTAATATGAAAGACAAAGACAAAGTCACTGAAATGTCCGGTATTTATGAGATTAGTTGCAAAGATTGCGATCTTAAATATGTGAGTCAAACTAGGAGAAACATAGCCACCAGATTTCGTGAACATCTCGCACAGTTACGATATGGTACGGTGGACAAATCATGTGTGGCACAACATATATGGGATAATAATCACCACATTGACAAAGAAAATTTGAAACTTGTCAAAAACATTAGACATCAAACTATGCTTGATTCATTAGAAAGTATTTTTATATTAAGGTCTATTAAGAACAAAACTTCATTGAATCGTGCGGCACCTTTAATTTCTAGTCCTTTATTTTCACTTTGCATTTGACCGCTTAAACATTCCGAATTTGTCTGTAGAATAATAAATTATGTCAATAACTCGGCCGGTTTATACATATACTAATCTATACATTTGTCTCGACTTAAAGTTCTGTTTGTTTTGTTTGTATCTATGAATTTGATATAGATACTATCACGAAGAATTAGCATCAATATAAATACAGTTTGTATGTAGTATTTTAGTTGAATTATTTATCTTTTGTTAGAGTGTTAACATGTTGAGCCAAACGCCCGGTATTAGTTTTTCTATTTAAAAAATATGAGCGGAGTTGATGTTGTTTATCGAGCCAGATGTTTGTCGGCGTGTTCCAATATCCACATAGTAAATTTCTAGATCCAAAGGGAACGTGCAGATTCTTTAAATACCTCGGTCCCTTTTAAGATATTATCCGTATATTAGATAAGGGCTCATAAATATGTCGACTAGAAGATTAAAAGAAGCAGGTCTTCGACCTAGTGGTTTCACAACACAATAAACCAACGATCGTTGCTGGACGACAATTTTACTTCGGACTAGTTCGTTTACCTTGACGTGATATAAATACATGTAGCTAGTTGTTTAAGTTAGAATTTATGTTCCTCCGAAGATGTTGACTTCGTCAACGAAACGATCGTAAGGTCTTTGAAATAAGTGTTGTGGTGATTTGGGTTTTCTCAAAGTGTACTTAATAATTAGACATTTTATATTACAGAATTACGAATCCTAATAATCCTTATGAAATAGAGATTGCAAGGTTAGAAAATTATACAAAGAACTCCTGATAGATTTAATGATAATTATTTAGAATTAGATGACCCAGTGGCTAATGTGAGGTGTTGGGAATTTAGTGAACATGATTCAGTGAACAAGCTGATGGAGATGAAAGATGTGTGGTTCTATCTGTTCAGCCTGGTGTTGGGGTGCAGCATCAACTCCACAGGAATGCTAGCTGGTTTTCTTTGATAATGACATCATGATGAAACTAGTGGTAGATACATGTATATTTATTGAACAAACATCTGAGGGTCACACAATTATATCTGATGTATGACCAACACACTACCATAAATTAGAGCCCTAATTGAATTACTTTAGAACGGTAGTATATCACGGAGGCAGGACACTTAGGAGATTTCGTTTTCTTGTGCGATGTATGCAGATGGAAAGATGGGTATGAAGGCAAAAGTCAGGATATTCGAGCACTGATTCGAAAATTATTAAGACTTAGTAGTAACCTGCAAGAAACACTACATATTTGCCAAGTATACCAGGATCAATGAAACACTCCTGAAATTTAAAGCTGCTGTAGCTTTCACATGGATATGACAAATAACCCAGCATGTCATGGCATAACAGTTTTTTCTGTTGTGCATTCAAAATCCTTCTACACATACAATATGAAGGTATATTACGGTAAATAGTATGCTGGTTATTTTTTTGTAAACAATGCTACCTTTGATGTTGCGAAGAGAATTTACTCATCACTGCATCAGCCTAGGAGAAATGTTACACTAGACAATTGGTTGACCTCCATGGAACTTGCCACTAAATTACTGAAAAATTATCGATTGACAGGTAGAACTGTAAGTGAGCCAAATGCGACTATATTATAATAAGGGTAATGGAGTCCCCTGTTGGTCCGGGGGACGAACTAAAAGTAACAAGGTAACTCATGCCTGTTGTCAGAGGCGACTAATTAGTCACACACCACAAGAGTTAGGTCCAGACAAGCCTGGAGGAAGGCGGATATCTCTGGAGAGTGATATACACTCGGATTAGAAGACCTCCACTGTGGGCTACGAAATGATCAATTGACCTCGCTTGGTTTTTACTCAGGTTGGGTGTTTCCAGATTCTACCGCCTTAGGTTAAGCGCTGGCGGGTATCGGGTGTCCAAACGACCCAGAGGGGGTAGAGATCTCCGGGGAGTGATATACACCTTGATTTTGAGGCTCCCACTGTGTGCTACGAAACGGAAAGACGACCTCGCTTGGGTAATGTCGGGAGCAGGACTTAGTGGGATGTCGCCTCTTAAGTCTAGCACTGGTGGGTGTTGGATCTAGAAAAACCAGAGGGGAGCTGAGATCTCTAGGGGTGGATTACAACAGGAGATCTGAGCTTCGAAATGGGCAAACGACCTCGCTTGGATGCTGCAGGGGAGGGGGCTTCCTGATACCACCTCTAGTAAAACACTGATGGATGTCGGGTCCAGACAAACTCGAAGAAAGGTCATGTCTCTTTGAGCCTGGAAACGGTCAAGTGATTTCATTAAGATGGCAGTACACCTGTCGAACCAACTTTCACCCTCAAAAATATCGCCTCGATTTGTTGCGTGGAATTTAAGCAAACACTGGCAGGTATCAGGTTGGTCTGACAACCCCGGAGGACAGCTGAATTCTCTAGGGGTGGATTACATCTGCAGATTGATGTCTCCTCTGTGAGCTTTGCTTGGATGGTGCTCGGGTGTGGAACATCATGATACGGTCTCGAGTCGAACACTGACGGATCTCGGGTCCAGACAACTCGGAGAGAGGTTATCTTTCTTTGAGTTTCGAAACGGGCAAGCGATTTCACTCAGATGACAATACACCTATGAAACCAATTTTCACCCTCAAAAATATCACCTCGATTTGTCGGGTGAAATTTAAGCAAACATTGGCGAGTATCGGGCCTAGACAAACCCCGAAGAAAACTGAGATCTCTAGGGGTCGATTACACCAGATTGAGGTCTCCTCTGTGAGCTTTGAAATGACCTAACGACCTTACTTGGATGCTACTCGAGAGCGGGGCTTCATGACATCGCCTTAATGCAAACACTGACGGATGTCGGGTCCAGATGAACTGGGAGAGAGGTTATTTCTCTTTGAGCTTTGAAACGGGCAAGTGACTTCACTCAGGTGGCAGTACACCTGTCAAACCAACTTTCACTCCCAAAAAAAGAACAACTATTGCAGTGAGCTGAATTTGATAGGTGGCATGTAAGCAATTAACGTGAGCCACAATAGATCTAAGGTCAGGGTGGAGGGAATGGAGTAGCCCACCCACATTGAATCTAATCTAATCGAAACTAATCTAATCTAACTCTTACCCTTATATTAGTCTAGAATCGGGTTTCATAGATCTTTCTCACTAAATGGTTGCAAAATTGCTATTGAAATATTGTTGGTACTAGCATCGTCAATACTCATTATCTCTACAAGAAAATCAACGTATCTGAAATAATATTTACTAAAAAAAATAATTGTGGTTTTGTGAAAAAAGGAATAATTTAAATAAATGGGTCAGAATTGCACAAAAGCACACATTGTTTTAATAAAATTAAGAAATTATGAGGTTTTGAAAAAAAAAAGGTTCAAAGATCAAAAATTATCTTTGAATGTGAGTCTTGCTTTGAAAATTTCAATTATATTTCATAAACCAGAAACAAATAATTTGTCCCTGGCAGGGATGAAAATTCCCAGGCTCTCAGTCAATTTTCACAATTTTTCCCTGATTTACCCGCCAAAAATTTTCCAAACTAGTGAGGACCCTGCAAATGCTGTCATACAGGCTTGGCAAGCAAAACAGTTCTTAACCATATTAACAGAGAACTCTGAACTGCTTCTTCAATCAAACAAGAACTTGAGAATAATCACAGAACTTTCCACGGGACACCTTCCAGTAAGGTACTATCTCATGAAGACGGGTAAGGTGGGCAGTGAAAACTGCAGATACTACACTAATGCAACGGCAACAACGGAACATGTGCTATGTGATTGCACTGCTCAGTCCCGCAAAAGGTTTAAATACCTTAGAGAGGGACCTTAACACCACAGGAAATAGGTAAAATAGCTTCCAAAAAAATAGCAGACTACATGAAAAGTCTTAAATTTTTGAGCAACCATAAGAAAAATAGTCTTGCACAAAAAATAGCCATTGGGGTCGCAGAGCTGAGAGGCAAAAGGCCTATACGACAATTTACAATTTTTACAAAGTATAATTTTGAAGTTCATTTACCTAAAATCTTATATAACAAATGTTCAGCCATTTCAATAAAACATATAATTCAAATTTACATTAGAAAACGCTATTTTACATATTCTTAAAAAAGAACTGAATAAAAAATTACACAAAAATCTGGTAACCATTATGTCCATCCATTCCTAAGACACCTGGAGGTATCTTCTGATAGATAGATTTTATTACATGAGCGGTCCCCTGGCGGTAACATGAAGTTTATTTAATTGATCCCTAGGGACCGCCACGGCCTTACAGGAAAGGTCTGTAGCAGGTCCTAGCGTCCGTCATGGTGGTAACATACCTATACCATTCTTTATGTAATTACCTATACAAAAATTGGACACTCTATTTTGTCAGCATGCATTCTCCCTACAAGAAGATTGTTTTTGTTTGTACAAGTTAATGGTTTTAATTTTCCCAAAAATACTTCATATCCATTACTTTCAGCATGTAGCTTCCGATCTGTATCGATTACGTCCATACAAAAATAGCCTTGTTCAGTTTTAGCATTATCGGCTTCATGGGTTTGGTCGGCAGCATGGGCAATACTTAGGTAGTCATTATTACCTAAATCTAACCTTTTAAATTGAACACTCTTAGGATATGTTACATTATGACAATTTTTTATGCCCCCATAACAGCACGGGCAACAAACAAATGAAGCCCCATGGTTAATACATTTTTGTAAAACTAAGTCTGTTGCTGTACCACAAGCATGTAAGGATACCCCAATGTCAAAAGGAATATTAAAGTAATCTACATTCCCTTGATAAATCTGGATATTTTTTAATCCCATTGCCTTGATCCTCTCTCTAGCTCTGTTCAAAGACTGTTCTTTATTTTCGACAAGTATTATTAAATGCCTTGTCAATAGGTGAGCAAGCAGAATCCCCAAATGACCACTACCACTACAAAAATCAACAATTCTAGCAGATACTTTATCACGAGCAAGATTTATTACAACATTTGCCATAATTTCTAATTGTTGGTACTTTCTTTCAAGCCGTTTTTCAGGTAGATTACCCCCTACTGGGCTTGCTGTAACTGGAATATCACCCCAATCAAAATTATCCATGCAACCATAAGGTTTAAACTCATTATAAATTTCAATTGAAGAGTCTTTTACAATATCTAAAGCTTTTTCTACTAAATCCTGCCTTGTGAAAATCCTTTTCTCTGGTTTGTACCTTTTAGGATCGGCTTTGTACAAACTCTGCATTTCAAAACGGGGTATCACCAGCTTTTCAATAATGCAATCTTCCAACTTGCAATGCTTAAAATTGAATTCTGGCATTTCCTTCTTGACTCTCTCATACCAAGCAAACGTCAGCTTTAATTGTTCGCCTAGGTACAAATTTGGATAATAATTTAAAAAAATATGGAAGGGTAAGAATAATATCACATCTGCTAGTGTCATGAAGGGACCTTCACTGAAATTATGATCGATCTCCAGCTCATTCATGGGTGTTTTGGTGTTAACGTTTTTATTTTTAGAAGTTTCCCTGGCCAGCTTATAGACATTATGTATTCGGATGGGCAGTGACATATGATATTCAAACCGACAAATATTTCTTGGCAGCTCTAAGATATTCCTTTGCAAACACATGTATTTTTTGAGTAAAACATCATTAACAGTTTGTATTACATCAACTTCACAAAACTTTGTCCATACAGAATTTTCACTGCAAGCCATAAGGCAGGCTTCTCTAAAGCCCAGCAAATGACTCACAGAATTTTTAACACTACTTTTTATTAGTTGCCTTGCAACAGAGCAGAGTCCTCCAATTACCATATTTACTTCACTACCTATCCCAATAATTGGCCATTTCAGTCCATTGAAACCATTAATTTCATCTTCGAAAACTTTGTATGGTATTTCATTTTCATGAAGGTAGAAAAAGAAATCAGCTGGCTTTGCATCAAGAAATTTTAGATACAACGTCACTTTTTCTGGTTGACAGAGATGGTAGACAAATATTGCTATCAAACTCTCCAGGTTAACATAATATTGGTCATCGTCTTTATATGCTTCAATGTATAGGTTTTCTGGTTCAGTCTTATCAACACCGTTACTTTCAACTGCTAATACTGCCTCCATGGTTGACCTAGAGAAAAAAAAATGTATTATATTACATAAAATCGTTAATTTAGTTAAAAACACCAATAAAAATAGTGCTGCAAATTGAATCATTACTTCCACATAGCTGAGATAACATACTCTCCTCAGAAATAGATTCTCATGATATGAATTTAGGGTCCATGACTTGACCACAATGAAAATATTTGCCTTCCTCTACCCATAAGCTTCTAAAATGTTATATTATTCAAGTTTTAACGAATAAATGTCAATTGTCACCAAATCACCCATCATTTATCCTGTACCCCTTGAAGCGATCTTACCCAAAAACAATTTGAAGCGTACCTTTGTTGGGTGATAACTGAATACCAATTTGAAGCTGATATCTCAATTCATTCTAAAGTTATTGCGCCTACTAACAGACAGACTTCCAGGCTGACAGATAAAAACATGTTTGTTTCAGAATCAAGTTTTCTATGTTTTGAGTCTTTTT
This sequence comes from Tillus elongatus, assembly GCA_964006375.1. Taxonomy (NCBI): domain Eukaryota; kingdom Metazoa; phylum Arthropoda; class Insecta; order Coleoptera; family Cleridae; genus Tillus; species Tillus elongatus. The sequence goes on from OZ023264.1 coordinate 58,639,484, forward strand.
ACGTCGTTTTAGCAAAAAAAAATAATCAAAATTTCTGTTACTTATATTTCATTCACACACATTCAACCCTTAATTTAATTTCAGCACAGAATACCAAAGGTGTGATGAAATTGCAAATTTTCTAATAAACAAATCCTAAAACTTTCTACTACTCGATTCTATTATTCGAGTTTTAACAAGAAAATGTCAATTTTTACCAAATCATCCCACACTCATCCCCTACCCACTGGAGCAATTTTATCCAAAAACAATCCGACCCGTTCTTTTGTCGGGTGCTAACCTTATACCAAATTTGAAGACGATATCTGAATTTATTCTAAAGTTATCGTGGCTACAGACAGACATACAGACTGACACACAAAAAATGTTTGTTGCCAAATCACGTTTTATATATGTTTTGACACTTTTTACGAGGTTAAGCGAAAAAATGTTTTTTTAATTTTTGTCGCTGATGCCATACTTCCACACGTATTGACGACGTGGAAGTAAAATAGTGCTGCAAATTGAATCATAACTTCCACATAGCTGTAATAATCTACTCTCCTCAGAAAGACATTCTCATGAAATTAATTTAGGATCCATGACTTGGCCACAAACAAGATATTCGTATTCCTCTACCTCTAAACGTCTGAAAAGTTATATCACTTGGGTTTTAACGAAAAAATTTCAATTTTCACACTTCATTAATTCCCTATCCCCTTGAGCAATCTTACCTAAAAACCATTCGAAGCGTTCTTTTGTCGGATGCTAACTGGATACCAAATTTGAACATGATATCTCAATTTGTTCGAAAGTTATTGCGCCTACTAACAGACAGACATACAGGCCGATATACCGACCGACCGACGGACAGACAAAAAACTTTTCGTGCCAGAATCAACTTTTCTATAGGTTTTTAATTTTTTATGATACAATTTTTTTTATGTATGATTTTGCCCAAAAAAAAATCCGAACCGTTAATTTTTGGGTATCTGTATACCAAATTTGAAGATGATATCTCAATTCGTTATAAAGTTATCGTGACTATAAACCGACAGACATATAGAGACCGACGTTCCAAAATCATATTTTCTATATGTTTTGACACTTTTTACGGCATTTAAGCGAAAAAATTTTTTTTTAATTTTTGTCGCTGATGCCATACTTCCACACGTATTGACGATGTGGAAGTAAAATATATATATAACCTTCCTTATATTCTAAATAGAACATTTCGGGACGCAGCAAGTGCTTTATAGTAGCGAATTTTCATAAGAATTGTACACTATACGGCGTATTAGTAAAGTTAATACTTTAAACTTACACAGACCTTAAAGATAGATTTTAGAGGTCCTAGTACGCGCGCATTTGAAGAATTATTTTGAAAGTGTCACCATCGATATCTCCCTATTATCAAAAAAATCTTATGTTTAAACTCCCTTTGAGAAAAATGCCCAAAACTCAATTTTCTATGAAGCTAAAGAACTAAATTTTGCTATATCTGTAGATATTGTAAGTCTCTTTAAAAGAAACTTGTATTACAAATTTCATTAAAGTTATACAGAAGATTTCCAGAAAGAACCTCAATTCATATTTAGAAAAGTAAAGTATCTGCGAAATTATAAACGTAGCAGTTATGTTTTCTTATTAATCGCCAGTATGATTTCGTTTTAGTCAACCTAATCAACCCAGGTTTTTCAATACCAACAAAACAAAATTGTAATTTAAGACCCAAAGGTGATAAACTTATTTAGGCATTTTAAACAAAAAAGAGATGTTCAAAACGTATGAAATCTGTGCACTATTGTTTCTCCAAATGTCAAAATAAAACATAAAAAAACATACATTCATAGAGCTGGATTCGATCATGTAACCTTCTGCTTAGGAGGGAAGCGCGATACCCCTGCGCCATATAGGCACATGTAAACTAACGTTTTATTTGCGTGATACTTTAGATCAGCTTCATGCCCGGAATATTATATTCAAAGTATATGTAACAATTACAGAATTAGTAGAATTACCATTGGAACACATGCCATGACTGTTTCAGTCTTATATGACGTGTTATGTTTAAGTTCAAAGATAAAAGAAACTATTTTAGAATCATTTTCATATAGACTTGGCTTGACTTGGTTTACATTTCTGCTATATATTATGTGACAGCATAATATATCTATGCTGTGGTAAAACTGTATTTGCGGCCGTTAATAAAGCTACAAATATAGTGTATTTTAATAATTGATTGAATCCCCATGTTAAATAACAATTGCTTGGCAAATTTTTAATTTCATGTCGTCTGTCATTTTCCATAATTGTGGCCGAGATTTCACGACTGTTGGTTCGGGTAGTATGGTTTATGTCTAGTTTGATCAGAATACATAGGTCGTGCACTGCGGAACATACTATAAGTCTAATAGAAAACCACGTAAAAAGCTTCAGGCTTGATCCGATAGTGATATTATTGCCATGAGTACTGACGTTGCAAGTGTCATGGTCAAAGTAGGTAAGCTAATGAATTTGCGCTACGCACATGGATTACAATTAGACGTGGTCAATGTTTTATGTAAAAAGAGAGAAGAAGAAGCAACAACATCAACAACATCTAATGAATCAGATACATATGAAGAAGACACAATGGGTGATGCTTTAGACTAACAACAAGTTACAGTAACAATAACTGATCTTTCTTGTGCTGATGTAATTCCTAGATACAGCGACCCTCTTCAAAAAGTGCGAAAAGTGGTGAAACTGTTTAAAAGATCGCCCATCTATCTGCAAAGTACATAAAAGAAGATACGGGTAACGAGCTAAGCCTTATTTTGAAATGCCGCACGCGTTGGAATAGTCTTTTGGTTATGATAGAAAGATTTGATAAACTGAAAGTGTGTATCAATAAAGCTTTAATAGATATAGGATCTTACATAAAATTTAGTGATCTTGAATGGTCGAAAATAAAAGATTTAATTGACAGTTTGCAGCCATTTAAGTTAGCTGTAGAGGCGTTATGCAAAATGGATTCGACCCTATTAACTGCTAAAACAGCACTAAAATTTGTTTTAAAGATATTGCTTACTTATGACACGGTGTTAAGCACTGATTTATCGGAAGCACCACATGCGAGAAATAAAGAACGTCGCACTGTAGTTAACAGGGATATTTAGATACTTACAGAATTCAAAAAATATCACGAAGACTCAAACCGAGCTGATAATACATTTACTATGCCAAAGAAAAAAGACATGCGACTAGAAATGAAAAAAATCTTGGAAAGACTTAACCATCTAATGATAGCGTGGAACTCGTAGAAAAAATAGTAGAGAAGAACTTATAGAAACACTATCACTGAAAAAAGACTTGACATTACAGGAAAAATTACAGTTACATCCAGCAAGAAGTAGCGTCTTATACCATACAAACTAAAAAAAGAAGGATTTTGACAAAATACTATAAAAAAAAAGGAAATGACTGCATTTGAAAGTGAAGAGGTTCGATGAGAATACTTGTCTGCTACTCGTAGAAGCTGGGATATATATATATATATATATATATATATATATATATATATATATATATATATATATATATATATAAACATATGCAAATGGAAAATGACCCCGGGCCTAGTTCGCACTCATTTGAAGACATTTTTTCAAAATTCAAAAGTCGCAATATCCTCATTAGTGAATTTTTTAAGAAAATTCACTAATAAACGTAAGTATTTGAATCTTAGTGTCAATTTTTTTTTTAAATCACAACGAAACACGACAATATTTGACCTGTCATTCCTACGTAGCTTTTTAAGTCTCTCTGTAAGAAATATAACAAATTTGCTATTCAAATGCTCTTAACTACGCATCTGAAGAAATGTTGTCTTAGTAGTTATCACAGCCGCCACAAGTGAAACAAATGCAACAGTGACCACGGAAAAAGGCAGTCCTCATGGCGGAGTGATATCACCTCTGCTGTGGTCGCTCGTTTACGATAAACTTATGACTACATTCAGCCAAGCTGATATATTGTCATAATAGTAAAGGCCAAGAACGATGCTGTGATATCCAGCCTAATTCAAACAGCCCTAAATAAAAAGACATGTAAGATAGAGGGGCTTAATGTCAATCCACATAAGACAGTTTTTGTCCCATTCACGGACAAAAGGAAACTAAAATTGAAGGCTCCCGCTCTGAATAGAACACAGATATAATTTTCCAATGAAGATATATACTTAGGGATTTTCTTAGACCAACAACTGAATTGGAACACACACTTGGAAAAAACTCTTTCTAGGGCCACAACGGCAATGTCTCGTAGGAAAGACATGGGGCCTGAATACCAGAATGGTATACTGGCTCTACCAAACTGTGGTCACATATGCATCTATAGTATGGTGGCGAAAAACGGAACAAGACTAAACACAAAGCAAATTCCAAAAATTGCAGGGGCTGATCTGTCGGAATAACAGAAGGTATGGCGTCATGCCCTACAGCTGCAACAGAGGCAATGCCTCATCACTATTTGAAGCAGACAAATACAAACCAGGAGACTTGGCTGGCCACTTGAAACGCCTGAAAATTATTCTACTGGAGTCACTCGCCAAACCAACAGACCAAATGCCAGCCAAACTCGACTTCATAATTCCATTCTATGTGGTCATAAATGGCCGCGAAACATCGGACAGAGACAGTGCAAGGCTGATAAACAACTCACCTGTATGGTAAACAGACGGGTCTAAAGAAATGGAGGGAGCAGGACTGGGAATAAGAGGACCAACTTTAGACTCGCTAAGAACCTAGGAAACACTTCCACTATCTTCCAAGCAGAAATGCTTGTTATAAATCTGTATGTACAGGAGTGGATACAGAGAAGACTCAGAAATAGATATATCTAGACAGTCAGGTAGTACTAAAGCCTCTGAAATCATTTAAAACGGAGCCTAACTGACCTGGGAAGGCAAAAAATCCTTGAAGCAACTGGCTACGAACAACAAAGTTACTTTGATGTGGGTACCAGGGCATCAAGGTGGTGAAGGAAATGGGGAAGCAGATAGCCTTTCAAAAAGGGCAGCAACAACACCATTCTATGGTCCCGAGCCCTATTGTGGACTCATAAAAAGCCACATGAGAAATGAACTTGATATTTAGGAGAAGAACCAAATATTGTGATACTGGAGGTAAACGCCAGGGTTAAGGCGGGCAAAACACTTCATCACTGTCTGAACTGTTTCTTGGATTGAACAGGAACGACTTGAGAAGAATCACAAGATTTTTCACAGGACACTCCCTAGTTGTTATTTGTTGGATACAGGAGGGAGAAATGCTACATGCAGACCTCATTCACGACACCGTAGTGTGTTGGATATAGAGATACTGTGAGACTCTTACTCACTAAAACACCCTCCCAAGAACTACTGGACCTTCGTCCATACCTGTGTCGGAAAGATTTCACACAATGACGTTTGGGTTTGAATGTTTCCATTCTGTTTTTGCCGCGGGGGCGTTAGCGGGTAAGTATAAGCTTTGGATGCTTATGCTTATGTGGAAGGTGCTCATTGTAGGTGGTGGCACTATGGAGAAGATTTGGGTGAGAAACAGCTTTTGCAAACTGAGTTGTGGATAGTCGAGTTATAAACTCAAGTATCAAAGGCATTTCCAGCTCAGAGTGAATCTGACTGTTTCTGACAAACCATGGCACTCCGGTAACTATTCTCAGAATTTTATTCTGAATGGTTTGAAGGGTATTGATGTGTGTTGCGGCCACGGTGGCTCATGCAGGGGATGCATAGGTCATGGCTGGCCGGATTATGACTTTGTACATGAGCAATTTATTGTTCATGGACAATTTGGAATTTCTATTTAGAAGCTTCGAGATGAACATCGAGGCTTTTCGTCGGGCGTATTAGACATGGGACATGTTAAGCGTTTGTCGAGGAAAACCCCGAGGTATTTGGCGGAATCTTGCCAGGGAATTAGACGGTTGTCTAATGATTCGTGTTCGTGAGGTGTCTCCTCCTGGAAAATAGGACTGCTGAACATTTATGGAACATTTATATTACTCCCTAGTAAGGTATCAACTTAGGAAGATGGGAAGGCAGAGGGTGAAAACTGCAGATACTGCACTGAAGCAGGAGAGACAAGAGAACACTTGCTATGCGACTGCACGGGTCAGTTCGGCAAAAGGCTCAAATACCTTGGTGGAGTGACCTTAATACCCCAGGAAATAGGTAAAATAGCCCCCCAAGAAGATAGTGGACTACATAAAAAGTCTGAACGTTTTTTGGCAACTATTTGGAAAAAGTCAAGTGCAAAAGAGCCATTGAAGTCACAGAGCTGAAAGACCAAAGGCCTATATGACTTATTAAACAATCTACAAGTAGCTTTTTACCAACAGCTGATAAAACCTCAAACGATTTCTTTATAGAGGTAGCCAATCTTATAGTTTCTAATTATTCTGGCTGGCATTAGGATTTTCTGGAATATTAGGGCATCTAGTGTTTTGTCTTGTCTATTTTTAACTGTATTTAGCTACCCAAAAGTAAATATGGTAAAAGCTGCCACAGGGAATACAATTTTAGTTTCTTACTTGATTTTTTTTCATTGTAACAAAAAATATATATAGATAAGCTAGCAAGAATGCTACATTTAAATTCGAGTTAACTAATGTGTTTTTAAAGCGAAGAATGATGATGTACTCAAAATATTGAAAAGTATGTATATTGTATCAACATGAGGCTCACTGAAACCGAAATAATTGAAATTCAAACAATTCACTGTGGAGACAAAACCAGAACTCATATCGAAGTTTGTATATTATTTAACAGGGTTCTCACTAAAAACAGCATATCAATTTCCCTGATTTCCCTGACATTCCAAAGCCTATTTCCTTGACTTTGATATTCACAATCTACCCCAAAAATGTGTAACGCACTACTACAGAATACTGTAGCCTTTCGCCTCATGGCAGAAAACACTAGAGGTGTGCGAGGCTTCGAAATTTCGAACCGAACCCGAACTCGAACCGAACCTTCGGTTCGAAAATATGTTCGCACAAGCGATGTTGAAGTAGTTCGAAGTTCGAAATATTTAATTCTCCAAAATAGTTCGAAGTTCGTTGCTCAAAAATACTTCAAAATTTAACTTTACAGGCATTGAATGCTGCCAAAGGTAGCGAAGTTGCGGCCCCGTTAACTCGGTAGCGGCGCTTTAAACTCGTTATCGGTCTCATTGAGTCGATAGTGTCATTTTAGGAAATGTCACTCATGCATATTTTTGGCAGTTGGTGGGACACATTGAGACATAACGGAGCCATTTAGCAATCATATAATTATTTTTCTTATATATCCTAGCCTCCCAACACCTTTTTCAGTAAGAACATTATGAGGCGGTGTTCGAAGGCCATTGGTAACGTAATGTTTCAGAATTTATGAGGATAATTGCAGATTGCCTTTGGAAAACACTGGTTTCAATATGCTTTATTTCACAATGAGCCAAAACAGTTACATATTCACAATCAGGAGACAAGTTCGGGATGCAGCAAGTGCGTTATGGTAGTGAATTTTCATAAGAATATATAATATATTAAGTTCAAATTTTAAGTGGTTATTTTATACCTATCATGCTCAATTTGAACCTTCTCTTGTTCGCTAGAACTGCCTAGCCAATGCCAAACAACAACAACCTATTTATAATTGAGCTTATTTATAGATCTAGAAATCTAAAAAAGGTTCAAATTTTTTTTATTTTTGTATTTGATTTAACGTTGACCCATCTCCACAATGATCAGCACCGGAAGGCATTTTCACCAAATCAACCTGCAAATTTGTTGAACCTTTCCTTTTTGTAAAAATAATGGGAATCTTTTACATATCAAATATTGTATGTTACAATAAATTTGGTATTTAAGGAAATGATATATGAACACTGAAGAATATTGGGTAGTTCGATGTTCGATTTTGAATTTCTAAGAAGTTTGAAGTTCGACTGTGAACCTTAGACATACTATTTCAGAGGTTCGAAGTTCGAGGCAACATATTTGCTTGGGTTCGTCCATAGTTCGGTTCGAACAAAACATGGGTTCGCACACCTCTAGAAAACACACTTCCCCAAAATTACATTTATAAAGGATACACAATTTTCCTTACAAATAAACGAAAACGCTACTTTATACAAATATGCACCTATCATTCTATTTTAATTATTTATCATAAAACGGAAATAAATAATTTTTCCCTGACCCGGCCAAAAAATCCCTGACTCTTAGTCAATTTTCACAAATTTTCGCAATTTTCCGTCAAAATTTTTCCTTCTACAAATTCCCTGACTTTTCCCGGCTTTCTCTGCTTTCTAGACAAGTGAGAACCCGGTTTAATAATAAATACCCCAACTGATGACCAATTTCTTAATCCACAGTAAGCAAAATTGACAAGTTTGGGAAAACATGTATTTCTAACAGTGGGAGAAAACAGGAAAGTACATAATGTTCTACTTGCATTTTATGAAAATCACAATACCAGTTCATGACAAGCAGAGTAGATAATAATTATTTATTTATTTCATTGATTATTCATCATTTCTTAGAATGCTAAAAAATAAAAAGTGACATCTCTACAAGCTTAGTCCAGGACTTATGGGAGACCTTTTTGATAAACAAATTAAGGATTACGTGAAATTTTGATCGAAATCTGATGTTTGTAGTCATTTCTGGTAATGAAACTACATATTTCTCTTAAATTGTCATGTAAGCTGTCAAACTGATCGGTAATAGGCAACTGAAAATCCACATTGGATGCAAAAGCATCACCTTGCCAAAACCTTACCACGTCCTCAATATTTTCAATTTATGCACAACAGTTTGTTGCCTGGACTGAATTGGCTGAATCATGGTTTCAGCATGATGGTGCGCCCCCACACTATACTGTATTACTAAGAAACAAGGCAAACCACATATTTTAAAATATGTGCATAGAGCGAACAGGATCATCTGAACGGCCACCCAGATCATCACACTTTACTCCTCAAAAAATTTTTATGGGAGTACTTAAAAATGTAAACATACCAGAATAAACCACAAAATCTAAATTCGGACAGAAAGGGCACAACTAACTCTGGAAGTTATAGATAAAGTTCGAGAAGAGTTTACTATTCGTCTTTCCTACTATAACTGGAAGTCATCAGTTTAAAGATGGACTCTAATGTTGGTTGTATATTTAAGAAAAAAATGTTAATTATATTTTTTGTTGTAATTTTAAAAATACATTAAATTGAAATTACTTAAACCTATGGATTCAATTGGATAGAGAATTAAAAGACCTTTCAAAAGCAGTATTGTAGGACTTACATTTGTATTTAAAAAATCATCAATGATGCCGCATCATGCTCACACAGATCACTTGAGGAATAAAACAAATATATCGCAAAACACACGTTTATCATTTTCTAATCAAAAGTTTCCTAGCAACACTAATATAAAGTGGGAATATTTTTAAGACTTGAAGGGTACTGTGAGCAGAGTTCTCTATCCATTAAAACTACATTAGGAATGAGTTGAAGAATGTTCCAATGTTGGCTAATAGTATTTCTAAATACCAATAATGAGGCGATCCTTAAGTAGACGGGTCACGTCCATGCACTGAGAGAGCAGCATTGCCGCACGGTGCTTATTGCTCTAAGAGGCTGCCTGAACTGACCTTCCGGACCTACAGTGTAGGTCAGGAAGGTCAGTTCAGGCAGCTCTTAGAGCAATAAGCACCGTCCGGCAATGCCGCACATTAAATGACTGGACCCGTCTACTTAAGGATCGCCCAGTAACGATATATTTCACAATGGGCGACTAAGATTTCTGAAACATTTTTATGACTAATCTATGTACCAATTTTCAAGACAGTATGCTAATTACTTTTATAGATATCAAGAAAAATGTATATCAATTTCTCACTTTAACACCCTTCATATCTTTAAGTGTTGACTTCTGGACCAAGGGAAGTGGCTAAATATTATTTAAAGCCAAGAATATTCTACTGTTCTGGGACAATTACTTTTGGACCAGGCTGTACATATGTTACTTGGCTAATATGGCTAAATATTAGTGATGGGAAAAACGGTTATTTTCTATTAACAGTTGAAGCCGTTAACGTTATTTAATAATAACCGTTGAAAATAACAGCTTCAGTTATTTATCTGTTCTTTTAAACTGGATAGTCGATCGATAGTATCCTACATTCACAAAGCTGTGAGCGAGAGCGAGCACACTAGTATAAATGCATTGTATTTTTACCCCGTTATTTCACGTAGTGTATAAATCTCAAATTTTGTCGATATGAAAATGAAACAAAGGGTTAAGAAATTATAATAAGCGTGTCGTAAATCTTTTGCCACTCTGAAGTGAAACTTAGAAATCAGAAAGGAGTCTTATATTAGTATTTACTTAGATGTTTTAGGAATTATAAACTAGTTATTTCTAACAAATTTATTTTATGAGGGGTATTTACATAAATGTCAATGCCACAGCAAGAATCAATAAATATCATTATTTATCAGTACTTTTTATTGTGTACCGTTTTCTATTAAAAAAAAAGATTTAGAAAGAAGGATTCATTTAGCAACTTTTTTATATCTCTTGACATTTTTTCATAAAATTGTTAGCTTCATCACAAAAAAATAAAATATTACTTAGATCGATGTCACATGAATTTACAGAGTGGGTGTTATTTGCTGAAAAATCAAGTACGTAGTAGGCTGTCAAATAAGGTCATAATTACACTAATATGTTAATATCTACTGGTCTGGCTTTTACTAATTCCCAAAAATTCATAATAAGAAACAACTATTGTACTACCATTTTATAATTAATAATTAACAAACTAAGAAACGAAAAGAAATATTGACAAAATGTCAGTACGTATCATCATGATAAATGTTGAAAATGCCCTCCTTCAGAGAGAACGCATGACTCTAGTCTGTTTCTCGTTGAACTTCGTATTCTATGAAAAATACCGGGTGTGTCTCTTATAATATCACATGATGCGATAATACGATTTGTTAGGTCATCGATGTTTTCAACAGGAGTTGAATAAGCTAAGGTTTTTAGAAAACCCAACAGGCAAAAATCCAATGGATTCAATTCAGGAGATCGGGCAGGCCAATTCTGTGGGCCTCCTCGACCTATTCAACGATTTGGGTAAACTTCGTTCAAGTAGTTACAAGCGTTGATACTAAAATGAGCCGGAGTCCCGTCGTGCATGTACCACATTTGTTGTCGTTATTTGACAGCCTACCACGTACTTGATTTTTCAGCAAATAACAACCACTCTGTAAATTCATGTGACATCGATCTGAGTAATATTTTATTTTTTTGTGATGAAACTAACAATTTTATGAGAAAATCTCAAGACATCAAAAAGTTGCTAAATGAATCCTTTTTTTTTCAATCATTTTTTTTAAATAGAAAACGGTACACAATAAAAAGTAGTGATACAAAATAATGTAAGGGTAGGTTTTTTCACCCTCTTGTGATAACATTATAGGGTTATAAAATCCTTTTAAAACTGCCATTTTGTTAGCCTTATGCATCTGCAAAATTTCGTTTTTTAAAATTATTCCATAATGGAGAAATTTAATGAAAACCTTTTTTTGCCAAAATTTCAAAGGGCTGTAACTTGGAGGAGAAGGGGTTTCAAGAAAAACTTAATAAAAAGACACCCCTTATTTTTCGCCAAAGAATCACCCTGTATATATATATATATATATATATATATATATATATATATATATATATATATATATATATATATATATATATATATATATATTCATTTAATTTTTTATATTTAAATGTATATAGGTATTAAAAAATGTTGTATCATATTTTTTCTATCAATTTGATAACTATTATCAGACAAACGAAAATGACGTGTTAACTGTTTTCTTAGGTAATGTATATAAATTTAAATAAATAAGTACTTTAATTTCACGTGAAATAACCCTATTTTGCGTTGTCTATAGTGAAAGTAATAACACGTTTTTACAGAAATTCATCTTTTCACCCAACATTTTTCATTATTAAATATTTGGCATTACATACTAGTGGGAAACTCAACTGTTTCAAAAATAACAGCCTCTCAGTTTAACAGAATAACTCTGTGTAGTAGTGTCCGTATGCCGTATCCCCATCAACAATCGGTTAAAGTTAAAATTAAAATTAAACAGTTTTATTGTACTGAAGATCCTACGTTCCTAAAGCTGCGAGCGAGAGAGAGCCCAGTAGTATAAATAACGTGTTAAGTATAATGTTATGAAGTAAAGTCCGCTTTATACTGTATACCCATACATATTTAATATATAGCATTCCCAGTCTCAAGGCTATTCATCCGGTTAAATAACAGTTGCCGATGAAAACCGATGTTTATTCATCGAACCTAGTTGCAGTGGAACTGAAACAGATACGACTCCGAATTGTAGTTTAGTGTAAAAAGCGTTATTTTTTAAGCTGTTATTTTTATAAGTCCATAACTGGTGGTTACCGTTGCGGCTCGGCAACCGTTTAAAAATAACAGACAGTTAAATAACGACCCATCACTACTAAATATAGTATATTCACGCATTTTGCAATGAATGAAAATAGTTTTCATGACACAGCCTTTCTAGAGGCATGAATTAAGTTCGATTCTCATATAAAACTAGTTATGTTAACAAAATGAATATGCATTTAAAGTCATTAATCCATTCATAGCAATATATAAAAACAATAGTACCTAAACACAATTTGCCAACTGCCTTTGGACTCTTTGTAACATTCGTTTGTTTAGGACGTTTTTTCTTGCTCTCATACAAAGTGTAGAAGTAATAGCTGCTATGAACATGAAACCTTCAAACCTCCAAAAAGCCCTTTCATCATAATATGCTGCCTTATCGCAACTTCTAGTCACCGTTTCACCACTAGCACATCTCAGAACTTCTTTAAAATGAGTATGAATACAAACTCCTATGCTCTGACTTGCAATTTCAAATGCTAAAATAAAAAATATAAAACGGGGTTTTAATTATTATTATTCACATAAAATACCTGTGCATGGTTCACAATCTTTAACTACTTCGTAAGCTTCTTTCTCCCAACAAGTGGAGTTCTGCTCTACTGGAAATGTCTTTTTATGAGATGTACCAGATGTTTGTGTCCAATGTGATTCAACAATTAGAACGACTACAGTCAACCTACAAAATTAGGCCTTATAATTTCACAAACATACTAATATCTGAGATCACGTACAATCCTAACAAGGTAATTAACAGTAACATGCGTTTCTTTGGACATGACTCTATCATCTTCTATTATCAATCTAATTTCAAAATGACACACATTAAACCGTACAAAAATTATGCCTGTTTATTACTAAGAATTAGCTGTTTTTGTTGTTATTTGCTAACACTTTAAAAAAAATACACTTGCGTTGAAACCCATATAATATCTAGAGATCTAATTCTCTGCTTTTATTATAATTTCTTCTAATTATTTAATTATCCATCACAATTGACATTGACAGGTTGACACTTCACTTGAAAATAAGTGACAGTTTACGAGCGTCTTGCATCAGTAAAAACTCGGTTGTACTGAGTTTTTACTGATGCGCACAGTGCAGAAAATGTTAAGTAAGGAGACCTCCCCGTCATGCTATTTACACACAATCCTCCCAACTCCCAACTGACCTGCACTGACATCAGTTTGCCGAATCAAAAGCTAAAAGAAGGAAAAAGGGGAAAGAAAAGTACATTTTGGTCACACGAATAGTAGGGTTGATTCTCCTTCCCCTTTTATCTTTTAATTAGGCTGATGTTAAGGCAGGTCAGTTGGGAGGATTGTGTGTAAACAGCACGTCAAGGAGGTCTTTTATTTCGTTATTTAAAATATTCTGGAGGTGCACATGAGTGCAATCGAGTTTTTACTGTCGCGAGACGCTCGTGTTTTTCTATAGTTAGTCATAATTATTTTAAATTTTCATTACTTGTAATCAAATCGTAAAGCTAAAATAAAAAGCTTAAACAGTGTACTAATTTGTTGCGTTTATCCAATTATAAAGTAACATAGACTACTAGATGTGCCCTGCCGCATATGTCTTACGGAATAAGATTGAAGCCACATTAGAGACAGTTGAGCATAACCTGAAACGACGACGTGCAAGCAAGATAATTAGGTCACGTGACATTAGGCGCCAAGGTAGGATCATTACATTACATATATTACATTATATGGGATAAAAGTGGGAATTATTTTATTTTAAAGTATCAATCTTTGAATAGAAGTTTTATCTTGCACATTAAGAGACACACGTTTACATTCAGTTTCTCCTAATATATGAACAATTAAGAATGATTGATATATAGAAAGCACATGTAAATTAGATTCCAGACAAATATTGTTGATTGGTAATCTCATATCCTGGAGAATTAAATTATAAACATCTAAACTGTTTCAACTCTTTTGCGTTCCGTGGTGATGTTGGATTTAAAAGTATCCACTTATCATGTAAATCTTTTAGATTTTTGTCTATTTCACCCGGCTTCTTTTTCAACCTGTTATCCTTTCAATATATTTTAAAAGTTGAGCAGTTATGTTCTTGGTTAAATTTTTCAATTTATTTTCAAACTCGTTTTTTAAATCTTTAAACTCTGGGTTCTGCACAGTTTCAAGTACTACGGCAATTATTATTTGTGTTACCTCACCTTTGTTCTTCTCATAGTCGTCTTTCCATACATCGACGATTTTTCTTATTTACACCATCTGTTGAATCAACTGGATCAGCAATGTTGCATAATCTGTGGTTTTGCAAATAAAAATCACCATTTGTAGTTCTTGGGAAAACTTCTCTTTCAATAATTTTAAACTTAAAACGTTTATTGGATTGGGAGCGTCCGAACATATGAATAGATATTTTTATACTAAGCAATAGGCAGACATATATGGTATATATGTTGGTTTGCTAGACGAGTACACCAGCTTCCTTCAGTTCTTCAATGATTGACTGAATTTCCTTGTTATGAGCATTATTACCAGCAACTTGAGAAGCCACTAAAAGTCTAAGTCTAACAACCAACTTATTTATATCATCCCAATAGACATATTCTATTTGTTTATTATTTTGTATCATATAACAGTTAGTGTATTTTCTGTCACTCACATTCCGAACTTCCATTTTAATGTGTGTCGTAACCAAAACCGTGGGGAGTTGAGGATGTTTGCGCTCGTGGATTTATCATTGGTTTTATTATAGTCAGATACTTTTCCGAGGAACAACCTTTGGTTCGTGCATTGGGATCATGTTTCATTTTATGGACACTAGTTGTATCTAAAATATCTCTATAGTGTTTAACATCGTCATAAGTATACCCCTTAGGTCTTTTCATAAATATCAATCCTAGTAGACCTTGTGTTTGGGGATATATCTTTTCATCTACTTGAATTTCATCTTTAGTGAAGTCTATGTATTTGCTACCAAGACTCTATCTCCCAGTATCTCCATCGTAGAGAGTACTTTGATCAACTGTACCATTTCTTCAATGGTTCAGTAGAAGACTTATCTACATAATATCGAACTTTTTCAGGATATTGATCACAAAATTCTTGACGTGCTGGTGTGGCTGTTCTAGCTCGCAGACCTTCACCAATCTCTTGAAGTAACGAGATATCCTCATCTGAACTTGTTTCCACCTCTGAACTTATTTCCACATCTGGCTTGGCTTCAAAAACTTTATTGTCTTCAATGAACTCGTATTTTCTGGTAATGCTTCTTATTTGATTTGTTGCTGGTGGATGCAGCTTAGATGTGTTTTTTTTAAATATATTTCACTTCGTGGTTCAACACGTGGTTTATATAAACGTTGCAGCACTACATTATTCTCAGCTCTGCGAAGCTTAAATCTTAAATGTTTTTTCGAATGTTTTCTGCAAGTTGTAAAATCTTTTTCTTATTTTTTTCCTCTTGTTTACCCATCACCTCCATCTTACTACAGTTGGTTGTGTTGGTTGGTTGGTTGGGTTGGTTGTGTTGATTGTACCTATACACCTTTATACTACCTATAACTTGTTAGTTCTTTATTATGTATCACTTAGGATGTGTATACTGTTTGATGGTTTAGATAATACTGACTTAGCCAACCATACTTATATTCGTATATAGCTATCAGACCCTTCTCTATATCTCCCTTTGTGTACATTGTTTATTTTACAACCACGAACACACAATACTTATTGTCTTTCTAACACTGACAACATATATTTTTAAATTGTTTAAAGTCCATGTCAGTTGTCATATGATCGTCGTAGATGTGTTTCAAATTGGTTTCATTTTGTTTAAAGAGAATCAAAACATTAGCGTTATCACGTATTAGATGTTTGGGTATTCGAGTATATGTTTGACAAAGGTAGAATGAATCAATGTTCTTATACATTCTCATACTAAAGTATGCTCTCATTTTATCTTGCTTGTCACAAGCTACATCATCGAATATAAACACAGAACTATCCAAGGCCTCTGCCGGATATAATATTTCATCGTTTTCACTATATGGATAACAACCAACGCTTTCTGCAGCATCCAATACTTTTTGTTACATCTTGTTTTTGGATTGGTACAAAGACTTTGAATACACATACACGTTATCAAACTTTAAACATTTCAAACAATAAACTTAACATAACATTTGTTTTGCCACACCCACTAGGGCCACATATGATACATCTAACGGTGTTCGGAAAAAGAGGAGCATGTCTTTGTTGATGTTCTGAAGCTGTATCAACAACATTATCTATATTTGTAATAGGTCAGGCAGAAGCGTGTTTGATGGTACGCATCTTGACTTAAACTAAATTATGTTTTTCGGTAAATATAAATATATAGAGAGATGCAAGTAGGTCGTACAGTCAGTGTCAATGTTGGTGCCACAGGGTGAAGGTGGTAAACACAGCCATTAGCAATCTACCTGTTGAGTTACAAATACCTGGTTATCAGTTTTGTGGTCCGGTTACTAAACTTAAAGAACGTCTGGCTAGAGATGATCAATGTATCAATTCTCTAGATCGTGCTTGTCGAGAGCACGACATCGCTTACTCTCAATCAAAAGACTTAAGTGATAGACAACGAGCCGACGAATTGTTGGGAAACCGAGCTTGGGAGAGAGTCAAGTCGAAAGACGCAAGTTTTGGTGAAAAGTTAGCCGCTTGGAGCGTTACAAACACCATGCAAGTTAAAAGAAAGCTTGGTATGGGTCTTGATGTAATGAACTCAAAACCAAAGAAGAAAGTTAGCTTTAAAAACATAATAAGTCTGATTGGAGAAGTTGTAAAAGTTAGAAACCTTAACCCAACAGAGAAAGTTGTGTTTGATATCGCTCATACAATCGTTAGAAGAATTGGTGGGCGTAATAATGTACAGAAACCTTGAGTTATTCCAATACCTAAGAGCGGAGGCTTCCTTCCACTGTTACCGTTGCTTTTTGGAAACGTTTTATGTTTATTTTCGGAAAATTTGTGTACATTTTCAAACAATAAGTATTTGATAAAATATGGTACAGTCTTTCTACTCTATAGGCTATACCGGTAGCTAGATTCATGTCTGCTTGCATTAGGGAGACATATTTGCTATTAAAAAGATTTTAATGAAAATTCACTCCCCACCTGCTGCGACTAGACTTTTTTTTTTAATTTCAACACGCTGTATCTCGTAAATTACGCAACTTAGAACACATATTTATATGAACGTGTTTTCTCAAAATTATCCTAATATTATGCCCCTGAATTTTTTAACGTACTTATGAAACACCTGTATATATATATATATATATATATATATATATATATATATATATATATATATATATATATATATATATATGTATATATATATATATATATATATATATATATATATATATATATATATAAAGTACGGGACGCAGCAAGTGCGTTATAGTAGTGAATTTTCATAAGATTTGTACACTATTAGTAAGATATATTATTAAAACTAATTCTTTAAATTTTAATGGACCTTGGAGATCCGTTTTAGAGTCCCAGTTAGCGATTATTTAAAAAAATATATATTTTATATGGGGCTAAAAAATTAAAATTTGGTCTTAGATATGATATGTAAGTACTGCAAGTGTCTTTAAGAAAATTGTGTTACAAATTTCATTAAAGTTACAACAGTTTTTCAGAAATAAATTAATTATTTACAAAGGGAATGTACGTGTCAAATTATAAATATGGCAGGAATTTTTCCTTATTATTTGCTTGAATGGTTTGGTTTTAGTCAATCCATCTAGTTTTTGCAAACAATAAAGAACAAAAAGGTTTTTTTAAAACAAATTTGTTGTTATCCGCGAAGGTCATTATGTTATTTTTCTTTAATTTAGTGCCCACGGTGCGTTAACATAGGTGTTACTATGGTCCAAGATTGAAGATTCTAGCTTAATGAAAAATTTATTGAGCTATCGAATTTAAAATATTATTACGAAAATGTTCTACCATAACATACTTTCCAATACTTATTTACGATTGCTGTATTCATACTTTTTGAAAATGATAAATTATTGCAGCTTACTTTGCAAGACTGATAAACAAGGCAACCTCAAAATCATTTCTGGAAAAACAACGAATAAAAATATGAAATGAGATAACAATTTAAACATAAATTGAAAATCTTGGTTCGCTGTTTCGTCACGGGAGTGCTCCTTCCCGTTCTGCATGCCTACAATCACCCTCAATGCATAAACAAGAACAATTTAAAGAATAAAAATTCCTTTGGAGCAACCCCTAAGAAGGTTACGGGACCTGCGGTGAATATAGTGGTGCTGCGCGCGGTAAACAGGATTCTAAGGAGGTATAGCCACAGCATAATATTGCTTATGCTGTGGTATAGCTGCAAAATTGGATAAAGGCAGCTTAAAGAGGTCCAGCTAAGCTGTTTCTTTCGCACTTTCCGCTCACACTTACTCTTCATATTCTTCTCTGCCCAGCACCCCTATTCACTCTTGGTCCCGTAACTTTCTTGTGGGCTGTTTGCAAGAAATTCTTCTTGTGATTTGGGCATCCAGAAGGGGTTCTAAGCATATTTCTGAAAATATTTTTCTAAACACCTCCCATGTGCTAATCTGTAAATTTATCGAAAATTTAATTTTTATTTACAAACGGAATGCATCTATGAAATTATAAGTGGCAGGAAAGTAATTTTCCATATGCAGTACATACATAGGGCATCTCCCGAAAGCTGGGTGTTCCCCGCGTGGCGACCAGTATGTCTGTTTCCGGCGAAGGACAAATAGTAGAGTGGGAGTAGCGGTGCCTCTGGAAAAGAAGAGAGAGAGTTTCAAGTGTTCAACGAGAGAGGACTTAACTAATTGAGTTCTTATAAGTTGTTATTAGAAGTTATCATTAAGTGTTGTCAAAATAAGTTAATAAATACAATTTGTTGGAAAACGTTGTTGTGATTCCACACATATTAAACGCTGGAATGATTGGTTTTACTCAACTCAATCAAACCAGCTTCTGCAAACAAAATAACAAAAAAGGTTTTTAAAACAAATTAGTTTTTATTTGTTAAGCTCATTTTGTTATTTTTTAACTTCAGTATATCCACGCTGCTTTTATATAGGTTTTACTATGTATCAAAACTGAAGATTTTAGTTTAATGGGAAATTGGGTTATCATCATTTGAAATATTTTTAATGAAAATTCGCTACCATAACGCACTCGAACTCTTTTCAACACTTATATACTATTGCTGTATCCATCCTTTTTAAAAATGAAATAAATATAAACAATTTAAAATGTTTAAATTAAAATATTAATAATTTAACCTAAACATCTGTT
>OZ023264.1:58661807-58714307 GCA_964006375.1 Tillus elongatus
AATGTTTTTAATATCAAATATGTTTTTTTAAGAAAGCAGGCACAAAATTTGGTATAATCTCTATATTAGAAACAATGTGCCATGTTTCATCAAAATAACTTTATTGTTTGAAAATGTACAAACATTTCCGAAAGTAAACTTAAATTGTTCCCGAAAAAACTGGTTTTCTGGTCAACCTTATAGGTTAATAGCAAATTGATTCAAAATTTGAAGCATTTAATGAAAATTCGCTACCATAACGCACTTGCTGAGTCCCGAATTTATTTTCTTACAAAGATGTATTATATTTCGATGGAAAATGCAAAAATGCAATAACATAGGGCATTTTCGATTAAAAAAATTCACTAAAAAAAAGAAAATTTGAATCACAAACGACTTATGGGCCACCCTGTAATTATGGAAATATTTTTTAAAATGTAGCTTAAGACACCCTACAATTAATGTATACAACTTTTTTTTGTAACTTGCATAATAACGGATATATTGCGCTTTAATGATTTTTTACGAAAATTCGACAAAAATGATATACCATTAAACGATAAAATCTATAGCCAACACTACTGCTAAAGCATCAGAGAAGGGGTCTATTTGAAATGAATTTTCTGGAAATATTTTAGTAAAATGAAGGACAATGACGATTGAAACTAAGAGTTCAGGCTTTGTAAAACATTATTCTTGAGACATTTAACTTCCATAGATCATATTAAAGTCAGGTTCATTGCCTAAATATTAACAATTTTGACGTTTAAAATCGCGACTTTGACGTTTTGAGGAAAACTCAAATTTATTTTTATTTAAATGTCTGTAACTTTTTTGTCCTTTAACCTACAGCGCTAAATTTTGGTAGGTAGCTTACCTATAATGATATAAACCTGTGTACCAAATTGCCCTTACTTTGTTAATTCCGGAGATGTTAAAAAAAATTCGATTTTTTTCGAAAGAAAACACAAAATTTTCCGGGAAAACCTCGGCGGATTTTCCTGGCTAACGAACTTATCCAAGCCACTCGCGAAAGGAAGGTACTCACCTAATTTTATCAAAATCGGTCCATTATTTTTTTAGTTATAGGTGTGACACATAAATATATAAACATATATATATATATATATATATATATATATATATATATATATATATATATATATATATATATATATATATATATATATATATATATATATATATATATATATATATATATATATAAACATATAAAGTCTGAAACCGACCTCGGATTTGGGTTCCAGGGGTCCTAAATAGCGCTCATTTGAAGAAATTTTTTCAAAATTCAAAAGTCGAGATCTCCTCATTAGTGAATTTTTTTAAAGAAAATTCACTAAAATAATAACAATATAATAATAATAATAATAATATAATAATAAAACGTCACAAAGTTTTGCTGGTGACATATAGGGGCAATATAACACAATTTTAAGTTTATTATGATTATATTTTATACTTAGTACAATAATAAATAATTAATAATAAATAGAGTTTTTAAATAAGGCGTATCAGTTAAGGACTATACAAATATAAAATATATTATAAATTATCTTTTTTCTCTGTAAATTTAAATTTTCTTACATTACACCACATTATTAGTTACGAGAGGCACAAAAATCACTTCATCAATTAATGTCCTATCTTTTTAATTTGATCTTCTGTTTCTTCTTATTCCTTCTCTTTTTTTAAATACAGGCAAAAATACGATGTTATTTTCTTGGGGTAACATTATTTCGCTGGTAGTCTCTTTACCTCTAGCATTTAGCAAGGTATCTACACCGTGGGTAGTTTTTAGTTCGCTAGAATTATTTGCACTTTTCATCATATTTTCTATGCTATTATGCGCCAAGCTTATTTTATTTGTCATATTTACTTTTTCATTGCTTGAACTCTGCAAACTTGCACAAGATATATTATATGTAAGAAAACTCAAAACTACAATAGTTAATAAGCAGCTCATGTCGGTAGAGCCAAACTTTGCACGAAGCTTTGTTTTACTAAAGGCGTATCACAAACTAATAAACTGGCAAAACTTACGCCACTTTCTTTTTATATACCTATGTTGTATGTTGTAGTAACCTTAAATTTTCTAATAAGAAAAAACGTGTGGATCATTGGAAAAACAATTAATTGATACATACTAACACGGTCTTGTAACATTTCTTCAAGGTACCCAGTGTTATTGTTTAATTTAAAAGTGGATTAAGTAAACATATAATAGTGAACGATGTTGGAAGTGTTATTGAACATGAATATTCTCATAATTATGTGATTCTTTCATTCATTTTTAGTGTCATAGATTTATGTGTGCACGTAGCAAATCTTTACAAGTGATTTCTTAGAAAAAACATTCAGCAAACATGCACAAATCGTTGAAATTATAAATACTTATAAAAACATGTATTCAAACCAATAATAAGTAACATGAGCAGAGGTGACACAGCAAATCCCAAAAAGGAAAAGCACTAATCAATGCCCCAGATAGCAGAAGACAGCAACTGAATAAAAAGCAGATGCCGATAAAAAACTGAGTATTCAATACCTAAACATATTAACATTTAGATTGTACACATACTCATGTATCCGGTTATATAATAATAACAGTTTATTCACCAATAGTACAATACAGCCAATAATGTATAAGAACAAATGTAACAAACAATGAATACACAATCAATCCACAGAGCACACAAGATGCTGTACGTGGAAGAAAATCTAAATAATAAAAACACAGATTCAAATCTAAATTATGTCCTAATTAGCCTACAATAAACACAAAAACAAATACAGTTCACAAAAACTACGCAGTATTATGAATTTTTCACTACAAATAATGTACCCTGAAATCCTACAAAATTTCAAGGATTATAATTAGAAATCTACAACAATAAAATATCAAAACATCAGTCAACAGTCTATATACTAATATATCTCTCACATAATAACAAACTCTTTGTACACACCAAACAACAATCAAATCATCAGGAAACAAAACCCACAAAATTAAACTAGCGCATAGATAAAATTGAAGAAACAGTAATCAATATAAAAGCACTCATAAATGAGGATCAGAACTGCCGAGAATCTACAAGACCACACATAACATCTCCATTAGCACTATGCAAAAAATCAAGGAACAACCCTTTGAAACGCCTTTTAGAAGCCGCCACTCTCATGCTGACTGGCAATTCACCGGCCAGACGTGGCCCAATTAATCAAATCAGATTTGCACAGTGGTTGTATTCTTGAAACGTATATGTACGGCACTAAAATCCTTTCTCATGCCATAATTATGACTTGGGCGACATGAGTATTCAACGTCGCTATGAGCACATGTAAGGAGCTTCAGAGGGTAAAGCTTTCTTATACTCAACAATTGACATTCCCTAGACAGATCAGAAGAATATTACCTATCTTTTCCTATCATTATTTTAATTAACTCTTTGCATAACTCCAGTTCAAGGAGAGCTGTGGAGCTGCTAAATCTTAGCAGAGGACAGCTCAGAAACACAACAGGTCTCTTGACGGGACACATTCAGGGTCATTCAAATGGTTTTAAACGCTTCTCCCCAACTCAGTATTCCATACCTGAAATGTGATTTGAACAGTGCAATATACCTTTTTCACGCCCCGCAAATCGAGGATATTCTTAAGAAACTTAGTCCTGTGTAGAATCACTTTTTACCACATATTTAACATGTGCATCCCACATTGAATGGCTGTCACTCACAGCCCCCAAATACTTAACAGTATATGAAGCATCAATCACACTACAGCCAAAATAAACATGACTAATCTGGCACTGATCTCTGATTGAAGGAGAATGCAATGTGTCAATCTTTTTTCATATTGAGAGTCAACAGTTTATGGTCAAACCACTCCCTCACTGTTAATAGTCCCGACTCTGTCCTAGTTTTCAGTGCTGATCAACTGCTATCCTCAAAAAATATTACAGTGTCACCAGCATAACTAATAACACTGTCAGGAACCTGTAACTCAGAAATGGAATTAACAGTAAGTGCGCTATGGTAGCGCATTTTCATTAGATGCTTCAAATTTTAATAACTTCATTTGCCATTATCTTGTAAAGCAGGTATGGCCAATCTTTGTTTAGCCTAATTTCGTGACTTAATCAGGTAGCGGGCCGTAGGCAAGAAATAAGTAGGTAGTAGTGAATAAAAACGCCACAAAAATTCACACATTTTTTTATTGATTGATTATAATAGCATAATCAAACATATAAAAATATAAAAACTTTAGACGCAGCAAGTACGTTATGGTAGTGAATTTTCATAAGAATTGGACACTATTAGTAAGATATATTATTAAAACTAATTCTTTAAATTTAAATGGACCTTGGAGATCGGTTTTAGAGTCCCAGTTAGCGATTATTTGAAAAAATTTCAATTTTATATGGAGCTACTAAATTAAAATTTGGTCTTAGATATAATATGTAAGTACTACAAGTGCCTTTAAAAAAATTGTGTTACAAATTTCATTAAAGTTACAAACGTTTTTCAGAAAAAATAAATGATTTACAAAGGGAATGTACCTGTCGAATTATAAAAATATGTAAGTACTGCAAGTGTCTTAAAAAAAAGTGTGTACAAATTTCATTAAAGTTACAAACGTTTTTCAGAAAAGAATAATTATTTACAAAGGGAATATAAATATGACAAGCATTTTTTCATATTAATTGCTTGGATTGTTTTGTTTTAGTCAACCCATCCAGTGTTTGCAAACAATAAACAACAAAAAAGGTTTTTTATGTTATGGTAGAAAATTTTCGTAAAAATATTTCAAATCCGAAAGCTCAATAAATTTCCCATTAAACCAGAATCTTCATTCTTTAACCTTAGTAACACCTATGTAAACGCACGTGGGTAATAAATTAAAGAAAAATAACATATTGAGCTTCGTTTTGTTTTAAAAAACCTTTTTTGTTGTTTATTGTTTGCAAAAACTGGATGGGTTGACTAAAACAAAACCATTCAAATAATTAATAAGGAAAAATACCTGTCATATTTATAATTTGACAGGTACATCCCTTTTGTAAATAATCAATTGTTTTCTGAAAAACGTTTGTAACTTTAATGAAATTTGTAACACAATTTTTTTAAAGACACTTGCAGTATTTACATATTATATCTAAGACCAAATTTGAATTTAGTAGCTCCATATAAAACATATTTTTTTTTCAAATAATCGCTAACTAGGACTCTAAAACTGATCTCAAAGGTCTATTTAAATTTAAAGAATTAGTTTTAATAGTATATCTTACTAATAGTGTACAATTCTTATGAAAATTCACTACTATAATGCACTTGCTGCGTCCCGAAATTTTGTGATACTGGAACGAATAAGTATAAGTTAGTATTTGTTTCACTTGCCAGATTATTAAAAATATTGAAGAACACAAATAACGATAAGCATGTGCTACTTACCTTTGATCAACAATTGTGTCAGAAACTTTGGGACCAAATCAAAAGAACACTTTTTAATAACAACTCTAACATAATATGTAGATGAGATATAATAATAAAGAGCTTTATAACAACAAACGTGGCTAGTCGCTAACACTCCATGTAAGGATGCTTTGCAAAATAAAACTATAAACAATAACAACGAATCTTCGAATGTTTTGAGGTTAGACTGATATTTAGAAGTGAATAGATTTCTGGATTATAATACTACTGGCGCTGAAGCGTCGGAAATTCGTACTGAACTTATAGTTTTAAACCATTTCATTGAAGTGAAACTTCTATTTGGTATATTCTGTAATATAACAAAAGATTTCAGTTTTAATAAATGTAAATAACACGTTGAGTGTCTCATGGTTCGGCGTGGGCAGTCAACGGTCGTCGGCTCCCGTTTCGAGATGACAGTTGGCCTACCATGCAGCTGTGTCAGATTGAGTAAATTAAAATTTATGATAAATCGAATGATAAATTATTGGTAGCTCAACATTTATTAATATTAAGCCACATTTATTGGATGGCATAATTTTTTGACGAACTTTTATTTGTCTTCAATAAGTACAATATGTGTTATTACCATATGTTTTACATTTTAAGATTCAAATGAAATTTTATTAAATCTGACAACCCGGATCTTTTATATTTAATTGTCAGATGACTGTTTCTATTTGAATAATCTACTCAAAATGACGCATTCATAGTCTAATCATCCTTATCAACATTGAACGTGGGACATGCGGTATGAAATTTGAACTGATATCTTAGACTAATCATTCATTTATAATTTTGATTTTTTAATAACTCCTGTCCTTGTATGCCATTTAATTTGGTTAACAGCTATATTGTAACGTCTCCTATATATGTGCAAATTTTCATTCGAAACACTTATATATTTCAGAAAATATTGCGTTTTCAAAATTTTCTTTACATTTTTTTCTAAGAAAAATTAGACGCACGGCGCCCATTTACAAACCCATTCAAGCCATTAACAAAATCAAGGTAATTCCCAAATTTGGTCGAAATCGGTCAAGTATTTTTTGAGTTAGCGGTTGGATATATATATATATATATATATATATATATATATATGTAAACATATAAAAATTTGAAACTGACCATGTATATGAGTTCTAGAGGCCCTAATTCGCGCTCATTTGAAAAAATTTTCCAAAAGTCTTACCATCGATACCTCTCTATTAGTGAATTTTCCTAATGCAAATTCACTAAAAGCAAAGTAATAAAAAAAGATAGAAAAATCAAACTAAAATTAATAAGATACTTGAGTTTGAAGCTGATAAACCAGATGATCAATATTGGGGTCAATATCAGTAGTATATAGGCGCAAAATGTTTTCTAAATTAATATCTGTTAGCCGAGTACGATGCTTATTTTTATTAATTTTCATTATTCAAAAAAGCTGCTCACATTTTCACGTGCTTCCGAATGTGCAAATTATTTTTCGCGCGAAAGCTCTCAGCTGTGGATACTTTTCTTCGGAAAGGTATGTTCTGTAAAATTCGCTTAGTTCCATCATCAAATTTAGACTTCAAATATGAGTCCTCTTGAAGCTCAATCAACTCCATTTGTAGGTGAAGCGGATCATCTTCCACATTACACTTATAAGGAATTGCATAAATGTTGAAACCGGAAAATCGATCAGTGAATTGCTCTGACACTAGTTCCAGTTCTTCAGCATAGCGACCGTATTCAATGTTTTCGTGACTGGATAATGTTAAAAAATGAAAACACTTTTTACTTCTCATTTGGTTTTCCACAAGCGAATTTTGTT
Organism: Tillus elongatus; assembly: GCA_964006375.1. Taxonomy (NCBI): domain Eukaryota; kingdom Metazoa; phylum Arthropoda; class Insecta; order Coleoptera; family Cleridae; genus Tillus; species Tillus elongatus. Next base: position 58,669,077 of record OZ023264.1, read on the forward strand.
TTCAAAATCTTGCCAATTGCACTTATTTTTGAAGCTTCAAGTTGAGGTCGTTTAAGTATCCTGTGATGTCTACCAGGAATGCCAAGTCACAAAGCCAAGTTGGATCCCAAATTTGCGTTAATGTTTTCTCTTTCATTTCCATAAAATCAGCTATTTCTTTTCTAAGGTCATAAAACCGTTTTAGCATTTTACTTTTGCATAGCCACCTTACTTCACAATAATATGTCAGATCATCGTGTTCTGAAGAGAGTTCATCCAAAAATGCTTTAAACTGCCGATGCTTAAGACCGCGGGATCTAATGAACTTAATGGTATTTACTACCACATCCATAACATTTTTCAGTCGAATGGACTTAGAGTACAAGTTTTGTTGGTAAATAATGCAATGCAGAATTATTAAATGACATTCCTGTACCCATAGACTTTTTAAACGTTATATTACTCTAGTTTTATTGAAAAAATATCAATTTTCACCCGATAACCCCTTATTTATCCCCTATCCCCTGAAGCGGTCTTACCCAAAAATAATTCAAAGCGTTCCTTTGTCGGGTGCTAACTGGACACCAAATTTGAAGATGACATCTCAATTCGTTTGAAAATTATTGCGCCTTGTACCAGACGTACATACCGACAGACAAAAAAGTTTTCCGTACAGAATCAAGTTTTCTATATGTTTTGAGACGTTTACGCCGTTTTAACGAACAAAAAAATTCGAAATTTTTGTCCACAATATTCCACACCCACACATTCAACCGCTAATTTAATTTCAGCACAGAATACCAAATGTTGATGAAAAAAAGGTTTCTAATCAATAAACCCTAAAGCGTTATATTACGCCAGTTTTAAAGAAAAAACGCCTGGACGCAGCAAGTGCGTTATGGTAGTGAATTTTCATAGAAATGATCTGGCACAAAATATTTTATTATAACTTTTTTTTCTTGTAACATAGAAATCTAAATTTTGGTGTATAGTTCACTTTTTATATCTTAAACCTACCTACCAAATTTGGTTAGATTTCATAGATTTTTTATTTTTTAAGAAATTTTTTTTGTTCAAATGAAAACTCAAAATTTTCCCGGAAAACCTCGTCAGATTTTTCTAAATAACGAACTTGTCAAAGCCATTTACAAAAGGAAGATACACACCAAATTTTATCAAAATCGGCCTATTATTCTCTGAGAAAAAATTTTTTTTCAAATGAAAACTCAACATTTTACCAGAAAACCTCGTCCGATTTTTCCGACTAACGAAATTATCCAAGCCATTTACAAAAAAAAGGTACATGCCAAATTTTATTAAAATCGGCCCATTATTTTTTGAGTTATTATATATATATATATATATATATATATATATATATATATATATATATATATATATATATATATATATATATATATATATATATATATATATATATATAAACATATAAAAATTGAAACTGACCCCGGTTATGGGTTCTAGGGGTCCTAGTTCACGCTCATTTGCAAAAAAAATTTCAAAATTCAAAAGTCAGGATCTCCCCCTTAGTGAATTTTTTCTACGAAAATTCACTAAAATGTCAATTGTCACCAAACCACCCCACATTTATCCCCTACCCCGTAAAGCGATTTTATTCAAAAACAATCCGAACCGTTCGTTTATCGAGTGCTAACTGTATACCAAATTTGAAGACGATATCTCAATTCGTTCTAAAGTTATCGTGGCTACAAACAGGCAGACAAAAAAAAATTCGTTCCCAAATCATCTTTTATATATGTTTGGATACTTTTTACGACGATTAAGCGAACAAAAATTTTTATAATTTTTGTCGCCGATGCAATACGTCCACACGTTGTGACGATGTGGAAGTAATAGTGCTGCAAATTGAATCGTAACTTCCACATAGCTGTGGTAGTCTACTCTCCTCAAAAAGGTATTCTCATGAAATGAATTTAAGGTCCATGACTTGACCATAAAGGAAATATTCGTATTCCTCAACCTATAAACTTCTGAAACGTTATATTACTCGAGTTTTAACGAAAAAAATGTCAATTTTCACCAAATCACCCCTCATTTACCCCCTACCGCCTGAAGCCATCTTACCTGAAAACAATTCGAAGCCTCCCTTTGTCGGCTGCTAACTGGACACCAAATTTGAAAATAACATCTCAATTCGTTCGAAAGTTGTTGCGCCTACTAACAGACAGACGTAAAGCCGACAGATCGACATACAAAAAAATGTTCGTTCCAGAATCAAGTTCGCTATATGTTTTGAGACTTTTTACGCCGTTTTAGCAAAAACAATTCGAAATTTCTGTCATCGATATTTCACCCCCACACATTTAACCCCTAATTAAATTTCAGCACAGAATACCAGATGTGTGATAAAATTAAAAGCTTTCTAATAAACAAACCGTAAAACGTTATATTACTCGAGTTTTAACGAAAAAATGTCAATTTTCATCAAATTACCCCCCATTCATCCCCAACCCCCTAGAGCGATATAACTCGAAAACAATCCGAACCGTTCGTTTGTCGGTGGCTAACTGTATATCAAATTTGAAGACGATATCTCAATTCGTTCTAAAGTTATCATGACTACAAGCAGACAGACATATAGACCGACAGACAAATAAGATGTTCGTTCCCAAATCATTTTTTCTTTATGTTCTGATACTTTTTACGACCATTTAGAGAAAAAAAAAATTTTTGTCGCCGGTGCCACACTCCCACACGTATTGACGATGTGGAAGTAATTAATTATCACACTTTTTTATTAGCGTTGCTAGGGAACTTTTGATTAGAAAATAGTATTCTGCACAGAAAAATCCCTATAAAAAAAACGACAATGCTGACGTCTTGAATATTATTGCAGCGCCTCTGGCGTACGCGATGAATTACTAAGCCACACGCGGGAAATTTGATTTGATTTTCATTTGTTCTATCCAAATCAGTTTTCTTGGTGAATTTTCTTTTAAAAAAATCACTATTGAGGAGATCCCGAACTATTGAGTTTTGAAAAAAAATACTTCAAATGAGCGCGATTTATGACCCCCGGAACCCAAATCCGAGGTCGGTCTCAGACTTTATATATATATATATATATATATATATATATATATATATATATATATATATATATATATATATATATATATATATATATATATATATAATAATAATAATAATCACGATATTCTTTTGAGGAAACTCGATAACATGGATTTCTCACTGAGCTGAAGTTTATGGAATCATATCTTCGTTATCGAGTTAGTGTTGTCCACTATCATGGGTGTCAGTCCGTGGGGGTCTTGGCTGAATCAGGTGTTCCTCAGGGATCTGTTCTGGGCCCCTTGCTGTTAAATATATTCATCAATGATATTTCCGATGTTATCGACTTACTCCATCTTCTGTATGCGGATGATGTAAAAATCTTCTCATCCGTTGCTGGTCTTTGCGATTGTTCGGTGCTTGAGGGATGTTTGCGTAGAGTTCAACTCTGGTGCTCCATTAACAACCTCCCACTGAATATTAAAAAATGTGTTGTAAAGTCTTTTACGCTCAACCACCGTGTAATCGAGTTCCCATACTCCATAGATGGACAGCAACCTTTAAAGACTTGGGTGTCGTCTTTCACTCGAAACTCTCGTTCGTGGAGAACTATGAACATGCTATTGCTAGGGTATCGAAGACACTTGGATTTCTTATTCGCAATTCTGGTTCCTTTCATAATGCGGACACTTTGAGGTTCATGTTTGATGCCTATGTGCGGCCGCATCTGGAATATGCCTGTGTGGTGTGGTCTCCTCTGTATGACGTCCATATAGGGGCTCTTGAGGGTGCCCAACGGAGATTTGTAAAGTTCCTTGCATATAGAGCGGATCGGGTGTATCCCGCTACTGGTACACCACAGGCCGATTTACTGTCGAGGTTCTCATTGGAATCTCTGCAGGCTAGGCGTATTTACTCTGCTCTCTCCCTAATATATATATATATATATATATATATATATATATATATATATATATATATATATATATATATATATATATATATATATATATTACTGCAGAATAGGATCATCTGTCCTGAACTGTTGCGCACTCTGCTTTTTCACACCCCTAGAGTCAACTCTAGAAGACACGACTTCTTTTATCTATCGCCACCTAGGACCAATGTTAGGCTTAACTCACCAATTTACAGATCGTGCTTACAAAAAGAAGGTAGATGCTAAATCTTATCCCAGTATTATTTGAGTTATCGGTGTGATAATGATATATATATATATATATATATATATATATATATATATATATATATATATATATATATATATATATATATATATATATAAACATATAAAAACTGAAACTGACCCCGTATATGGGTCCTAGTTCGCGCTCATTTGAAAAACATTTATCAAAATTCAAAAGTCAGGATCTTCCCGTTAGTGAATTTTTTCTAAGAAAATTCACTAAAACTTCAAAGTGGCAGACTTAATACCGTATACAGTGTTAGTTTGTAACTTGAAATAAATTCAGTTAATCAAATAGAGTTTATTTATATGCTTGGACACATTGATTAGTATTTCAAGTTGCAGTCTTTTAAATATATATATATATATATATATATATATATATATATATATATATATATATATATATATATATATATATATATATATATATATATATATATATATATATATATATATATATATATATATATATATATATATATATATATATATATATATATATATAGAGTGTGTGTCCCAAACTGGACGGAAATGTATTGTTATTTCCGTTATTATTCGAGATAGGAAGGCAATGTTTTCTAGAATTTCATGCTCGTTCCAAATATGACTTGTATTTTGCCCTGCCTCTTTTCGTTTTCGAGTTATTTTGAAGAAAAAACAAAATTTGTCGATTTATTTTTTCTTCAATATCTAAGTATCTGACATGTCTAAGACTTGCACATTATCAGGACACTTTTTACAGAGTAATAATTTTGTGCTATTCTCAACTTTGGATTGTCATTTGTTTTTGAGCTACAGGTATCAACGTTTGTTTTTATTATGACAGCCATATTGGATTTTTTGCTCATGCAATAGCCTGTGAAAAGAGCTTTCCAATGATGTACCATGCTTGAGAAATCTTGTAATTGCATTGACAATTTTGAGAAAAGCCGTTTTGAGGATAGTAGGCTATAAAATCAAATACCAGATAACAAATGACAAAAAAAAAGTGTTCAAAAAGCAGTAGGCCATGGAGTCCAACAATAGACTTCTACGTATAACATAATTTTCCGTAAGATTTCACGATAAAAAAATATTGTGATTTAATTTACAATACTTAATTAGGTAATAATGCTAGGTACTATTATGCGAAACAGTTTAATAACGAAACCCGGCAATAACAAATAGAAACTTAAACTCCACAAAACAACACAATTAGAAACGGAACTCAACAAATAATAAAATAGAAACTTTAAAATACACTAGATAGAACATTGTTCAATATGGCCACCGTTTTGTTCAATGCACTTTGTACACCTTTTTGAAACATGCCTGCAAACTCTGGTGAGGGTGTTTTGGTTAATATGATTTATAACTTCCGTGATTCTGTTTCGTAATTCATTGATATTTTGTGGTGGATCGAATTTATACACATCATTCTTCAGAGTACCCCAAAAATAAAAATCCATGGGTGTTATATCAGGACTTCGAGCACATCAATGAACCGGCCCATTGTTACAAATGACACGATTATCAACATTTTGATACAAAAATTCTTTGACGATAGCATTATGAGCTGGAAAACCGTTTGGTTGGTACCAAATCTCGTCTTAATTATCATGAACTCTTCTAATTGTTGGTAATATATCGTTTCTCAATAGATTAAGATACATTTCCCCAGAAAAAACTTTGTCTCGCATTTTAAGCACAGTGCGCGCACCGCGGAGTGTGAGATTTGGCACAGTTAAAATTCATATAGAGGAGTGCAGAAAGATAATATTTATGTATAATATGTGTCACAAATAGATTAGACAATGCTTTGTTTTAATTAGATAGTTGCCGTGTCAGTTATGAGCTGACCGTTAGTTAATACGTGAAATGTCAAACATAAAAGTTTGTGGTCAAACAATCGCACTGACATTATAGAGGTATACTCTATGACAAAAGAACATCGAAAACGTTCAAACCTAAAAAAAATTAATGAATTACGGTCGAATTTCAACCACTGCACCGGTTCACTAATAATTATTAATGTTTAATAAGTTATTGTTGGAACATGTTTCTGAATTCACGTGAAAAATTGCAGAAAGAATTTGATAACGAATTTTCGTGTAAAAAAATTTTTTTTAGCGAATTTTCGTAAACAGATTTAATATAGTTTCAGTGTAACATTACTTAATCCAATTTTTGTAAAAGAAATATTGCTAATTTTCGTGACAGAAATTGTTTACAAGTTTTTAAGTAAAAAAATTATTGTTTTTTTTGTCAAAATACTTTTTGTGAATAAATTATATCTTGGCAGGTGTTTTTTGTATAAATTGCTGGAACGGGTTCGTTGGCCAGGAGAATCGGACCAGTTTTTTCTGCAAAAATTCATTTTCGGAACACTTTTGTACCTTTTCAAACAACTAAATTATTTTGATGGAATATATGGTTTTTACTATAGATCTTAGACTGTCTACCAAATTTGATATCTTTCATAAAAGACATATTTCAAATTAAAACATTTTATGCCTCCAGACTTTCTTAAATTTTTATCAAACTATAGCAAAAGCATGAGTTTTTGTATATCATTAAAGACTATTTTTACACACAAAAAAAACACTTTTTACATAATACTGGCATTTAATGAATCATATATCACAAAATATCTAAATACTTAAAAAAGATCATATTATAAACTAATGAATAAATTCAGGTACATACGTACAACTATAACGACATAAGCACACATAAGCAAACTTGTCATATAGTCTTCTAAAATAAAAATTCAGCCACGACTGTTTCCCACACTTGGTCAAATAAAAATATTTCTAAGTCGATCATAATTATCATTTCTTTCACTGATTTCACCAAAATCACTATACAGTCCATCTAAAGACCTTTTACTTAGAAACACTTGAATATCACCTTCACTGTCAATTTGCGATTCTTCATTATCTAACAGTTTACCATTTTCGAACACATCTCTGTGGATTCTTTGATACACCGGAATATAAACACCTAATTTGGGGGTTTCTTCTTCGCCAGACAACGATCTTGTTATCCTTTCCAAAGCTGGTAAAGACAGAGTTTCTTCAGGCACAATGCCAGTAGGCTTACACTGAATTTCGACTATTACAAAAATAAACAAAACAAACATCGAAATCATTTTTTACGTGGTATTGACTTGATTCTACCGTGAAGTAAACTATAATGAATGTGTGTGAATCTGCCACTGTATTTGTACGAAATTCTCATTTGCGCATATATTGTCAGGTGTTAATTGATTGGCACTATAAAGAATCTTGTAACTAGAAATAAATTTTTTGAATAAATAAAGCCAAAATAAAGACGTAAACAGTTTCTAATTTAAGTTGTCTTAAACTAGTCCAGAAACATGTGAAAAGGATCATTATAGCTAAATAATCTTGACAAGTGCCTTTTTTATATGATTTTGTAGAAACCTACATGATTTGCGATATACAGTATGATGCAGACGAAAGGAACGAAGTCATCATTCCGCAAATAGTATATAGAAGTTTAGAGAAACGGGACATGTAGACCCAATAACCTCCATAAAGGTGGTAGAAAACAAATACCGGATAACACCAAACTAGATATTCTACTAGCATTTCATGGAACTCTATATATCAGTTCAGGGAAATAGCCTTAGGCAATAACATTGATCATTCAGCAGTCCTTTCAGCGCTAAAAAATAAAAGTGGCATCCTTGCAAAGTCAGCTTAATCCAGGAGCTTATGGAAGCCGATTTTTATAAAAGGCCGGATTTTGTGACATTTTAATTGAAAAAATTAACCAAGATCCGATGCTTGCACAAAAAAGTTGTTTAGGTACATTTCTCCTAAATGTCATTCTTTTCACTATTGTGCAACTGAAAATCCACATTGGATGCAGAAATATGAGACTCAGTACCCACGGAAAATTCTTGTGCAGGAATAAAAAGTAACAGGAATATAAGGCCATACTTTGTTGATGGGACCTTTATCGATTATCGATATTTACAAGTTCTGCAAGACGATTAGCTCCCTGAACTGAATGAGCGGTTTCCAAACAGAAATAATGTGTTGTTTCAGCAAGATGGTACGCCCGCACACTATGCTATATTAGTAAGAAACTACTTGGACAACGTCTCTCAAGATAGGTGAATAGAGCGAAAAGGACCAATCGAATGGCCACACGGCTTCCCAGACTTAACTTCTCTGAATTTCTTATGGAGACACGCGAAAAGTAAAGGATACCAAAAATAGACCACAAAAACTAGATGAATTAAGATAACGCATTCTGACAGATATCACCCATTTACAAAATAATAAATGTACTCATTTTAGTGAATTTTCGTAGAAAAAATTCACTAATGGGGAGATCCCGACTTTTGAATTTTCAAAAAATTTTTGCAAATGAGCGCGAACTAGGACCCCTAGAACCCATATCCGGGGTCAGTTTCAATTTTTATATGTTTATATATATATATATATATATATATATATATATATATATATATATATATATATATGTATATATATGTATATATATATATATATATATATATATATATATATATATATATATATATATATATATATATATATATATATATGTATCACATCGATAACTCAAAAAATAATGGGCCGATTTTGATAAAATTTTGGCATGTACCTTTCTTTTGTAAATGGCTTGGATAAGTTCGTTAGTCAGGGAAATCGGACGAGGTTTTCCGGGAAAATTTTGAGTTTTCATTCGAAAAAAATTCTTATCTCAAAAAGTAATAAGCCGATTTTAATAAAATTTGGCATGTACCTTCCTTTTGTAAATGGCTTTGTCAAGTTTGTTAGTCAGGAAAATCGAACGAGGTTTTCCGGGAAAATTTTGAGTTTTCATTCGAAAAAAATTTTTATCTCAAAGAATAATGGGCCGATTTTGATAAAATTTGGCACGTACCTTCCTTTTGAAATTGGCTTTGATAAGTTCGTTAATCAGAAAAATCTAACGGGAAAATTTTCAGTTTTCATTTGAAAAAAAAATTTATCTTAAAAAATAAAAAATCTATGATAACCAAATTTGGTAGGTAGGTTTACGAGATAAAAAGTAAACTATACACCAAAATTTAGATTTCTAAGTTACAAGAAAAAAAGTTATAATAAAATATTTTGTGCCAGATCATTTCTATGAAAATTCACTACCATAACGCACTTGCTGCGTCCCGAGATTTTATTTATTTGTACCATACTATATAATTAAAGAGGTATGCCGACGATCATTGCCTGCATTGTATCATATATGACATAAAAGTGTAATGTGCGTACTTACATTTTCATGTATGTGCTGAAGGACGTAATATTGTATACAAAAAGTCAACACAAAAGACTCTATATCCGGTTCCCACGACATGCCCAATAATTTATTTTTGCGTTATAACAACGGTCAACTAGTTGCTCAGAAACACATTCCATATCGTAGCCTAGATTTAACCTGAACAAAATAAAAAAAGTCTGGGTGCGGCAAGTGCGTTATGGTAGTGAATTTTCATTAAAATATTTTTAATAGCTAATATGTCTTTTTAATGAAAGCAAGGTATCAAATCTGGTTACCAGTATAACCTATATAGTAGAAACAATACACCATATTGCATCAAAATAACTTTATTGTTTGAAAAAGTACAAATATTTTCTGAAAATAAACATATTACAATTTTACAGAAACAAACTGATTCGATTTTCCTGGCCAACGAACCTCTTTAAAATTTACAAACAATTTTTTCATGAAAATCCAAAAAAAAAAATTTACAATAATTACCTAAACATTTATTATTATGCCCTTCACTTCTGAAATACAGATACAGGCTGTACCATTTGTAACAATTGAGTTACAGCAGTTTGATTTTTTTTAATTCAGTCACTATTTGAGAGCGCCCTGTATACTGTATTTAGATTTTTTCGACGAATAATGTAAACGAAGACCTTTATAAATGCGCCAATTTAAGGGGGCTCTGCTATATATTGGTAAAAGCGCCGTATCATAAGCTTTCATAAAGTTTCAAAACAATTGAAATCACTCGAAAACGATGAACGCTAAATTTCTTTTACCTACAAACATGCATTACAATTCGTTTGTATCACCACTCATGGGCCACCTGTGATTGTCAAAATAATTTTATAAGATGCAGCTCAAGAAACCCGTATACAAGTTTTTCTCGTATCTTGTATAATAACGAATATATTGAGCTTTACCGTAGAAATGCGTCACCCTGTATATATGTAAATAGATAAAAACTAAAAATAACCCCGGATATGGGTTTTAAGAGACCTGTTTTTATTCGAAGAAATCTTTTGAAAATTCAAAACTGCGGTCTCCTCATTAACGAGTTTCTTTCTACGAAAATTAGCCAAAAATTATAAACCATTAGTGTTTGTGTTTTGTTTCTTTAACTCGGTCTATTTCCGCAACTATGGCCAATCACCGACGTCAGGGAGCAATTTCACCTCACTATCCTGGAAATTTTGCTGAACCCCTGCTTTTCTGTAAGGAGGGTAGGGATCTTTGACGTGCCCAACATCGCATGGACACGGGGCCGACGGCTTTACGCCCCCCCCCCCCCCCCAAGGGCGAAACGTGCAGGCATTCAACTTGCTCAAATACAATGCCTCGGTTGATGTTAATGTTACAGTTTGTACTGAAAAAGTGAAAGGAGTACCCTGTGATCGAACCCAGTACCATTCGGTTCAGAGGCACACGTTCTTACCCCTGAACCACCGAGGTTATAAATAGTAATAAAAATTAGTTATTCAATTGGAAGTGACACTTCAGAAATGTTTGACAATTGTTTGGAACTATGACTTTATAAATTGTGACTTTAACAAACACAAGCTTATGTGCTGAAAACAATGTATAATTTCATAACAAATATTTTACTTCTGTTACTGTTACCTCGGTTGTGGGTTCTAGAGATAACACTTTGTGCTCAGTTGAAGAAATTTTTCTAATATTAAAGTCACGATCTTCACGTAACCACAATTTCATACAAAAATGCACTAATTTTGATTACGAAAAATTTGTTAAACAAATTTTATTCTACAAAATGTAACAAAAAATTTTTTCAAAAATATGCTTAAAAATTTAAAAATTATTTCCCATCAAAAAGTTGTTTGTTAAATAAAAAGTCTGGACGCAGCAAGTGTGTTAGGGTAGCGAATTTTAATAAAAATGTTTTTAACAGCAAATATGTCTTTTTTTATGAAAGCAGCCATCAAATTTGGTTACCAATATTAACCTATATAGTAGAAACAATGTATCATATTTCTTGAAATAAGCTTTTTGACAAAACTCACAAAAAAGTTTGTGCATATAAATTTACAAACATTTTTTTCACGAAAATCGAAAAACATTCTTTAAGTAACTTATTGAACATTTATTAATGTACCCTTCACTTCTGAAACACACAATACAGATTGTTCTATTTGAAACAATTGAGTTACGACAGTTAGATTTTTTTATTCAGTCACTATTTGAGAACGCCAGGTGCATGGCATCTCGATTTTTTTAAGAAAGAATATAAACGAAAACCTCTCTGAATGCGTCATTGGCATTAGACTCCCATTTTTCTATGGAAAACGTCGTATTACAATTTTTGATATGTGCCAAAAATGCAGGGGCGGCTCCTCAATAAGTGCGCCCGTGCACGCGCACTGCCGCCTGCCGTGGAAAAAATAAAAATTTTGCTATGCTATATTTTAATAAATTTTTATTTACTTTTTTACCTCCTGCATTCAACAAACAAAATTAGTATATCGAGGATCGCAGAGAGTCGGCAGCCATTAATACAGTATACAGAAACAGAATAAGTAGTGTTAATCGTTGCAGACGTTGTATACATCCATATCCATATAAAGCACTCGGGCGGCAGTGTGTATTTTTCGGCGCTCTCATGCAATGCGCTAATTCAGTGCGAAATGATCGCCGAATCTTGATGATCTTCGTCGAAAACGACCGAATAAGCAATCTATTGTGCGCTATAAAATTACACACTAACAGCTTGTAGTGGACTTATGGCAGAGCGTGTGTACCTACTACTACTACCTAGTAATTTTCGTCTTCGCGTCGGATTGATTTTTAATTAGATCATTTTGTTGTTGTTTACATGTTCTAACAAGACAATTATTATTATTATGATGGTTACTACTTCGGGTTGCTTAATAAGTGGACAAAATAATTATGATACTGTGATTAATTCAGTGTATATTTTAAATTTAAAGGTTAACTTTTCAAGGGACTTTTTAACTACTATAACGTATAACTAACTAGAGGAAAACTTGGTAAGTAGTTAATAATTATTAAGTTTAGTAAGTAGCTTTCTTTATAATACATTTTCGGGGAAAAAATAGGCGAGCCCTTTATTTTTAGTGAATTTTTATTTTTTAAAATTCACTAATAAAGAGGTATCGATGCAAAATTTTTTTCAAATGAGGGCGAACTAGGACCCCTAGAACCCATATCCAGGGTCGGTTTCAATTTTCATATGTTTATATATATATATATATATATATATATATATATATATATATATATATATATATATATATATATATATATATATAGTATGTTTTATTATAGTATGTTTTATTGATTCAAATTTTACACAAATAAGCATAAGCTTGTGCTTGCAGTTAACACAATTTCATTTCATGTTCTAAACTAAACTATCAAAATATTCTTATAAAATGTCACTTTAAAAATTTTGTTGAACGTATGTTGCCTTCTTCTGCATTTCTATCAATAACACTCCTGCAACTGCCACTAGTATTCCACTACCATTATAAGAAAACTCATTCCAATATAACACCAAATTTCTTAACTAATATTGAAATTCTCACTGCTATAATTTTGACATTTTACTTGATATGACATATCAATTAATTGATATATATATATATATATATATATATATATATATATATATATATATATATATATATATATATATATATATATATATATCCAACTGATTACTCCAAAAATAAGCAAATGATTTCGATGAAACTCGGCAAGTGCCTTTCTTTTATTAATGGCTTGGATGAGTTCGTTAGTCAGGAAAATTGGATAACGTTTTCCGGGAAAATTTTGAGTTTTGTTTAAAAAAAAAATCATTTTCTCCGAAAATTACAAAGGTATTTTAATGACATTTGGTGTATAAGTTGCCTTGTAAAAGACCTTACTACAGACTAAAATTCAACTTTCTACATTTTTAGAAAATTGAGTTATTAAAATTTAGAAATTTTATTTTGAAAAAAAAAGTTTTTCCAAAGATTACAAAGTTATTATGATGAAATTTGGTGGATATGTTGCCCTACCATACACCAAAATTCAACTTTCTAAGTTCGTAGAAACTTGAGTTATTCAAATTTGAAGCATTTAATAAAAATTTACTACCATCACAAACTTGCCTCGTCCCGAACTTTTTTTTTTCTTGCGCACACCCAATGCATTAAGGTACGTGCCGCTACTGCAAAAATGTGAAAAGTTGCAAAACAATTCGAATAACTCGAAAACAAACATGCATTACAATTCGGTGGAAAATGCAATAATATAAGCGGTGTTCGATTTAAATAAAAATCACCACTTTTTTTACAGAAATGTAATGTTACACTAAATTATAGTTTCCATTAAAATTCGACAACTTTTTTTTCAAGTACTTACTAAACATTTATTATTAATTATCAACATATCACAAAAATCTTACAAAAAATGGTTTCTAAGGAAACACTAAAAACATTTCTGCGAAAACTGATCAAATTCAGCCACTATTTGAGAGTACCTGTATACGGCAGCTCGATTTTTTCGACGAGTAATACAAACAAAAAGCTCTCCGAATGCGTAATTTTCATGGGGTTCCGCTATCTAGTGGTAAAAACGGCGTATCACAGTTTGTGATATGTGCCAAAAACGTGAAAAGTTGCAAAACAATTGAAATAACTCAAAAACGATGAACGATATTATTTTTCCCTTACAAACATGCATTATAATTGGATGGAAATACACAAATGCAATAACATAAGGGGTGTTCTATAAAAAAAAGTATATATCACCAACGACTTATGAGTCACCCTGTGATTGTCAAAATAGGTTTATAAAATGCAGCTTGAGACACCTTATAATTAACTTACATAATTTTTTCTCATATCTTGTATAATAACGAATATATAGAGCTTTTCGGTAGAAATGCGTCACCCTGTATGTGTAAATAGACAAAATCTCGGACTTTGGTTTTGGGTTATAGGGACCCACATTCGCGCTCTTCTGAAGAAATGTTTTCAAAAGCTTTTCATCGTGACCTCTCTCTTAGCGAATTTTTCTTAATGAAAATTCGCTAAAAAAAAACTAGATTAGATTGTTTGAAGATATTAAAAGTGTATAAACAAATATGTGTGTAGTGTGTAAATAATGCATATTCAGCTTGGGAGACTTTTAATGATCATATTAAAATAAATAATTTTTGATTCACTCAGGAATTTATATAGGTATTTATGTTTTTTGGAGTAACAGATCGTTCCCGTAATCGAAATTAGTGGTAAGTACGAATAAATATACCTGGAGAAACCCATTTGCTGAAATATTACTGTGCACCTGACAATCTTCGACATCGTATACTTTTCGTTCCGAAGAAGCGAAGGTAGGATTAAAGTTATGTTGTATTAAACTGGGTTTTTCCAATTGAACAGCTCGTATTACTTTGACTCTGTTAAACATCGGTTATGTAGTGATTCATAAAACAAAGTAAATACCTACTATTATTACAATCAAATATACAACAGACGCTTTTTTAACTCAAACATTTCTATGTTCTCCCTATGACCGACTCACCACTAGAATAATAAAACAGAATAACATTTGTCTAAGCATTCCATTGTTTGATTAAAAAGCTCACTTCAGTTAGTCTACTGTATCAAAAATATATTTTTTGCAAATGTGTTATCCGCCAATAGAAAAGTCTACACCTCATGTAGCTGTCGAGTTAAACACATCGTGAGCAAGAGTGAGTTTGTTAGCCCTGAATAAGAAGAAAGAAAAAGTCTGGACGCAGCAAGTGCGTTATGGTAGTGAATTTTCATTAAAATGTTTTTAATAGCAAATACGTGTGTGTTTTTTTTTAAGAAAGCAGGCGTCAAATTTGGTTACCAGTATAACCTATATAGGAGAAACAATGTACCATGTTTCATCAAGATAACTTTATTGTTTCAAAATGTACATTTCCGAAAGTAAACTTAAAGTTTTAAGAAAGCAGGCATCAAGTTTGGTTACCAGTATAACCCATATAGTAAAAACAATGTGCCATGTTTCATCAAAATAACTTTATTGTTTGAAAATGTACAAAAATTTCCAAAAGTAAACTTAAAGTGTTCCCGAAAAAAACTCGTTTCTTGGTCAAGCTTATACGTTAATAGCAAATTGAGCTATTCAAATATGAAGCATTTGATCAAAATTCGCTACCATGCTGCGTCCAGAATTTCTTTTCTTACAAACATGCATTATATTTCGATCGAAAATTCAAAAATGCAATAACATAAGACGTGTTTGATTTTAAAAAAAAGAGAATTTGTATCACCAACGACTTATGGGCCAGCCTGTGATTGTAGAAATATTTTTAAGATGTAGTTCAAGACACCCTATAATTAATGTATACAATTTTATTTATATCTTGTATAATAACGGATATATTTATTGATTTTTTACGAAAATTAGACAAAAATTATATACCATTAATCGATTAACTCTATAGCTAAGGCTACTGCCAAGCATCAGAGAAAGAGTCTATCTTAAATAAATTTTCTGGAAATAAGTTAGTAAAATGAAGGACAATGACGGTTGAAACTAAGACTTCAGGATTTGTAAAACATTCTTTTTGAGACATTTTCTTTCCATAGCCCGTATTAGATTAAAGTTATTTGCCTAAATGTTGCTAATTTTGACGTTTTAAATCGCAACTTTGACGTTTTGACGAAAACCCCAGATAATTTTTATTTAAATGTTTTTTGACCTACAGAGCTAAATTTTGGTAGGTAACTTACATATAATAATAAAAATCCGTGCATCAAATTTGGTTGCCCTTACTTTGTTAATTCGGGAGATATAATTTTTTTTCGAAAGAAAACACAAAATTTTCCAGGAAAGCCTAGGCCGATTTTCCTGGCTAACGAACTTATCCAAGCCATTTGCAAAAGGAAGATACTTATCAAATTTAATCAAAATCGGCCCATTATTTTTTGAGTTATCGGTGTGATATATATATATATATATATATATATATATATATATATATATATATATATATATATATATATATATATATATATATTTATATGTATATATATATATATATATATATATATATATATATATATATATATATATATATATATATATATATATATATATATATATATATATATAAGTTGAAACTGACCCCGAATATGTGTTCTGGGGGGCGTAATTAGCGCTCATTTGAAGAAATTTTTTTCAAAATTCATAAGTCGGGGCTTCCTCGTTAATTTTTTTTAAAGAAAATTCACTAATAAGTGATAAGAAACGTTTTCCACATGGATATTGATATTCGCAGTACGTCTCCTAAATGTACATCTCATCTCTGCCCTTAAAAATAAGTGCAAAACGTTTTTCTTTAAATACCAATAAACAATTTACAATATCTTATTAATTATTTAAGATTTGCATCTTAACCTTTAGTTTAACTTATTGCAAACATACAGTGTAATGATAAAGTTTGGAAAATAATTCACAACAGTGGCGGCTCGTCAGATGACGCAGGTGAAGCGCTGCTTCATCTATATTTTTCGGTTAAGATAAACTTTTTTATTAAAAATCCTCCATAATTTAAATTTTTTTCATTCTCTAAAATGCAATTGGTACAACCACATAAAAATGTCTTGTTACGTCGCGCCGCAGTTGATAATGTATTTTTATAGTAATTTATGCTACGATATAATTTGCAAGCCTGTCCCTGATCACCGAATTGAATGTATACATGCCTCAACGCGCAGCCCATAGTTATTGCGGACCACATACTACTGTAGGGCGTCAAACAACTGCGGACTGACTCAGCCAGATTCGTTCGTATACAGATGCTGCGTCTGCTTCGGGACGCTTGCATGAGACGGTTGCCATGGCAACAGTACGCGCACTGGTAGGTTGGTGTTTATTAGTGCAACAAAAATTATGCAGAGTTCTGAGCCTGTTTCAAAGCTTAGTTACCGTCGTTTGTTTAGATTGAGTCAGATCGTCAGAGGCGTATTTTTATTTTTACTATGGTGCCGCTAAATAATCATATTAAATTACAATATGCGTGCGTGTACAGTTTCCTGTCATCGAATATTCCTGGTGATTATTCCGAAAATTATTCCTTGTGAAAGTCTATATTGTTGTACAGATGGATTTCTCAGTTTAATACTGAAGTGCCAGGAGAACGCGTGACCTTGAAATTTTTTAAAAATTCGTATGTGACGCAGAGGAGGGTCTTCGTCTCACTGGACCCCCCCTTGGTGCCGCGCGGGTTCTGCTTTACCCACTTCCAAAGTCACGAACCGCCATTGATTCATAAATGGGTTATTTAATTTTTTCAAGAAAAACGCTCGGACAGGTAATTTTATTTTTTCAATTGCCAACTTATGGCGTAAAACTTACATTTATGACGTGATTTATTTCTGAAGTTATAATATAATCATAAGTTTTTTAAAATGACAACCATATTCTTTTGTTTTTTTCATAGACCTGCTTACTACTTAAATGATGATACAAAATGTCTGGACGCAGCAAGTACATTATGGTGGTTAATGCCAAGATATTATTCGCAAAAAGATTTTTGACGAAATTTTCAAACAAAAATTTTCATGAAAATTTGCAAACAATTTTTTCACAAAGGTCAAAAATCATTTTTTTTTACAATAACTTATTAATCCTTTATTACTAATTACCAAAAAATTTTTAGAAACAATGATTTTTACAGAAACAAAAAACTCCTACGGAAACCGACTGTTTTCTTTATATATATATATATATATATATATATATATATATATATATATATATATATATATATATATATATATATATATATATATATATATATATATATATATATAAACGTATAAAAATTGAAACTGATATATGTTCTAGGGGGGCTAGTTCGTGCTCGTTTGAAGAATTTTTTTGAATGTTCAAAAGGCGAGATCTCCTCATTAGTGAATTTTTTCTACGAAAATTCACTAATATGGTATGGATTAAATTTTAATCTCTGTTTTTTTCAGCCAGTGCTAAACAGTTAAACGTTGCTGGTATTATATTATAACATACACTCATTTCCAACCCTCAAATATTTCGAAGAGGGTTGATTTTAGCCCCGTGAACTAGTATAGCTTTTGAAAGCTAATTAAATTTCAATTAATTAATTACTTTATAAAAAAGAATTGTTGGTAACGTAAATAGATAAAGAGAAAATTTGTCATATATTAGCAAGAAAGTACCTTAGATGACACATTAAAAAAATAGCTTTCGGTTAGCCAACAACTTTACAAAATATACATAGTTTTAATTTAATTATATTTAGTAAATTAGCTACTTCTCCAAAAGAATAGGTATATGTTGAAACTTGCCACTTAAGACACTTTTAAATGAGTTTAGGTTAAGCAACTCACGCTACTTGGAGATACATAATTTACGTTAACTTCTGCAATTCGGTGTAGCTTGCTTAAAGGTAGAATTCACATGAAGCGCAGCATGGATCCAAACGAAGAACGCATCAAAAGAATAATTTAGAAACTAAAAAATAATTAAACTTGATTATTTCTTACCCTGAAAATTTTCTAATGGTTTCAAATTAAAGGCATCACTATGAACTATAAGCAGACATCTCGAAAGCTAAAATTCTATACGGTAAACGGGAGAAGATAAACGTTGACGAAACCAATGAAAATAAAAAGTCGACAACGAAAATAAAAAATATAAATTTTTTGTATACGTTCCCATACAGCACAAGATATTCTCAGAATGTTCTCACAATGTGAGAACATTCTTTTTTCAGAATATTTGTTTCGGAATGTTCTAATAACATTTATGGAATTTCAAACTACAATCTTAAATATTCTGAGTACATTCATCCAATCACATCCTAAGAAAATTCGGAGAATATTTGAATAGATTAATATTCCGAATATTCGCTTAGAATGTGCTTGAGATGTCTTTATAATATTATATAACTTTAAAATTTAATGAAAAAGATAGATGATTGCGGTATAGTGGTGAGAATTAAAATAGTAACTATTTTGCATGTTTGATTCTGTTACCTGTCTATGGTAAACATATTGTATATTTAGACAATCCCTTCTTTAGGCATAGAGCGCATGTCCATGCCGCCACGTAAATGAAAATTAATGTCCAAATTAATGGTCTGTGATCAATGTTGTGTAAGGTTTTATTGTGACATAATTAATTAAAAATAATAGTGTGGCGTGAACAGTGTGTAATTGCAAACATAGATCCAGTGTACGGAAGCAACTAAAACATGGTGTCAGGTTAACTAAAACTCAGTAAAAAACAAATTTTAAAGCATCTCCTGTAGTTGGCACTGACGTTCGCCAATTTTGCTTGAGACTGGATCATCTTACTAATTAGGCACACCTAGATTGTATAATATGTAATTAAAAATTGTGTTATTTTCAATAGTACCTAAGTCATGCAATATAAACTACCACCACCGTTTTATGTGGATGGACTGGAAAAGTGCAAGAATACTGCAAATCTATATAATTGTCTAAGCAACATCTCGGGCTTTTTACTCTCGTGGAAAAAGTTAATGCTATGAGAAGTATCACTATAAAGTGAAGAAAATGTGCACCTGAACATATGGTGGGAAAATGCATGTACAATAAAACTTGCAATTTATCAGATACGGAATCACTTTGCCAAAGTATGCCTTTACAACCAGAATATCCAAGCTGTTGGTGACAAGGGAAGGGTCAAAAGGTCGATAACTTTCAGTTGTAGTTTTGTGTAAGTGCAAGTGATTGTGATTTTGTGGCATGTTCTGTCCAATTTAGTTGTATTCTATAAAGGTGTAAGTACTATTCTGTAATGCAATTCTTTTAATGCCTCACTGAAAGCCTGTAGGAACAATAGTCTAGCCAAATTTGAAGTTACTTCAGTGGGGTAACCACAACTATTCATCTCGGAAACTTTGTATTTGGCTATTAAATTTTCTGGCAACTCCAAGAACTGTATCTTTGTTTATTTAATTTTTATGTTATTGAAATTTTAGTTGTATTATTAATATTTTCTTCAGACATTTCTTTGTATTTGTTATAAGTACATACTTAATCTGAATAAATGTGCAATACTCGAATTGTTGACTTAGTACCTATCTGAACTTGAGTGTACAGGTGTGTATAGCCACTGGAACAATAAGGTAATTTAACTCTAAAACTTTGTTACTCCTGTTATTTTCAAAAAAGTTGATTGTTTTCAAGAAAAACGCGAATAAGTAAAGAAACATATTTTATCAATCTTATTAAAAATCATCGAAAATTAAATATTTGCCAATAAACTTATGTATAGGTCAAATTTGACAATCAGTAAAAAAGTGTGAATAAGTATAATTTATTAGAAAACAGACAACTTAAACAGAAATAAAAATACGGCTATCGATAAGTTATAGAAATTCTTCAACATGATAATTTCACAGGCATCTATTGAATTTTTGGTGATTTTAAGTAACATTGATAATATATGTGTCTTTAGTTTTTCGGGTTTTACTTGAAAACGACAAACGTTTTTTTGAAAAATAACAAGAGTATAACAGTCTTACAATTTACTTCCCCATAAAGTGAAATAATACTTTTTTAGATCCGCCAATAGGTTAAAAAATTCTGTCACGTTTTTTGGATGCATCACCACTATTCAACCCTTTGAAATGCTTTAATTGAACTCTACTCACCAACGATTAATGCTCTTGGTAACCCAAAACGTGTAGCAAATTTGGTTTTCCTAAGTTGAAGTATTACTGAGATGTTGATTTTTTTTCGAAAGTTAAAACCCCACTTTGAAGGCCTATAACATCTCAGGGACGCACCTTAGTATAGGGTTAAGTTGCGTTAAATCACCATATTTTAGGTTCTCCTACATGCCCCTGACCTCAATCGTTTCTTATGCGAAACACCCTGTATATCTTTTTAAAAAACGCAATGTTTCCATGAGTATATGTATGAACATTTTGAGAAGATTAATTGAATGTTCGTGGATCATTTTCAGAAGATACTGGGAGCTCCTAAGAATATTATAAATAACATTCTACGAACCTTATTAGTATAACAGAATCTGTCTAATTCTCATGTTCATAGAATGTTCTATGAATACCTTGTGAGAATGTTCTGGGGATATTTGAATATTCTTTCGAAACATTCCTGGTATATTCTAAGAATGTGTCTGTGCTGTATGGGTTGCTAGGGATAGTGCTGATCTACTAAATTTCAAGTGGTTTGACATAGGGTACAGAGAAGCGGCGGAAAGATATCAAACTGAGATTGGCATGGACTGAAATCTACTAAAAACGAATGTGAATACATTACAACATGCAGAATTTGCTCAACCGTTCTCAACAATGTTTTGTATTCGTAGCCACAACTATAGAACGATGAGTTATACCGCACAAAGCTTTACCTTCTGTTCTATACAGATCAGTTATATTTGAAGAACCCTTCTCAACTGCCAATCTACCATTAGTGATTTTGTCTTCTAAAACTAATTTCTATATACCATAAAAATTCTGATCCATGTGTAAGAACTTTAGGTTTCTATTGTAACCACTTACTTCTTTCAGCTTCGTTCATTTTCCACTAGCCATGTGCCACAGTTAGAAATATCAAATTGTTAAAAATTCTGTTTTCTCACCCAAATAACTGCAAAGTAATACTCTTTTAACTCTAAGTGCCAAATACCCAAGCTCCGTATAGTGTGAGAGAATCCTTTTATTTACCTAAGAAATATAGGGATCGTAAACATACCCAACATTGGATGGTACATGGGATCGACATCTTAATGTGTCCTCCGAGTGGTGGGACATGCAGAGATTTAACTAGTTCAAACACAATGCAACCACCTCGGTTGATGTTAATTTATAGTCTGCACTGAAATAATTTGACGTTACTACTGGGTACCGAACGCGTAACTTTTTGGTCCAGAGACACACGTTCTTGCGATTGGATCACCGAAGCTGCTGAGATGACGAACTTTACTGCTAAACTGTAAAACTGTGTTTATTGTATTTATTTTTCGAAACTTACAAACTCATCTTATTTGTAACAACTAACGAATGTCATTAACAATTTCAAAGTAACTATAAATTATAAGGTCCAAAGAATAAGGGTAGGACTGCAAAAGTGGATATAAAGCTAAACGGTCGGCAACTTGAACAAATAATGTTTGCATACCTTAGGGGTACTATTACGAATGATGCTAAATGTAGAAAAGAACTGAGAAGGGGTATCACGATGCCAAAGCAAGCGTTCAATGGTCAATGTACTCTTCTGACTAATGAATATTTAAAGTAGGAACTAAGAAAGAGGCTTATCAAAACAGACGTATTGAGTGTTATAATATACAAGGCGGAAAGCTGGACTTTGAATAAGCAGACCCATAAAGAGATTAGAAGCTATTGAAATTATGGGGAAAAAATACAAAGACAAGGTACACCGAAAGACGAATAAAAATGTAGTGGAGGTGAGAAAATAAATATACCTGCTGAAAGAAATTGATAGAAGGAAGGCAAAATGTATTGGACATATTCTGAGGCATAATTATTTTGTGACAACATTATTTGAACGACATATATTTGGAAAAGGTAGACCAAGAAGGAATATTTTGGAAAACCTGTCCAAATTGATAAAGTGTGAAAGCTACAATGAAATGCAAAGAACTCTTGGAGGCAGGGAGTCATAGTTGTGACGACAAGGCGATGTCGCCTTTAGACTATAATGGTGGTAATTTTTACTCTATTATTTTATCCATTTAAATTTAAAAAGTATATACCATTGCTGACTTATTAAAAAGCAGTATAATTTCAGTGGGTACCAACCACATATATGACTATTTCTGTTTCTAGTCAGCAGTTTATCACGAGGGATATTTACCACGTGCATCAGATTAAAATCTCAAATTAGAAAAACAATACAAAGGTATTGACGTCCGGCATTTGTTTCTTTGTGCCATTAGCACCTCATTGTATTTTTAACTCTACGGCAAATTAGCGCCACTCGGAGCGTCATTATCGTTTAGCATTATTTAACACATACTTCAGAATCCTATAAATAACAAACATGATTTTGTTGAAAATAATTTAGTTTTCTGCGAAAAGTGCGAGTGACTAGTATCGAAGAGTGGCAGTGGTAGAATGAAATATTTGTCATTATTGCTTGTCTTAGTTGCATTAACTTTAGTTGACAGTAATCCACTTACAACAAATAATCATGTAAGCAAGAAGTCTATCGCAAGAGATGCCGAAACTTTACTTACCGGTGGTGAGAAAATTTCCAAAAGGTCTGCCGAAGAAAATCAACTAGATGTCAAGGAACACTTTACCAACATTGTTAAGCGATCGGCATTTCTTGGTGACGAAGAATTAGGCATTGTGCCTGGCCTCAAGACAATAAGCAAACGTCATGTTGAAGATATAGAAAATAACGACACAGAAGATGAAATTCTTATACGCCAAGTCCGAGAAACCGCTTCTGAAAATATGGATCAATCTGAAAGTAGTATTGTTTTCCTTCCATCATTACAAAGAGGATTTAGAAGAGAACGAAGATCTACAAACGAAGATATTAATGACATGGATCAATCGGAAAGTGGTATTGTTTTCCTTCCATCACTAAGAAAAGGATTTAGAAGAGAACGAAGATCTGTCAACGAAGATGTAAACGATATGGACCAATCTGGAAGCGGTATTGTTTTTCTTCCGTCACTAAGAAGAGGCTTTAGAAGAGAACGGAGATCTACAGACGAAGGTATAAAAGACATGGACCAATCTGAAAGTGGTATAGTTTTCCATCCATCATTTAGAAGAGGTTTTAGAAGAGAAAGAAGATCTACAAATGAAGATATGAATGACATGGACCAATCAGAGAGTGGCATCGTTTTTCTTCCGTCACTACGAAGGGGTTTTAGAAGAGAACGGAGATCTACAGATGAGAACGTTGGTGATATGGATGCTGCTGAAAATAATATTGTTTTCCTTCCTTCTTTCAGACGTGGTTTTAGAAGGGAATAATTAAAATTTAACGAAGCGGTAAAAATAGTTGACTGTGTATAAAATGTGTGATATGTTGTTTTACATTGTTTGAAAAATCTGATAATATATAATAGAAACCTATGAGAATTTTATTTCGTAAATAGGATAATTACTACATATTACTTCCACATCGTCAATACGTGTGGAAGTATGGCTCGGCGACAAAAATTTCGAAAATGTCTTCTCGCTTAAACATTATAAAAAGTGTCAAAACATATAGAAAACATGATTTGGAAACGAATTTTTTTTTGTCTGTTGGTCTATCGGTCTCTGTATCTGTCTGTTTGTAGCCACGATAACTTTAGAACGAATTAAGATATGGTCTTCAAATTTGGTATACAGTTAGCATCCCACAACCGAACGGTTTGGCTTGTTTTTGGGTAAAATGTATTCAGGGGACAGGCGATGAATCGGGGGTGATTTGGTGAAAAATCTATATTTTTTCGTTAAAACCTGAGTAATATAACGTATTAGGTTTTTTTATTATTAGAAAGCCTTCGCTTTCAACATCCATCTGGTATTCTGTGCTGAAATTAAATTAAGGGTTGACTGGCTGGGGGTGGAATATCGGTGACAGATATTCTGATTTTTTTGTTGATAAAACGGCGTAAAAAGTCTCAAATCATATAGAAA
This sequence comes from Tillus elongatus, assembly GCA_964006375.1. Lineage (NCBI taxonomy): Eukaryota > Metazoa > Arthropoda > Insecta > Coleoptera > Cleridae > Tillus > Tillus elongatus. Next base: position 58,694,270 of record OZ023264.1, read on the forward strand.
ACGTGATTTTGGAATAAAAATTTTCTTGTCAATCGGCCTGTACATCTGTCTGTTAGTAGGCGCAATAACATTCGAACGAATTGAGATATCTTCAAATTTGGTATCCAGTTAGCACCCGACCAAAGAACGCTTCGAATTGTTTTTAGATAAGATCGCCTTAGGGGGGGGGGGGGCAAATGAGGGGTGATTTGGTGAAAATTTACATTTTCTCGTTAAAACTCGAGTAATATAACGTTTTAGAAGTTTATGGGACGCCCTTGTGGCGCAGGTTGCTAGGTGCCAGCCTGCGAAGCGAGAGGTCCCGGGTTCGATTCCTGGGCGAGCCAAGTTGACTTTGTCTGGAAAATTAGGAAAAATAGTGAATGATGGGAAATAAATGTGCTAATGGCCTGAGATGCCGCAGCCAATAATATTTAAAAAAAAAGAAAATTATGGGTACAGAAATACGAATATTTTCTTTGTGGTCAAGTCATGGACTCTAAATTCATTTCGTGGAAATGTTTTTCTGAGGAGAGTGGATTATCACAGCTATGTGGAAGTTATGACTCAATTTGCAGCACTATTTTGTTTGCCAGCATGTTAATAAATAAAGCTTGTGGTGATGTAAATAAAAATAAATTTCAAATATTGACCGTTGCGTCATTAATGCACAAAACATTTTGATTTTTGATTAGTTATATCGAAAATTAAATCTTGTTGGTGTTATTGACGGTATTCTGGGATGGTTTTTAATATAATTTATCAACCATAGAATTTTATCAGTTTCTTTTGCACGTAAACACACATTTGTGCCTTTTATATATGTTTTATATTTTTGTTTTATTTAATGTCAGTTAAAACCCATTATTAAAATTACGCCATCTCAAACCAGCTTAGAGGCATGTTCAGACTTAAAAATAATAATTTGGATTTGCATTCGTTGTCGCCATTTAACCACTAATTTTGCTTAAGCCAAGTAAACACTACATTCGCTCGATTGGTCCTCGAACTTGAGTTCCGTAGCTCTCTACGTTGTTACTTAACAATTTCTGTAAACGTGGAGTCAGTTGTAAATCGACTAATAGATAGAAATAATCAAGGCAGCTACTTTTGAGGCTGGTATCATCATCATCACAGTCTAAAAGCGACGTAGCTTTGGCGTGGCAACCACGACGCTTTTATAATTTCACAGTAACTTTCGCACTTCATTAATTGGGTCAAGTTTCCTAAGAGCGTTTCTCTTGCTCTAGACATCTACTTTTCCTTCAAGTTATGTGATCAGAAAGTTATTATGTTTTCTAATATGTCCAACGAAATTTGCCTTTCACCTCCCAATTTCTTTAAGTATGCATCTTTATTCTCTTTTTTCTAGCACACTTACATTCGTCCATATATCGGTATACCTTATCTTTGTTACTTTCTTCATGCCGGCATTTCGCTTTATGTATTGCTTATTCAAATTACAGCTTTCCGCCACATACATATAACATTCTATATATATACAAAGTGATTCATTTCCCCGATAAGTCCAATAGCTTCCTAAAACTAGACTTTTTGGAAAATACTTTCAGACAAAAGTTTTCTATCATATTAAGGTCCATAACCTAAAATTATTTTCAGCTACACAGCATGGTCCATATGTCACTGGCACTAGGTAACTTTGGTTTTTTAAATGAAACACCCTATATATTATTATTATTTTTTTTTTTAAATGAAATTTTGATTACAAATTATAGAAAGTGCTATGGCATAAAAGCCAATGGTTTTCAAGTTATTATGGTGTGAAAAATCATATTTTATGTACAGGGTGGTTGCTAGAGAGGCTCCCATTTGCTGAAATTCCAATATAAATAACTCGAAAATTTCAAATGGAACACCCTGTATATGAGAATCAATACAAAAATTGATTATCTTTCGGATGGATATGGGTTTTTTACATGTAGAGCTGATAATTTCTGAGTTATTCAAAAGTTATCAATTTGATTGCAACTACGTGATTTTATGATTGAGTTATGGCCGTTTGCACCTTGGCTTCTAGCATTCACGAACAGTGTTTCTCTCCATGGAGACAAGCGACAATTTTGACGTTAAAAATACTTGAAAAGAAATTCGAGCTAGATAATTCGATGCTTTTCAGGGCATCAAAATAGAAAAATTTTGCTGCCAAAGGAAATGTTCTTATCAATGATTGAGAAGCTAACATTGTTTTGTCAAAAATCTATCACTTCTGCCTGGTTGTTTTTTTTTACTTGACAAATGCAAACTATTCTCAAATAATACATTCTCGAACTAACCACTTAAACTCAATTGAGTGATGTCACCAGATAGAATTCTAGTACAGAATGAACATTAACATTAATGATTTGTTCATTCGTAGAGGTTAAACTACTACTACTAGAAATTCTTGAATATAACATCCTGTATATAACCACCTGAAACAATGCAAAAATTAATTTGCTTTCAAATTTATATCCCATTAATTTCATCTAAAAGCAGTACATTCTCTATTTTTTTTAAAGTTACCCGGTAAAGATTCGAATCACAGAAAATTATTTACTTGGAACTATTTTAATAGATATCAGAGGAGAAATAACAATTGAGTAAGCAAGTAATAAATTAAATATAATAAACTAATAATATCTAATGAATAAAAAAATGAACAAATAAACGAATAATCAACGAATAACAAATAATTATTATTTCAGGATTGGATTATAAAAGGTGCTCGAATTGACGACCATTTTGTTCAAGGCAAAGTTGTAGGCTTCTTCCATATGATCTGTGGACATTGGACACCATTGTACCACTAATTTGCCGAAATGCATCCTGTACTCGCTCTCGCATATCTTCTCGTATTATTGGTGGAGTGCGATACACATAATTTTTCACATATCCCCATAGAAAGAAGTCACAGCAAGTAAGGTCGGCAGACTTTGGAGGCCAGGCTACTGGTCCACCCCTGCCAATCCACCTTCCTTCGTACTCTTGGTCAAGATGTTGTCTAACTACGGCAGCATAATGCGGTGGAGCACCATCATGCTGTATCCACATATCTTGCCTAACTTGTAGCTGTACATGTTCCATCAAGACTGGTAAATCATTAACCAGGAACTGGTAGTACATTGGTCCATTTAGAGGCCCATCAAAAAAATGTGGCCCAAGAACGGTATTGCCAATGATTTCACCCCAAACATTAAGCGTCCATATATTCTAGAAGTTACAAAATCTTGTTACGTGCGGGTTGTTTTCTGCATAATGGTGTAAATTGTGCATATTTGGGAGTCCGTTATTATGGAAACAGGACTCATCCACAAAAAGCACTTTGCGAAAAAACTCCTGTCCATCTCAATTTGATGCACTGCCCACTGACAGTACCTCATTCTGCGCTGAAAATCTTCATTTCCCAGTACTTGAGCTACTCGGAAGTGGTAGGCATGGTACTTATGAAACTTGAGAACTCGTTGAACTGATGACTGATCTATATCTAATGTTTTCGCAATAGCTCTTTGACTACGTGTTGGCTCCTCAATAACTGATAAAAGAACACCAAGTGCCACATCTTCTTTGAAGGCAATGTTTTGTTTTTTGGTGCTCGGTAAAATACAGACGAATTCTGCTCAAATCTGTTTTTGAGCCTTTTCAATGACAAAACTGTCGGTTGTTTTCGCAGAGGATAGCGCTGCTTATACATACGAGAAGCCAAAAGACAATTTCCAGAACATTCACCAATTATGTACACCATCTGTCTCAATTCTTTGTTATTGAACTTCATTTTTAATTATGTATACTAACTATAACACAACAACACAATCACACAACAACGAACAGACAATGTTGTAAATACTTGTCAAATCTGACATTTTGGAGAATTCTGTCATGACCAGTGCACACTATACAAAACGAAAACAATCCAAACATTATATCATGTAGTTGCAAGCAAATTTATAACTTTTCAATAACTCAGAAATTATCATCTCTACATGTAAAAAACCAATATCCATCCGAAAGATAATCAATTTTTGCATTGATTCAGGTGCTCATATACAGGGTGTTCCATTTGAAATTTTCGAGTTATTTAGATTGGAATTTCAGCAAATGGAAGCCTCTCTAGCAACCACCCTGTACATAAAATATGATTTTTGACACCATCACCAGATAGACGGGTACCTGTCAGCTACTTACGCTGAACTTCAAGTTTTGCGGATGTGGTGTATGAATGATACCAGTACCTGAAAAAAACTCTACATCTGTCAAATTTGCTGAAGAAACTTGAATAACTTGAAAACCATTGACCTTTATGCCATAGCACTTCCTATAATTTGTAATCAAAATTTTATTTAAAATTAAAAAATATAATAATATATAGGGTGTTTTATTTAAAAAAACAAAGTTACCTAGTGCCAGTGACATATGGATCATGATGTGTAGCAGAAAATAATTTTAAGGTTATGGACCTTAATATGGTAGAAAACTTTTGTCTGAAAGTATTTTCCAAAAAGTCTAGTTTTAGGAAGCTATTGGACTTTATCGGGGAAATGAATCACGTTGTATATAACTTAATGAACTTCTTCCCCAGGTCCAAAATAAAATGCTTATCAGTGAAAATAATATGTCCTTTGCTACAATTACAATCATCCGTGATAATATTCCCAGGGTACGTAAAAAAATCACTTGTTTCAGTTGTTGACATTTGGGTTAGTTAATAACTGTTCTTGCAGTCCCATCCTTAATTATTACCCTAACTTTTGTTTTTGTCTTACAGGTTTTTCGTTTAAATCTTCTCAACGCACCACCTAGTACAATCATAATAAATATGAATATGTTTGGTTTTAAACTGCTATTCATCTATGATTTGTTGCATAACCTACCATTTTTCTTAACAATTAATGAAAAGAAATATAGAAAAATATACTTAACTTATTTGTACTTTTCCTTACCTAGATCTACCAAAGTTTTATTATTTTAAAAGAGTTTTCAATCTCTGGACTAAATAGGGCATAGATGTCCCATTAGTCCACGCATATTTGATAGAATGTACTTCTAATTACAAGGAAATATTGATATCCAGTTAACCTTGACCGTTTCCATGGACAAGCAAAATATTGTGATACCGTCGAACAAACAATAACTTATAAACATAATAGTTCAAAATTTGACCTTAAAAACAAAGCGTAGTTGCTCAGTGAAGTTAAAAAAATTTGCTGCAAATTGAATCATAACTTTCATATAGCTGTGATCAGTTACTCTCCTCACAAAGACATTCTCATAGAATTAATTTAGGGTCCATGACTTGACCACAAGAAAATATTCGTAGTCATGTGTCCATAAACTCTTGAAACGATAAATTAATCGATTTGCAATAGTAAAGTGGCAGTTTCCCTAATCTACCCCCAATTTTTCCCATTTTTTCTGAAGCGATCTAAAAAATTCGGGACGCAACAGGTGCGTTATGGTAGTGAATTTTTATTAAATGCTTCAAATTTGAATAACTCAATTTTCTATAAACTTAGAGAGTTTATTTTTAGTGTGTAGTAAGGTCTTTCCCAACGCAGGATATCCACCAAATTTCATTATAATAACTTTGTAATTTTCGGAGAAAAAATTTTTTTTCGAAAGTAAATTTAAAATTTGAATAACTTAATTTTCTATAAACTTAGAAAGTTGAATTTCAGTACGTAGTAAGATCTCTCCCAAGGCAACATATATAGTAAATTTCATTAAAACTTGGAGAAAAATTTTTTTTTCGAAAGATAACTCAAAATTTTCCCGGAAAACCCCGTCAGATTTTTCTGGCTAACTAACTTATCCAAGCCATTAATAAAAGAAAGCCACTTGCCAAGTTTCATCGAAATCGGTTAATTATTTTTTGAGTTATCAGACGGATATATATATATATATATATATATATATATATATATATATATATATATATATATATATATATATATATATGTATATATATATATATATATATATATATATATATATATATATATATATATATATATATATATATATAAACATATAAAAATTGAAACTGACCCCGGATATGGGTTCCAGGGGTCCTAGTTCGCGCTCATTTGAAAAAATTTTTGCAAAGTCTCACCATCGATACCTCTCTAATACTGAATTTTTTAAAATGAAAATTCACTAAAAAGAAAGGCACTTGCCGAGTTTTATCAAAATCGGTTGATTATTTTTTGAGTTATCGGTATATATATATATATATATATATATATATATATATATATATATATATATATATATATATAAACATATAAAAATCGAAACTGACCCCGGATATGGGTTCTAGGGGCCCAAATTCGCGCTCATTTGCAAAAATTTTTGCAAAGTCTCACCATCGATACCTCTCTATTAGTGAATTTTTTAAAATAAAAATTCACTAATAGTATAGCAGTAAGAGTAAGCAAAGCGACATGTGAAGAGTAAAGACTGTAACAGCGGCAGAAGCAGAAGTCAATGGAAGCCATGTGTGTTCGGTAAAGGCAAATTTTGGGAAGAAACTATTGACTATTAATAACAACAATTGACTAAAAATGATGCGAGTTGTAAGGAAAAAAACTCAATGATAATATCATAAATTGTGGTAGGTAAAAGTATTCATTGACTACTTGTAGTGAAATATTAGACGCTTCCTAAACTAAGATTTAAACCTTGAATACATAGTTACCCACACTGCTTAAATATAGTAAATAATTATACTACAGAGGTGATAAATGATGATAAATTACAATAGGGTTATATATAATCGTAAATGCTGCCAATGATTAACAATCAGTGAATTCAGTATTATTGACATTTCTCTGAATCTTAAATAAAAATGAATATGATGAGTCAATGACAATAATAGTTGTCATTGACTAACCAGTGGCGCATTACTGTTTTTGTGTATTAATCTACTCCTTCACAGCTTATGTACTCCTGGTGGGTCAGGCTTAAGTGAGATTCGAAAACGCCGTTTCAATATAAATGTTTCAAATTTGAACAGCTCAATTTTCTGTAACCCAAGAAGGCTGAATTTTGGCACATAGTTAGTATTCTCCTAAAGCAATGCGTAGACCAAATTTTATCGAAATAGCTTTGTAATTTTCGAGAAAAAAAATTTTTTTGGAAGTAAACTCTAAATTATCTCGAAAAACCCCGTCCCATGTTTTTGGCCAACGAACTCATCCAAGCCATTAATAAAAGAAAGGCCGAGTTCCATCGAAATCGGTTAATTATTTTTTGAGTTATCAGACGGATACATATATATATATATATATATATATATATATATATATATATATATATATATATATATATATATATATATATATATATATATATATATATATATACATACATATAAAAATCGAAACTGACCCCGGATATGGGTTCTAGGGGCCCAAATTCGCGCTCATTTGCAAAAATTTTTGCAAAGTCTCACCATCGATACCTCTCTATTAGTGAATTTTTTAAAATAAAAATTCACTAATAGTATAGCAGTAAGAGTAAGCAAAGCGACATGTGAAGAGTTAAGACTGTAACAGCGGCAGAAGCAGAAGTCAATGGAAGCCATGTGTGTTCGGTAAAGGCAAATTTTGGGAAGACACTATTGACTATTAATAACAACAATTGACTAAAAATGATGCGAGTTGTAAGGAAAAAAACTCAATGATAATATCATAAATTATGGTAGGTAAAAGTATTCATTGACTACTTGTAGTGAAATATTAGACGCTTCCTAAACTAAGATTTAAACCTTGAATACATAGTTACCCACACTGCTTAAATATAGTAAATAATTATACTACAGAGGTGATAAATGATGATAAATTACAATAGGGTTATATATAATCGTAAATGCTGCCAATGATTAACAATCAGTGAATTCAGTATTATTGACATTTCTCTGAATCTTAAATAAAAATGAATATGATGAGTCAATGACAATAATAGTTGTCATTGACTAACCAGTGGCGCATTACTGTTTTTGTGTATTAATCTACTCCTTCACAGCTTATGTACTCCTGGTGGGTCAGGCTTAAGTGAGATTCGAAAACGCCGTTTCAATATAAATGTTTCAAATTTGAACAGCTCAATTTTCTGTAACCCAAGAAGGCTGAATTTTGGCACATAGTTAGTATTCTCCTAAAGCAATGCGTAGACCAAATTTTATCGAAATAGCTTTGTAATTTTCGAGAAAAAAATTTTTTTTGGAAGTAAACTCTAAATTATCTCGAAAAACCCCGTCCCATGTTTTTGGCCAACGAACTCATCCAAGCCATTAATAAAAGAAAGGCCGAGTTCCATCGAAATCGGTTAATTATTTTTTGAGTTATCAGACGGACATATATATATATATATATATATATATATATATATATATATATATATATATATATATATATATAAATTCAAACTGACCCCGGATATGGGTTCTAGGGGTCCTAATTCGCGCTCATTTAAAAAATTTTTTGCAAAGTCTCACCATCGATACCTCTCTATTAATGAATTTTTTTAAATAAAAATTCACTAATAATGCAGACTATGAGGTTGTGAGCAACTACCTGTACACCAAATTTGATGTTGATTGTTTTATTACAAAACAATGTAATAGGTCACCTTTACATGATTAACCGCTACTTGAATTTTACAGAAAACATGAAGTTGACCTTGAATTCAACTTAAAAGTCTTCGCCAAGATCAAATTCAAGGTCACCATCATATAGCAGCGAAAAACTCCTTGTCTGGAACTTTTTTCTCCGCGACTTGAACTTTCAGAGTTATTCTGCTATTCTGTTACTTTTGTGACAACACGCAAGTGTTAAATTCAGGCCATCACCCCAACTACATTTATGGGGAAATGTGAATTTCTCGATGCAAAAAATACGAAGAGGAACTGATCTCTATGTACACTTATTAATCTAATGGAATATTATTTCAAAACTACATTCATATTCACACCCTCACATTCATCCCCTACCTAACTTTCATCACAGAATATTAAATGAGTGGTGAAATTGAACGTTTTCTAATATACACATCCAAAAGTTATATTACTCGAGTTTTAACGAAAAAATACCAATTTTTACCAAATTACCCCCCATTTATCCTTTACACCTGGAGCGGTTTTACCCAAAAACAACCCGAACCGTTCATTGCACAGGGGCTAACTGTGTGCTAAATTTGAAGACGATATATCGTTAGAAAGTTATCATGCCTACTAGCAGACAGACGTACAGACCGACAGGCCAAGCGACCGACAGACAAAAAACTCGTTGCAAAATACCCCCTTGAAGCGATGTTACCCAAAAACAATTCATTTCACATAAACACAGATCGACCCTTTACACGATCAGATACTACTAAAAAATTTATAAGAATGGGTGTTTCGTCCAAAATTTCATAAGGGTAAAACATTATTAGGGAACAAAGAGATTTGTGTGTTATCACTTTACAATAAATGTTCGAAATTCGCACCGTTCACTTCGAGGCATTTGATGGCTCTTTTAATGATGGTACCCGTGGCTCGAGAAAGGTAATCTTGCTCAACTGCGGTGAAGGCCTCTAATACTCTAGCTATCATATCTTGTTTTGTAGCAGGTGGTTCCTGCTAAACTTTGTTCTTAATGCACGCCCAGATACTAACATTTTGTGGAGTCAAGTCTGGTCAGCGGGCCGGCCAACGATGAGGACCACCGTTAGCTATCCATCTGTCTTCAAATGTTTCCTGGAGTAGGTCGCTTACTATCTGTAAGTTGTGTGGTGGAGGTCCATCTTGTTGATACCAAACTTCTGCAGCTTCGTGTTCATGCAAGAAGTTCAGCGCTGGTATTACTACTTGCTGCAGAATGCGACAATATTCAGGACTTGTGAATACTGCACGTTTAGAATTCGTTCTTACCTTTTTTTTATCTTACCCTTATTACTGATATGAATAAAAGGGTCGTGTTTTCAGATTTAGTTTCAGTGAGTCTAGTAAGTATTTTAATAACATAATGTACTAATACGCAAATGAAATTCAGTATTGCTTAATATTATTGGTACCAAGCTGTTAAGTTCTCATCATTTATGTTAAGGGCAAAAATTCTATTGTGTTTTACTGCGAAAAATACATTGAAACTCCAACAGTCCTGGGAATTTCGTTCTCTAGTAATGTGAGGATTTTCGTCCGACCAATAGTGACTGTTGTGACGATTGAGCATGCCCCACTTAGAAAATTTTGACTCATCGCACCATATAATTTGTCTTGAGAAATTTTCATCTTCTTGAGTTTTCAAAAGATACCATTAGCAGAATTCTACACGCCGGGAAAAATCTCCAGGTTCAAACTGGTGTATTATCGTAAAACTGTTGTTTTTTATTAGATTTTATACATGTATTTTACAAATTTTTGTGTGCACACAGTTAGGCACGGTCTAAATGTCTTATCTACTTTTAAGTGTGTAGTCCCAATGTGAATTAATACCCCCCTTTATTATACTTACTTAGCTTGTGCATATATATATATATATATATATATATATATATATATATATATATATATATATATATATATATATATATATATATATATATATATATATATATATATATATATATATATATTTGTGTGTGTAAAATATAAAAATTAAAAAAAAAATGAAACAGCTTTTTTACTTTAGTGCTGTGTATTCGATATTATCTGAAAAATATATTATATAGGCGGCGAAGTGAAATGTAATTTCGGTAAATAAACAGTTTTTTAAATATTTTTTTTCAGGAGTATGCTTAGAACCCTCCTTGGATGCACAAACCTCAAGGCAAATTTGTTGCAAACAACGCCCATGAAAGTTAAGAATGAATAGGGGATGCTGAGCGAGGAGCAAATAGCGGAAAATGCTAAAAAACCAATTAATCGGAATTTGAAAAGATGCGTTCTTCACATTTTGCAGCAATGCGTCCTTTAAACCCTGCCTGCCCCGCACAACACCCATATTTGTCCAAGTCCAGTAAACTTTTTCGGGGTTGCTCCCAAGAATTTTTTCTTGTGCTTTATGCTTTGAAGGTAGTTGTATGCATGCACAAGGGAAAGGAAAACTCCCATGTTTTTGGGTGAGGGGGCAGAAACCTTCTTCCTTCTCGGGGTTCTTCTTCCCCCTCTGCATGCATACAATCACCCTCAATGCATGAACCACGGGATTTTTTATATTCATTTGTTTGGTATATATTTTTTTGAGTGTAATTCCTGTTTATCAATTGTATAAATATATATGTTAAAGATCATGCTTTTGCTTGCCCTTCTTTACCCTATTTTTTTGTCCCTAATTAAATAAAGTAATGTTTTATAACTTTGAATATAAGGCTAAATCACTATAATATATTATTCTTATGAAAATTCACTTCCATAACGCAGTTGCTGCGTCCCTAACATTTTTTTTGCTTTTTTTTCACTTTAACGTCGGCCTATTTCCGCGATATGGCCAATCACCGACGCCAGAGAGCACTTTCGCCTTACTATCCTGGACATTTTGCCGAACCCCTGCCTTTCTATAGAGGGTAGAGATCTTTAACGTGCCCAACATTGAATGAACACGGGACCGACGGCTTTACGCCCCCTCCGAACACGGAACGTGCAGACATTCAACTTGCTCAAATACAATGCCAGAGCCTCGGCTGATGTTAATTTATTACAGTTTGTATTGAAAAAGTGAAAGGGATAATCGACTTCAGTACCCTTCGGTTCAGGCGCACACGTTCTTACCCCTGGACCAGCGAGGCTCCATATATTTCCTTAAACGTTATTAATAATATGCGTAAAAAGGAAACAAAACAATATTATTCTTTCGAGTGCCAATAACTTATAAGCCATTTATCAGAATTTTATAATTAGAACGTTAACAAGAAAAGCTTGTAGTAGAATCCAGTTCTAAAAATACCACAAGCAGAGCTATGACTTTCCCAGAAAGACCTCATGATAAAATATAGTGAATGGTGCAATTAACACATGGAGATTTGTATCGTCACTATATTAATTGATGTAAATTCGCTGATTCAGTTCGATGTAAACAGCTATAAATGTTGTCGTCTTACATTCATCCTTTCAGAAAAAGATAGTACGTCTAGCCAAAAGGTTACGATGGGCAAATACACTATTATTGTTGTTGTTGTTATTATTGTTATCAATATAACATATTGCGGGTGTCATCCAGTGGAAGAAAAATTACAAACGCGATCTATAGATGACCAGCCAAGTGAATTAATTTACAATGAAGTTATTGAAAATATCAAGAACAAAAACGATTTAGATACAGCTCAAGATATAGTGTTTATGCCAAGATTTAGGATAAACCGGTATAACGTTCAAAGATACAGGGTTGGGAGAAGTACTGAAAACAGTGAAGTGCCTGCGGAAATATCTTTATACAAATCAGATGCCGCAATGAGTGGTGAAATCCAAAATACTCAACAAGCGACGCAAGGACTTAAACCTGAGGGCCAAGATAAGGAAAGTAACGATGATTTTAGTGAAAATGTGAGACTAAAAAGGTACGCAGGTGGTGATTTAGAATATTTAGATGACGAATTTGTCACAGATGACTTGAGGTTTAACGAATTAAAACCTCAGAAGTTTGTTTATGTGCCGTTTTTTAGAGTTAGTAAATATGACATAGAAAAAAAACATGTGGAGTAAGACTTTTGGTATTATTAGTTAAGTTAGTACGTAATTTATTTTGTGTAAACCAGCGGCGAATTTTATAAGACTGATAATAAAACTTTTTTAATACATATTTTTCAAATTTAAAATGCGTTTAGTTTTCCCCTCCTTAGTATTAACTGCAAATGCTAAAAAGTGATCGATTTTAATTTTTTTGTATGAAAATAAATTTGTGACTAAAAAGGCCAGGCACAGCAAGTGGATTATGGTAGTACACTTTAAGCGAATATGCGTAATATATATATATATATATATATATATATATATATATATATATATATATATATATATATATATATAGTGTTCAGTCTCCATGACTGTAGTATTATTATTACTTAAAAAATATTTTTTTCCATTTTCTCTTGCCTTTTGTTTAATGTTTATGTAAGACCAATAACTTTTTAAATCGCAAATGAATAGATAAGACATTTTAAGACTTTTAATTCAATTTGAATAGCAGGTCAGACAAATCAGATTGTTGTTGCCCTAACTTGGAGAAACCGTTCCATACTTCGTACAGACGTAGATAACTTTTCTGTGGCTTCACATGTACTTCATTTCTTTTCTGTAACCCTTTTCGCTTTTTAACGACATGGGTAAGCAAAATAAAATGTTTCTTTGTACAGCCACAGATGAAGTGTCGTCTGTATTGAAATCAGATTGTATAGTTTTTTGCTTATTTTAATAGCGAATTGTCATGTACAAGATGTTCGTGTACAGCAAATTCTCTTTAAAAAAAAATTAACAAGGTCCCTTGAAAGAAGAAATTGTTTTCAATATTCTTGGCAGAACAATTGGTTTCGAATTTTTGAGTGTTTTTGTTCAGCGAAGTTTTGATGGAACATTTTTTTAGCGAAATTGGGGAAAAATAGCATTTTATGAATTTACGTGCAAAAAAAAAGTGTTTTGGGAGATCTTCGTGAAAAATATTTTACAGATTTTGCACGTAAAATATTTTCAACCAATTTATACAGAAATAATATTTTTTTAGTAAATCAATGTAAAAACATTTTTTTAGATTTTTGCAAACAATTTTTTTGGACCTTTTCTCTAATTTTCATTTAAATTTTTAGCGAACTTGCGTAGAAAAAAATTCCTTTTAACGAGACCAAGACTTTGATTCTTTCGTAAGAGCCCTATAACCCATATCCATGGCCAATTTTATATATACACGTATGTCCACTCTCAATGTTGAACATACGCGTTTAACATGCATTTCGAATGGTGTAAACACCGTAACCAAAATACCAACATCACACACAACATGCATTTCATTTTAGTGAATTTTCATTAAGGAAATTCAGTAATATCGATGGTAAGACTTTTGGAAATTTTCTTTAAATGAGTGCAATTTAATCGAAGGTCAGTTGATATGTTTATAAATATGTATATGTTTATATATATATATATATATATATATATATATATATATATATATATATATATATATATATATATATATATATATATATATAAACATATTTTGTATGTATATTGTGCATTTTCCAAGTTCGACCAGTGTTTACCTACTGCAAATAATTTTCTATCTGTTGGACAATAAAAATAAACTGTTTTTATCAAAACTTAGCATTTTCATTGCGTTTTTACGTAAGTTAAAAGTGTAGGTATGTTAAGGTTATGTTGTTGACGATATTCGACATCGCATGGAACGAAGCCCTACCAAATCTGTTCTTCAGTGATCTGCCCAAACAGGTACAAATTTGTTACATGTTACACAATACATATTCCTAAAACCGTAAATTAGAAGTTTAAATAATCGGTCCTCAATTTGTTTACGTATATTACAAAATTTTGATATCTGTACAAAATAAAAGTAATATTTTATTATGTTTTTAATTTATTTTTTTAACAATCAATAACAGTAAACCATACAGACTTGCTCTTAAAAATACTAAATAATAAATACATTTAAAACATTTACTGTTTCAACTTATTAATTATAATTTTTATATTTTTTATAAAACCCCAAAGGAAATATGAGACAACACTGGCATCTTAGGGATTTCATTAATTCAGGTTGTACAACCGTGTATGCCGGGTTGCCTAACTTAAGCGGCCACGTGGGGTTCGGAAATTAATGAAAGCCCTGTGTATAATATATATATATATATATATATATATATATATATATATATATATATATATATATATATATATATATATATATAAACATTTCAACTGACCTTCGATTTGGGTTCTAAGGCCTCTAAATCGCGATCATTTAAAAAAATTTTCCAAAAGTCTTACAATCGATACCTCTCTATTAGTGAATTTTCTCAATGAAAATTCACTAACATAAAATGCATGTTAAACGCCTATGTTCGGCTTTGAGGGTACACACGTATACATACATATATGTGTGTATATATATATATATATATATATATATATATATATATATATATATATATATATATATATATATATATATATATATATATATATATATATACGCAATTCATTCATAAATTCGGCTTTTAACCGTCCTCCATTTCAAATGCGAAATCTTATTTGTATCGCCGTTTGTCCATTGCTGTAATTTGAGGTTTTAATGTTTCTAATTCCGCCTTCACCCATATAGTGCAAGGAAACAAAAGCGACAGTCGATGAAAATAGCCACGATGATAGATTTCTTGTAAAGTCCAGTTGCTGTTATATAAAAAACAGAACGAAGCCCCTGATGATGGCCAGATTTATGGGCCGAAACGCGCAGGGCTTTTACCTAATAAAAATTCAGTCTGGAGTATAGCCTTGTTCTGTTCTTTTCTACCTTGGAAATGATGCAGTAGTTTCAATTATACCTATGTTATTTTAAATTATACAGACGTTGAGGGTAAATTATTAAAACTTTTATTACAAAATGTTGAATTGTTTATATTTATCTATTTGATTTTCAGAAAGTATGTTTACACCAATAGTAAATAGGTGTTGAAAAGAGTTTAGGTGCAGCAAGTGCGTTATGGTAGCGAATTTTTCTAAAAATATTTCAAATGGTGATAATTAAATTTCCCACTAATCTTCAGTTTAGATACATACTAAAACCTATATAAAAGCAGCGTGGGTACTAAATTTAAAAAATAACACAATGAGTTTCACAGGCAACGACAAATTTGTTTTAGTAAACCATTTTTGTTATTTTGTTTGCAGAAACTGGTTCGATTGAGTTGACTAAAACGGTAAAACGGATCACCCAAGCGACTAATAAGGAAAAATACCTGCCACGTTTATAATTTGGCAGGTACATTTCTTTTGTAAATAAAAATTAAATTTTCGGTAAATTTTCAGATTGGCACACAGGAGCTTCTTAGAAAAAATCCAGAACCGTTCCTAGATGTCCTTCTGGATGCACAAACCATAAGAAATATTTCTTGCAAACAGCCCCCAAAAAAGTTATGGGAGCAGGAGTGAATGGGGTGTTGGGCGGGAAAAGATAAAAAGGAAATGTGAGCGGAAAGTGCGAAAAAACAGCTTAGTTAGACCTCTATAAGCTGCCTTTATCCCATTTTGCAGCTATACCTCCTTAAAATTCTGTTTATCCCGCCCGGAACCCTTAATATTTACCGCAGGTCTCGTAACTTTCTTGCGGGTTCTTCCCAAGAAATTTTTCTTGTTTACATTGTTCTTATTTATGCATTGAGGGTGGTTGTAGGCATGCAGAAGTGAAAGGGGTACCTCTGCAACAAAGCAGCGAACTAAGATTTGCAATTTATGCTTAAAATGTTACCCCATTTCATTTGTTTAAAATATTTTTCCAACAACGAATTTGACGTTGCCTTGTTTGTCAGTCTCACATAGAGAGCTACAATATTTTATCATTTTTAAAAAGTATGGTACAGCAACAGTAAATAAGTGTTGAAAAGTATCTGGGAGCAGCAAGTACGTCATGGTAAAGAATTTTCGTAAAAAATATTTCAAATCCGATAACTCAATTTTCCATTAAGCTAGAATCTTTAATCTTGAGCCATAGTAAAACCTATGTAAAGGCAGCGTCGGTACTAAATTAAAGAAAAATAACAGAATGAGCCTTGCGGATAACTACAAATTGGTTTGAAAAACCTTTTTTGTTGTTTTGGTTGCAAAAACTGGTTTGATTGAGTTGACTAAAACAAAACCATCTAAGCAATTAATACTTGCCATATTTATAATTTGACAGGTCCCTTTGTAAATGATTATTTTCTTTTCTGGAAAGCTTTTCTAACTTTAATGAAATTTATAGCACAATTTTAAAGGGAGCTGCAGTACTTACATATATCTCTACCAAATTATAATTTTTAAGCTCCATAAAAAATAGAAATTTCTTCAAGTAATCGCAAACTGGGACCACTAAAACCGATCTTCAATGTCCATTTAAATTTAAAGAATTAATATTAATAATATACCTTACTAATAGTGTACAATTCTTATGAAATATCACTGTAATAATGTACTTGCTGCGCCCCGAACATTTTTTAATGGTTATATATAGGGTGGCGCATTGAAAACGAAACATACCGATTTGCGTCCAGAGAATTTTTTTTAAGAAACGCTGAAACGCGTCAATTTTAATATTGAGGGGGACATGTTTTGACATAAAACTCAACCTTGTCACATCAACCCCTTAAGAATGGTCATAAAAACCCTTATATTTTAAATAGGGAACATGGGTCAAGTTTTACCTCATTTGAAAGCTCTTTCTTTTCTGAATTCAGTACACTAATTTTTTGAAAGTTTAATCAACTCGTTTAAAAGTTATTCACAGTTGAAGATGCAAAAACGCATTTCACTCATTCCGATAAGAAATGTGCTGATAGCCAATGTCTTGTTGGTTTGTAAACAAAAAATTGACTCTCAGAACATTTCTTATCGGAATGAGAGAAATGCGGTATTATTTCAGTTTATCGGTCGGTTTGATACTTGATAGTACTACCGAAAATTAATTTCACAATGGTGTATTCTGTAGAAGAAAGAGTTGAAATAATTATTCTTTTTGTCAAAAACGATGACTGTGGCAACCGTACCGCAAATTTGTTTAATGAACGGCATCCGAACAGACATGTTAACAGCAAATACATTTTGGAGTTAGTTGCAAAGTTTCGACAAAGTGGTTCAGTAGCCAACAAAAAACGGGATCCTGAACGTGAATTTCCGGTTAGAAATGAGACTACTGAGATTGCAGTTTTAGGTCAAATTGCTGCACACTCAACTTTAAGCACGAGAAAATTGGCCACTGTTTCAAACATCAAAAGAAGAACTATTCAGCGAATATTGAAGCATCATAAATTTTACCCGTATAAAATTCATCTTGTACAACAACTGAATGAAGATGATTTTGATCAGCGGCTGGAGTTTTGTGAAAATATGACTACACGAATAGCTGATAACAGGAACTTTCTGTTCAATATCTGTTTTTCAAACGAGTGTACGTTTTTATTAAACCAAGAAATTTTCACGAAGTTCACACTCAAACTCCACAGAAATTGAATGTCTGGACTGGCATTTTTGGAGACCGTTTAATCGGACCAATTTTTCTTGATGGAAATTTGAGTGGCGGAACGTATTTGGAGTTACTAGAAGATATCGCTTACCTTCTACTAATTGACATTGTTGAAAATGATGATGGCTATCAAGAAAATCAATTAGTGTTTCAACAAGATGGAGCTCCTCCGCATATTTAACAACGTGTTAGGGAGTTTTTAAACAGAGAGTTTGCAGGACAATGGATTGGGCGTAAAGGTGCTATTGAATGGCCCCCTAGATCACCTGATTTAACTCTTTTAGACTTCTTTTTATGGGGCCATTTAAAGAGTAGAATTTACGAAACAGAACCGGAGTCTCTGGAAGAATTACGACGATACATTGTTGAAGAGTGCCACTTATAACTCCACAAATGCTTTAGAATGTCAGAGCTCGTTTTGAACAAAATTTGCACTTTCGTATGGAAGCTGTTGGTCAACAATTTGAATGCTTACTTAAGTGAATAAACATTTTTGAACGTTTGTTTTCGTTTTTTAGCTTTTTTAACGAAAAATTGACTAATTAGTGCATTTCTCACAATGAATGAAATACGTTCTTGCAACTCCAACTGTGAATATTTTTTAAACAAGTTAATAAAACTTCCAAAAAAATTGGTGTGCTTAATTCAGTAAGAAATCGCTTTCAAATGATGTAAAACTCGACCCATGTTCCCTATTTAAAATATAAGGGTTGTTATCACCACCCTTAAGGGGTTGATGTGACAAAGTTGAGTTTTATGTTAAAACATGGCCCCCCTCAATATTAAAATTGACGTGTTTCAGCGTTTCTTAAAAAAATTCTCTGGACGCAAATCGATCTGTTTCGTTTTCAATGCGCCATCCTGTATGTATCAATTGTGTGAGGAAGCGACCTTTGCTTGTCGTGGGCGGAGTCGAGAGCTTTATGGTAAGGTATTTAATGCAACGATTTTTATTAAACAATAAATAAAAAAATTCGGGACGCATAAAGTGCGTTAGGGTAGCGAATTTTTATTAAATGCTTCAAATTTGAGTAACTCATTTTGCTATAAACCTAAAAAGTTGAATTTTGCTAAATAGTAAGGTCTTTGCCGGGTCAACATACCTACCAAATTTTATCAAAATAACTTTGTTATTTTTTGAGATACATTTTTTTCAGAAAAATCAATTTTTTAAGAAAGAACTCGTCCCATCGGGCTGGATAACGTATTCATCCGCGATCTTAACAAAATGAAGTTATGTGCCAAGTTTCATTCAAATCAGTTTAATATCTCTTGAGTTATAGCTCGGATATATACATATATCCATACATACATACATACAAAAATTTTTGCTAAGTCTCATCATCTATGCGTCTCTATTAGCGAAACTTTTAATCAAAATTTAAAACACAAATACAAGTATTATACTAATCTATTATGAAAAGAGTTCCTCACGTTCTCAAGCTGCCTGTCACTAATTACGGCACACTTAGCAAATATAGCTTCTCTCAAAGAATGAATATCTGGGTGGCAAGTTTTGTATATTTTGCTCTTCAGGTGACCTCACAAGAAAAAATCGCAAGTGACTAAATAATGAGCCCTTGGTGGCCACCCTGATTTAAGCTAGCTAACACGTTCTAACCTACTATAGCACACACATATAGAAAAAAATTAAGTTTGATTCTACGACCTATGTCTGGGGGCACTAGGTTCTTGGTCTATAACTATAACCATACCCACTAGTTTCTTCTGATCACCTAATGTATAAAAGAACAGCGAGGTATATAAGCCATGGCCTTTGAGTTTGAGCAACTTGAATGTATGCAGTCACCGTCCTTCAAAACGAACGTAAATCATCGGTCTTGACTAACATGCGACATTTATTA
>OZ023264.1:58716807-59054307 GCA_964006375.1 Tillus elongatus
TTGTCACTGTATGAGGCACATAATGGTACTGTCAGATTGTCAGTGTATGAGGCACAGAGCATGTGAACAATGTCAGGTGACACCTAAACGTCTCCCTGACAAGGAAGTCAGCAGTTTTTATATCTCCATTGTTTGAGCTTACTTTCGTCTAATAAATGTTTGTTTTAAGAATAATTTGAATAGAATTACCAAATATAATGAGATAGTCACGATGCAAATCACTTGATCATATCCTCGTAACTAGATAATGTGTCGACAAAAAAACTTATCGAATGCAACTACATGCAATGATTGTTATATGATGGACTTATTCATATTTTTACCAAACAAAAAGTGAAACACAGTTTAATAAAGGTAGTTGTGATTATGAGAACCAGAAAGTGAAGTAAACTATAATAACATAACTATAATAATAATAATAATCTACAGTCATTAACAGAAAAAAATAATCTAAAAAAGCGATACATTAGAACTATTCGAAATTTTGCCCATTGACCTGAATACACAATGTAACCCTCCTTAAGAATCCTTCTTGAACATTGCTCAACATTTGCGAAGTTATTGACCTGCACGCGACTGCAATTTTATTTCTTAGTTCCTGTGGGGTGTTGGACGGTGTTTGATACACAATTTCCTTGATATAGCCCCACAGGAAAAAATCTAGACATGTGAGGTCAGGAGATCTTTCAGGCCACGAGACGGGACCACCCCGCCTTATCCATTTATTGGGGTACCGATCATTTAAAAATCGGCGTACATTTATGTCATAATGTGCTGGTGCCCCGTCCTGCATAAACCACATACGTCGATTGTTATCTAGAGGCAAATCTTCCAAAAAAGCCTCTACATCTTCCTACAATATACGCAGATATCCCTGTCCGTTGAGGTGCCCATCAAAGAAATATGGCCCACATTTATCGTAAAACGGTGCTGATTGTCAACTGATCTGCAAAAGTTTGGATTTTCTGAAGCGTAATAATGAAAGTTGTACCCGTTAACCCTACCACAACTTAAAAATGAAGATTCATCACTGAACATCACGTAATTAAAAAAATTCTCACTTTCATTGTACTTAGCTGGTGCCCACTCACAAAAACTGAGGCGACTTCGGAAATCTGCATTCGTCAATGCCTGCTGCAGCTTCATTTTATATAGATGAAACTTGTATTTTCTCAGTGTTCTGTTCACTGAAGATTTTGATATTCCTAGTTCGTCGGCAACTTTCCTCACGCTTGTGTGCGGATTATCTAATGCCGATGCAACAATAGAAAATTCGTTTTCTTCATTGCCGCTTACTCTCCCTTTGCGTGTGGTCATTTGATAATTGACGTTAGCAGTTTGCAAAAAACGGTCCAACAATTTGACGAAACATTTTTCCTGAGGATGTCTTCGATTCGGATATGTTTGTGCGTATACACGAGATGCTAAAAAACAATTTCGCTGACACTCGCCTATAATAAGTGTCATATCAACTAATTCTTCAGTATTATAATTCATTTAAAATTAAATAACACAAAAGTTATGCACATAAAACTTGGCTCAAACACCTGAGAACTGAAAATAGTTATAGTTTTGGTTAGGTGACATTTATATGTCATCTGACAATAAATATTAATTGTTTCATTCTCTGCGCCTACTGTATCTGACAGTACCATTATTTTTACAAGCGAAACTAAAATAAACCACTATAACTCAAAAACTATCAACTATAGCTATAGGAAGACCTATATTACGTCTATGCAGAATTTAATGATCAACCTGAGTAATCCATAAAAAATAGGGTGTTCCATTTGAAAAACACAAGTTATGCTGCTTAAAAGTTAGATATGCTGTAACCTCAAAATAATACACCCTGTACAATGATGATGAATTATTCTTTAACCATTTTAAAGTATTAAATGTCGTCTATTGATATTTAGAATTTAAGGTAGCAAAACTCAAAACTCAGCTCACGGCAGACGTTTCAAATAACACATAAATCGGAGCTAAAAAAAAGAAAGTCGTAATATTTTCAAAAATATCAAAGATAGCTATAGGGAATGCTACACAAAGTCACACTTATTTTGTAATTTATATCGAAAAATGTAATAAAAAGTATAGCATTCCATTTAAAAAAACGAAGTTGATAGCGACTTCCGGTGCACCCGGTAGTTCCATTAAGCTGAATATATTTTCTTAATATAGCTTAGATAATCACAAGAAAATTTTGTTTAAAGTTTTTTCGGCTATCTCTAAGGGTAAGGGATATATAGAGGAATTACACACTATTGGGATATATATATATATATATATATATATATATATATATATATATATATATATATATATATATATATATATATATATATATGTATATATATATATATATATATATATATATATATATATATATATATATATATATATATATATATATATATATATATATATATATATGTATATATGATATATATATATATATATATATATATATATATATATATATATATATATATATATATATATATATCCAACCGATAACTCACAAAATAATTAACCAGTTCCGATGAAACTCGGCGAGTGCCTTTCTTTTATCAATTGCTTAGACGAGTTCATTAGTCAGGAAAATCGGACAAGGTTTTCCGGGAAAATTTTGAGTTTTCTTCCGAATTTTTTTTTCTATTTTAATGAAATTTGGTGGATATGTTGCTTTCAGAAAGACCTTACCAGATACCAAAAGTCAGCTTTCTAAGTTTATAGAAAATTGAGTTATTCAAATTTGAAGCATTTAATAAAAATTCACTACTATAACGCACTTGCTGCGTCCAGAACTTTTAGTTGTTATAATTAATTTCGCTTAATTCAAATTTTACAGCGACATCACTTCGCATTTGTTCCCATATTACCGCATTAAAATCCCTCATTTTAATTTTATGATCCTGTTTCGTCATTTTCCTACACCTGTCTTTAATATTAAAGTACATATCATCCACTTCCCCCTCCTAGTTTTGTGATGTGGGAAAGTACACAAATTATATAAACATACACAAATTAAAATTTATCTTTGCTGTGGATTTCAGTGACTCTTGTCCGTCATCTGAAACAATTTTCTAAAAGGCCTGCAGTCCCGATTTTCTCACCAGCGAACATTTTTACACAAAAATTATGAAATTTTACGAAACACCGACTAAATGTTCATGGGCGCCATTTATATAAAATGTAAATAAACAAAACTGTGTGTAATGTTTGAAGACTATGTAACACAGTATAAAGTATGACAATATATTTGTTATATGAAGATAAACAAATTAGTATTTTTAAGTAATTATCACCTTAAAGGTAACACTTATAAATAGGATTCTAGCTTATCATTAATGATTCACAATATTGTCATCAACTCCATTTGGTTTTATATCTGCACATTTAAGGTAAATATATTTTTAAACTTTTTGACATAAGATTGTATATGTACAGAGTGTACCACGTAGACCTTCCATTAGCCGTTTTTGGAGTACGGCTCACAATTCTTCTTCTTTCGGTGCCATATCAGGTCCCCCTAACGTTGGCAATTACATTGGCGAGTTGTTCGTGGTTTTCGGCTAATCTGAATAGTTGTTCGGCACTGCGTATTCCAGTCCAATCGCGAATGTTCTTTAGCCATGACATCTGTTTCCTTCCAATTCCTCGGCTGCCTTCGATTTTACCTTTCATTATAAGCTGGAGCACCTTGTATCGGTCTCCTCTAAGAACATGTCCCAGGTATGATATCTTTCGCACCTTAATAGTGACAAATAATTCACGGACGGCATTCGCTCTATTTAATACTACTTCGTTGGTCTGCATAGCTGTCCAGGGTATTCGAAGCATTCTTCTGTGCAACCACATCTCAAACGCTTCCAGTCGACCGATCGTAGCAGCCTTCAGAGTCCAGGTCTCAGCTCCATACAACAACACGGACCAAATATAACATTTGATCTTTCTTTGACGCAATCTTAGGTTTAAGTTGTCGTTAGAGAAAAATGATTTCATTCTCATGAAAGTTAAGCGCGCTGTTTCAATTCTGCACTTTATCTCTTTATTAGGGTCTAAGTGTTCTGTGATATAACAACCAAGGTATTTGAATTGGGTAACTCTCTCAATGTTTTGTTGGTCTATCTGTAGGGAAGCATCGGCGTGCGGTTGGCGACTGAATATCATAAATTTTGTCTTATTGATATTTATTGTCAAACCCATTTCCCTTCCTGTCATGTTTACACTATCCAACAACTCTTGAAGGCCCCGGACACTATCGCACAAGATGACCGTATCGTCGGCATATCGAATGTTATTAATCAGTTCACCGTTAATCTTCACTCCAAGGTCTTTATCTTGCAAAGCCTTCTTAAAGATTTTATCCGAGTATATGTTGAACAAGAGCGGGGAGAGAATGCATCCCTGTCTGACGCCTCGTTGAATGTGACATTCATCGGTTAGTCTTCCATTGATTCGGACCACTGCTTTCTGCTTCCAATATAAGTTGTCTATAATTTTCAGATCTCTCTCATCGATTCCCAAGGTTCTTAGTATGTTTAAAAGTGTTTCATGCTGAACCCTATCGAAGGCTTTTTCATAGTCTATGAAACATACATAAATATCCTTGGGTTGGTCACGACACTTTTGAAGAAGTATATTTAGGGCAAAAAGTGCTTCCCGGGTGCCTAGTGCATTCCTAAAGCCAAACTGCGTCTCATCCAGGTCCTCCTCGCACTGACTTCTTATCCTTCCATGTATTATGCGAAGAAATACCTTTAATGTATGACTCATCAGGCTAATTAATCTATATTCGCCGCACTTCTTTGCTCGCTGTTTTTTCGGAAGTGCTACAAAAACAGACTTCAACCATTCTTCGGGTATTTCACCAGTAGTATATATATATATTGTTAAACAACTTAGCTAGAACATTGATGTGATCTTCGTGGATCATCTGTAAGAGCTCTGCTGGGATGTTATCTGGACCAGTTGCTTTCTTGGTTTTGGCTGATTTTATGGCATGGAGAACTTCGGATTTTAAAATTTCTGGCCCTTCGTCTTGGTTTTCATTACCCTGCATGTTTAGCCTGTCATCTTCAAACAATTCAGTCACATATTTACTCCATACTTCAAGAATTTCTCTTTCATCAATAATAGCTTTCCCCGTCACAATTTAATTCTGAAAATTCACGCACGTGGGTTTCTCAAAATTTCCAGTTCACTGAAACTATTGACGTTAGTATGAAACTTTCGGTTATACCGGAAGTAGACGTCAACTTTTTATTTCAAATGGAAGATGGTGTTTTTTATTCCGGATCTAGATTGACCGTCAAATTTTATAGTAGGTTTTACTAACATGTTATGTCATTTTTCTCAACCATTCTCGAGATAATTGACTTTTTTCAAAAATGTCTTAAAAAACATTATCAGATTTACACACCTGTACCTACCTCTCTTATTTTTCAACCCGATGAGTTGAAATTTTAAAATGCAAATTCTAAAATGCCACAAAATATTTGTATGTCACTAAGCTAGTACAAGTTAGACAGGATGTCCGAAATAGACCGGTCAATCGTGACAACTTTAAAACCTAATAACTCTGTTATTTTAAATAAAACACCCTATATTTTATAACGTTAGTTCATATACTTTTTATTGTTCTTTCGATTTGTATCAGCATTCCGTATACCTAAGTCCCACCGATTTGAAGATATTTAACATTATTTG
Source organism: Tillus elongatus (assembly GCA_964006375.1). Classification (NCBI taxonomy): domain Eukaryota; kingdom Metazoa; phylum Arthropoda; class Insecta; order Coleoptera; family Cleridae; genus Tillus; species Tillus elongatus. The sequence continues at coordinate 58,722,523 of OZ023264.1, forward strand.
CGATAAGAAATAATTATTGGGCGGTTTATCAGGTTGCCTATGAGATGAACATTTTAAACGGCCTCTTCCGACATAATTAAAATATACGATGACTTTTGAATATAACTTTTATTTAGGAGGAGTATAATCGAATTATTAACAGAAGATGTCGTGTGGTTGCAAAGAGATTTCCACATAAACACAGATCAACTCGTTACATGATCAGAATACTACTAAAAAATTTCTAAGAAGGGAGTGTCTCGTCCAAAATTTCATAAGAGTAAAGCATTATTAGGGAACAAAGAGATTTGTGTGTTATCACTTCACAATAAATGTTCAAAATTTGCAACGTTTACTTCGAGGTATATTTGCGCTAAGAAATAATTATCAGTCAGTTTATCAGGTTGCCTAGGAGATGAATTTTTTTTTCATCTTCCGACAGTAAACTTAATTTTGGTTTGGCGCATTTCTATAGAAAAGAATTAGTATATAACCTGCAAAACTATTATTTATTATATTTGAAAGAATATATGAAAATTCGCCGTATTAACATAATTTAAAAAAAAGCGATTTGTAGTCCAAAACTCAGCAAAATAATTAAATGCCATATGTTGTTGAAAACATAATAAAAAATTGGCTTCGAAATATAACTTTAAAAATCCAGGACCTATTTAAAAAAATTTAGTTGGTGGTTTCTCAGAAAAATGTTGAAGTCAAAATCTGTTAACGCTACCATCTAGAGTTTAAAAAGAGGCAATGACGAACTGATCTTTGTTTTTCGATATCTTTTCCATTAACTTTGGAAATAAATATAAACTAAAATTTTAAAAATCAGTTTTTCAAAACATCTAGAAAACCCAAAAAGATAATGGATTTTTGCGAACGCCGCTTACGAGGTGTACTCATTGCGCTTTTTTTTTTGTAATTTGACCGACCTTGTATCTCTTACGGTTTCCAAAATCCCCATACTGTTCATTCTTACGTGGGTTACCCTGTATATATATATATATATATATATATATATATATATATATATATATATATATATATATATATATATATATATATATATATAAGCCCGCCGACCCCTGCAACTTTCACCTCGAACAAAATAAATCTCGATTGTGCAGCATGTGAAGGAAAAGAGAAGATATATTATAATAGACGTTAAACAACAAAATTTACAAAAACACTTCACACAACAAAAGAAAGGACAAATCTACATTGGTCGCGCATATAAAAGACTAAAAGGATACATTAAAAACATGTGAATATTTTTAGATAGCCATGTAGACCTCGGCCTTCTATTATGCTTTAGCTCTAATTAGCGCTCATTTGAAGAAAGTTTAGAAGGCGCGACCTTTCTGCTAAAATGACGATTCGCCAAAATATAAGCACTTTCTAATTTACCTTTTAAGTGAACTTAATTTTGGTTTGGCGCATTTCTATAGAAAATAATTAGTATATTATAACCTGAAAAAACTATTATTTATTATATTTGAAAGAATATGTGAAAATTCTCCATAACGCAGTTGCTGTGTCAAGGCTTTTTTTAACATCCAAATACAATGTTTCTTCTGTCTATTTTCTGACTTTCCCTTTGTTTGCCTCCCCAATTTATTTTCTGCTACTTTAAGATGAATTTCATACAGTTAATTCCCCTATTATTCTGGGGACTCGTTATATCCGTCCTTTATACATATGCGATAGAAGAAGACGACAGTACCCAAGTTACTTATGTTGATTACGGAGAGGATTTGCAGGCAGCTGAAGTTGTTGTTTTCAGGCCACTGTTTGTTTACCGCAGGCAACAGGAGACAAGAAATAGGAGGAGGCGTCCGTAGTGACTATATCAATAAACCCGGAGCTTTTCAGTTTGCAAGATACTTGCCAGACTGAATACTGTATACGCTGTTTGCGCATAAAGAAATACATAACTTATCCGTTTAGTTTGTATAGTAAGTTTAAGATACTTCACAAAGTTTACAGAGTATTAAAATAAACAAGATTCTAGTTTACCATTAGAATGTTTTGGTTCTATCCAATTAAAACTTAATTTCTCAAAATAAAAGAAGGTCTCCTTAACTTATTACTTAAATAATTGTACAGGGTGGCCAATTAAGCGAGGTAAGCGGCTGTATCTCGGAAACCGTTCACCATAGAGCTTTGTGAAAAAAATATCTTTAGTAAATGTGGCCAAAAAAAATCGTTGGAAATTATTTTCAAGTTCGTCAGATGCCTGCTAGGGGGCGCAACACCAAGAGGAAATGGAAAAAATAGGATATATCAGTAATATGCCCAGATAGACTGTATTGAAAATACCTGCAAATAAATGTCGTGTGTATCACGAACAATTTCTGTTGGGACTATTTTTCTCTAACTCTTCAAATAAAGTGGTGGGGGTAAGGCAAACATTGATTAGGAAAAAATGCAATATCTCTGGATCGCCTCATTTGAAAATATTGAACTAAGTGTCATTTAAAAGAGTATTTCTTTCTCTTTCAACTGCATTGCAAGTCATGTCTTTGTTATTGTTACTGTAATCACTAGATGGCGCTTTTTTTAAATTTAACACATTTTATGATTTTTCTCAAGAAACCTAAATACATTGATATAAATATTACTACATAGATAAAAAGAGGACTAAAGGTCAAAGCAAGTCGTGAAAATCCCAAGTCTCTATCTTTTGTTTAACCGGAGATATTAATGAAAAACTGATACTGAAACCTAAAACAAAATATTTCATTCTCTCTGTATGTAATTCTAAACTATAAGCACTCTAGTGTCTACTTAAATGCTCAAAGTGTCTGCCGTCACGTTCTACACACTGCTCGAGCCTATTTCGGGTAGAAAAAACGGCAGCTTCCACTTCCGCTGTTGACAGACTACGAATTGCATTTCGGACTCTATTCTTCATATCTTCCTTGCTCGTAGGCTTTGTTTGGAAGACAATGTCCTTTATTCGTCCCCACAAATAAAAGTCTAAGCATGTTAAGTCAGGTGACCTCGCTGGCCAGGGAAATATGCTTCCTCTTCCTATCCATCGGCCTGGATACGTCTCATCGAGATGTTCTCTCACATTGATGGAAAAATGTGCTGGACAACCATCGAGCTGCAGAAACATATTTTGCCTGGTTTCAAGGGGTACATCTTCCAATAAAACTGGCAAATCATTTCTTAGAAACTCCAAGAAGAGGTTACCAGTAAGAGAGTCGTCAAAGAAATAGGGTCCAATAATTGTACCTCCTATTACGCCACATCATACATTAAGACTCCAACGTCCTTGATGTTGAACTTCTCGCATCCAGTGGGGGTTCTCAGTAGACCAATAATGCATATTATGCAAATTCACATTACCGTCGCTATGAAAAGTAGCCTCGTCCGTCCAAAGAACTTGCGTTAAAAAATTAGAATTTTCATTGATCATATCTAAAAGCCAATGGCAATGATCCAGCCTCCGATCATAATCCTGCTCAGTCAGCGCTTGATTCAAAACAATATGATAAGGGTGTAGTTTAAAAATCAAAATAAGTATCATTATATATTCAAAAGGACATTGTAATAAAAATATGTTTATCTGCTGACATAATAGACGCATTATGTTATCGGATTTAAGTAACATAAAGCTGTTCATTATACCACACGGGGCGTTGACTTAAGCTAGACAGTTACGTCATCAACAATTCATAAAGCTTAACTGTTACTACGTTGAAAGTTGAACAGTTGCGGTAATTTGAATGTTGTCAATAGACTTTGAGTAAAATAGTACTCATATACCAAAAATCAACTACATTTGAGAAAACGCACTTGTTATTTATATGCGAAGATTTTGGTGGTTGATGATGTAACTGTCTAGCTTGGGTGAACAGCCCATAGTGCGATAATGAGATTCACTATAGCACTATTGCTACTACAACGAGAAACCAAACACGAATCTTTGGCTAACTAATTCAATAATAAAAACAAACAAACGCTACATTCACACCAATGAAATTAAGTGAACAAATGTTAGTTTCATCGTATTGCAAATAAAATCCAAATCTTTTAAGGGTCTTAATGAATGTCAGCAGATAAACTTTTGTATCTTACTCGGATCATAAACGATCATTATGGTAACATGTCGTGTTACCATATCATAATTTTTACGACTATCGTCTGATCATTTTCACAACCGCCATTATGATCCCTGTGAGATAAATAACAATAACTATTTTGAATTTCACGATATAATAAGCTTACCTATACTCTTTTAAAATAGTTTGGATGGTGGTCCGTGATATTCCCAAGTCAAGATGCAATGTTCTTGTGCTAACATGAGGATTAAATTCTATATATGCCAAAACATTGATAATATTTTCTTCAGTTCTGGCAAAACGGCGTCTCCGCAGCACCGGTCCGCTTAAGCTTCTAGTTTCACGTAAGTTTTGCACCAAGCGAGGAAAAACTCTTCTGTTCTAATGGTGGCGATTCGGATACCGCATTGCATACACTCTTTCAGCAACTGCCGCATTTTGAAAGCACTCAAAGTAAACACCAATCATATCAACGGCTTCATCATTTGTAAACAACATTTTTATATTTAAATTATACACGAAAGAACTCAGAGTAACTAATTTGACGTTTCTTTAAAGTTTTGTCTTTTTTCCAAAGCCTACCTATTTCAGTTTTAGAGTATAATTATTGGACCGAACGAATAAGTTATAATTGCGTTAGGAATGCGTAAATAAGTCTTATTTTCAACAAAAAAACTATAAAACTATATTTGCAAATTAAAAAATTTCTGTTTTCAATCTTTAAATTAGTCAATGCTGAAAGTGTTTTGTTTAAATTCCAGTTTTCTCAGTTTTTCATTAATATCTCCGGCTAAACAAAAGATAGAGACTTGGAATTTTCACAACTTGCTTTGGCCTTTAGTCCTCTTTCTATCTATGTAGTAATATTTATATCATTGTATTTAGGTTTTTTGAGAAAAATCATAAAATGTATTAAATTTTTAAAAAGCGCCATCTAGTGATTACAGTAACAATAACAAAGACATGGCTTGCAATTTATTTGATAGAGAAAGAAATACTCTTTTAAATGACACTAAGTTCAATATTTTCCAATGAGGCGATCCCGAGATATTGCATTTTTTCTTAATTAATGTCTGTCTTACCCCCACCACTTTATCTGAAGAGTTAGAGAAAAATAGTTAAAACATAAATTGTTGGTGATATACACGAAATTTATTTGCAGGTATTTTCAATACAGTCTATTTGGACATATTACTGAGATATCCTATTTTTTTCATTTCCTCTTGGTATTACGCCCCCTAGCGGGCATCTGACGAACTTGAAAATAATTTCCAACGATTTCTCTTGGCCACATTTACTAAAGATATTTTTTCCACAAAGCTCTATGGTAAACGGTTTCCGAGATATAGCCGCTTACCTCGCTTAATTGGCCACCTGGTACAAAAAGCGCCTAAATTAAATCTATTAAAGAAAATTTGAATTATTCCAAGGGTGTAAAGGTAAAACAAAGAAAATCTGCTAACGGATAGGATATCAGAAGTTAACTGTAATAAATTTACCCAAAATTATTTTATGCAATTTCATTTTAACATGATTTTTGGACAATACCTTAATTGCGTGTGCGTGTATGCATATGTGTGTATGGGTGGGTGTATGTGTGAGGCACGTACCTTTTTTTCTAAATAGTTTGACAGATTGATCGGATCAAGTTTTCCGGGAAAAAAATTACATTTCTTGTGAAAAACCTCTGCAATTTTAATGAAATTTGTAACACAAGAGACTACAGTACCGTCAACTGAGCCCAATAGGGGCACATTTTAAAGATTTTTGATGTAGCGCAGTTATTATTAATAGTATTTGTTAAAAAAGTTAATTTCTGACGTTAACCATACTTGAAAACTTTGCTCCCCCCGCCTCTTAAATAAATAACTATTCACTCCATAAGGACGTGGTCAATGTGGACATATATTTTGTTTCCATCAATTTGATTATTAAACCAGTAGCGGCTCGTGCCTTAATGCATTGGGGGTGAGCAAGAAAAAAAAAGTTCGGGACGCAGAAAGTGCGTTATGGTAGTAATTTTTTATTAAATGCTTCAAATTTGAATAACTCAAGTTTCTACGAACTTAGAAGGTTTGATTTTTCTGTATAGTAGGGTCTTACCCAAGCAACATATCCACCAAATGTCATTAAACTTTGTAATTTTCGGAGAAATTTTTTTTTTCAAAAGAAAACTCAAAATTTGAATAACTCAATTTTATAAAAATGTAGAAAGTTTAATTTTAGTGTGTAGTAAGGTATTTCAAAAGGCAATATATCCACCAAATTTTATTAAAATACCTTTGTAATTTTCGGAGAAAAATATTTTTTTTGAAACAAAACTCAAAATTTTCCCGGAAAACGTTAAAATAAAAATTCAATAAAAATGAAGGGCTCGCCTATTTTTCCCCCGAAAATGTATTATAAAGAAACCTACTTACTAAACTTAATAATTATTAACTACTTACCAAGTTCTCCTCTAGTCAGTTATACGTTATAGTAATTAAAAAAAGTCTCTTAAAAAGTTAACCTTTAAATTAAAAATATACACTGAATTAATCACAGTATCACAATTATGTTGTCCACTTATTAAGCAACCCGGAGTAGTTACCATAATAATAATAATAGATGTCTTGTTAGAACATGTAAACAACAACGAAATGATCTAATTAAAAATCAGTCCGACGCGAAGACGAAAATTACACACGGTGTGCCAAAAGTCCACTACAAACTGAAAGTGTGTAATTTTATAGCGCACAAAAGATTGCTTATTCGGTCGTTTTCGACGAAGATCGTCAAGATTAAGCTATCATTTCGCACTGAAATATCGCATTGCCTGAGAGCGCCGAAAAATGCACACCGCCGCCCGCCTGCTTTATATGAATATGGATGTATATAAGGTCTGCAACGATTAAAACCATACTTATTCTGATTCTGTATTCTGTATTAATGGCTGCCGACTCTCTGCGATCCTCGATATACTAATTTTGTTTGTTGAATGCAGGAGGTAAAAATGTAAATAAACATTTATTAAAATATAGCATAGAAAAAATATTATTTTTTTCACGGCAGGAGGCAGTGCGTGCGCACGGGCACACTTATTAAGGAGCCGCCCCTGATATTAAGATAAATAAGATTCTAGTTTACCATTAGAATGTTTTGGTTCTATTCAATTAAAACTTAATTTCTCGAAGTAAAAGAAGGTCTCCTTAACTTATTACTTAAATAATTGTACAAAAAGCGCTGAAATTAAATCTATTAAAGAAAATTTGAATTATTCCAAGGGTGTAAAGGTTAAACGAAGAAAATCTGCTTACTGATAGGATATTAGAAGTTAACTGTACTAAATTTACTCAAAATTATTATATGCAATTTCATTTTAACATGATTTTTGGACAATACCTTTAATTGCCTATCCCTGTATGCATGTGTGTGTATAGGTGCGTGTATGTGTGAGGCACGTACCTTTTTTCTAAATAGTTTGGCAGACTGATCGTATCGAGTTTTCCGGGAAAAAAAATTTTCCTGTGAAAAACATCTGCAATTTTAATGAAATTTGTATCACAAGAGACTACAGTACCGTCAAATGGGCCCAATAGGGGCACATTTTACAGATTATTGATGTAACGCAGTTATTATTAATAGTATTTGTAAAAAAAGTGAATTTCTGAGGTTAACCATACTTTAAAACTTTGTTCCCCCGCCTCTTAAATAAATTAAAATCTTTTAATCGCTGTCCATATTGTTACAATTTGTTTCCATCAAATTGCTTATTAAACCCCTATAAAGGTGAATACGGACATGCCTAGTTAGAAAGATTAGAGCCCATTCATACCCAGGCATATTTCGAATAATTTTACCCGCTCTATCCAAATGAAATTTGACAATAGAGCGCAGATTAAACACACTTAATGGATAGCCCCATTCAGAGCATGTTATTAGGAAATTAATAACATTTGTTACATTTCGTAGGAACGCAAAGTCCGGCCCCGTTTTTTCTTTTAAATTTAGTGGGATTTCTAAATAGATTGACATATCGGTGTAAGGCAGATTTAGACATTCCAAACTTCTCTTTTGCGTGGCTTAGGGTCATGCCCTTCGCAACTGCTTGTACAGCACAATTACTTTTTTCATACCTAATCAACGAGTTTGTGTTGTACTTTGGAGCGAGGACCCGTTTTTACCTCCATGGTATTTTCCATTAAGTAGTTCAGCAATGCAAAGCTGAGTGAGTATTTTTTCAGACAAAAAATGCGAACGCAGCTCACTAGATAACTACCGACAATTGTCCAAACTTTATAACATAAGTACAATTTTGAAAAACTAATATTTAGCCGACTGTATGACTTTATAGAAAAAAATACTATTTTAACTGCCCTTCGCAACTGCTTGTACAGCACAATTACTTTTTTCATACGTAATCAACGAGTATGTGTTGTACTTTGGAGCGAGGATCCCGTTTTTACCTCCATGGTATTTTCCATTAAGTAGTTCAGCAATACAAAGCTGAGTGAGTATTTTTCCAGACAAGAAAGGCGAACGCAGCTCACTAGATAACTACCGACAATTGTCCAAACTTTCTAACATAAGTAAAATTTTGAAAAACTAATATTTAGCCCGACTGTATGACTTTCTAGAAAAAATGACTATTTTAACTGTGAGACAAAATGGTTTCGTTAGAGGAAGGTCTAAAGCAAGAGTTATTTACCAACTTATAAAAAATGTAATGGGGGCAATTAATAATGAAGAGCAAGTTTGGGGGTATTTTTGGACTTATCAAAGGCTTTGGATTGCGTCAACCATGAAATGTTACTTGGTAAGATGGAAAGAATGGCATAAGACGAGTATCACTGAGGTTAATTAAATCTTATTTAATTGACTTAAGGTATGTTGACACAAAAACCAGACAAAAGGTATATTCCGAGTGGATACAAATTAGGCAAGGTGTTCCACAGGGTTATATCCTTGGACTTCTTTTGTTTTTCCTATAGACCTCTGATTTGCCTAAAGTTATAAAAAATTATCCCACAACACTTTATGCGGACGATACTTCAATTGTTCTAGAAGTTCCCAAACAGCATGACCTATGTGGTGCATTTGGACAGGGTTTGAGTTAGTTTAGCGAGTGGTCGATCGAAAACAACTTAAGACTTAATGTAGATAAGACAAATGTTCTGTCTTTCAACTATTTTAAGGACTAAAAAAGATGTGTTTAAGATACAGCATACTTATCGGACGATACAGATAGTGAACGACCAGATGGTTCAACCTCAGACCACAAAATCGTTGGCATTTAAAAGTTTTATAGTGAATTCGATGAAAGTGCACAACAAGATAGCGAGTAGGATCAGGGAGCAGCAATTTATAAAATCTAGGAAAGACTTAAAAGAGTTATTGTGTGATATGGTTTTGTATAACATTGATGAATGTTTAACTTTGGAATCTTAATATGCGGTATGGTGTTGGGTTTTTAATTGTTAAGTATGTTTTCTTTTTATAGTTTTTGATGCCACCGTTCTTGCGTTATTCAGGGCGTGAATATTTAGGTTAAGTTTGATAGATTACTTGCAGAAAGCCTCCTGCAAGTTTGTTGCAAATGGCAAATCTTCCCCCCGGTGACTTTACATATGTAAGTGTTTCTTTTGTAACGTTACTGCAAGTTTACTGTAGTGAGTTGTTACAAACTTTGTTTATACTTACAAATGTTAGCTTACAGCAAGCTTCAATTTTAAAAGAACCTGGCAAAGTTGTAAAATTTAAACTTACATTTGCAACTTATCTGCAATTGTATGTAATATACATACAGTGCAAGTTTGTAACTTGGAATAATTCCAATTAATCTACATTAGCTTTTCTTCAAAAATGCTCGGAGTCAAATAACATTCTCAGTTACAATCTTTTCAAAAATGTATTATACAATTTGTGTCAAATGTCATTGATAATTTTTGTAAATGACAACCTTAGCTTTTTGTTGACTATTTTTAAAGTACACATCAAGCGATACAAAACCACCAAATTTCAAAATTTGATTATAAATCTTGAGTTGAAAGCACGAAAAAAATTTTGTGTAGTTAATCAATGATTAAAAATTTTAAATCTGCTGGTTTTCTACAACTTTACATGTAAGAAATTTAAAAATAGTCAACAAAAAGCTAAGGTTGTCATTTAAAAAAATTATCAATGACATTTGACACAAATTGTATAATACATTTTTGAAAAGATTGTAATTGATTTAAAGAAATTATTGATGAGGTCATTTTCAAATATGGTACATACAGTATAGATTTTTTAAGACTGCAACTTGAAATACTAATCAATGTGTCCAAGAATTTTTGAAAAAAAGAAATTGTATTTGATTAGGTGGATTTATTTCAAGTTCAAACCAATACTGAATATATGTATAGGTGTATTTATACATAATATATATTTCCTGTAAAAATGTAAAAAGTGACTTAAGACAATGTAAATTAGAATAAAATATTTATTAAATAAAAAAAGTAAAGACTTACAACATATTATTCATTTCTGCTGATAGATATATAGATTTTATTGACTATCAAATGAACATGGTAAGTCACTGCCTTTATAAGTACCGACTATAGTCACTAGATAGAGATAGTTAAGACATATAGCGAGAGTGCCCATGTTTAGGCTAAAATGCAGTTCTAAGCAAAACTCGACGACAAAATAGATAACTTGAACTTGTGATATCGTTATTAATTGACCAATTTCAAAAATTATTTTTTCTAAATGAATACCAATTAATTGTTTTTGATATTGTTTTACTAAATAACTCTTAATCGTCTAGGAAAACGCGTGAAACACCAGTAACCAAGACGAAGTCTTCTGCACATTACTTATTTTGAGCGGCAAGAATTTTTTAGCTTCTAAAGTATATCGTAACATATGTGACATAAAATCAAGTCAACATATCAAATACTATTGTGAAAAAAGAAATATCTAAAATGGTGTATTCATTTCTATTTTAGATAAAGTTTCATTAAGCAAACGTAAGAATATGCAATGGATAAATCAAGCGCAGGGAAACGAATACAACTTCAATGCGAAAATAGCCTAAATATGGCGACAGTCTCTGAAACTGTTCACGCATGTCTTAACTATCCCTATCGAGTAAGTATAGTACCGTCAATGTCTGTGTACCTTCAGAAACATTGAGTTAAAATAAAGCAAAATTATGACTACAATGAATTACGTATATATAAAAAAGTCTGTGGCAGGTGGAACTTGCATTCCAAAGCTTTTCCCTAACGTACACACACAGCCACACACACTACAAAGAATGAATACAAATATTATGTAACACTATACACATTATAGCACCAATAAATTCATTCACCTTGGTTTTTTGTTTTATAACATTCACTAGTGCGTACTTTAATCTTATTAGTGAATAATATTAGGTAGAAAATTGAAGAATTTGATTCCCAAGTAATCAAACATCTGCTTTGTTTTCTCCTTTTTTTGCTACCGTATTTTTAATTCATGCATGTAGCTCTGGTATTGATGTTGCGAGCTTCACCATTCACTGGACATTTTTAATACATATACTGAAGAATAATATGGCTGTAAAGGTCACTAAGTATCCCATTGGCCTCGAATACATCAGGGCAGCTTTTTCTTGGACCTACGCACACAATGTCCTTATTGCACTTTTTTGCATGATAAACACATGTTCCGCTGCTGACGAGTTAACCCATATGAATATTCCATATGATAAGATACGGCGACAATGTACAAAAATAAGCACTCCTGGCAGCTTGATGGGTATTGTACTGTTCCACTGTTCTTATGATGTCAATTGCTCTGGATAAGCCTCGTGCTTCCATAGGTCAATCATGTTTAACGTTTTAAAATGAATTGGTTTGACCAGGTAAAACATCTCCAGGCAGCTTCTAAGGACATAGAAAAATTCGTATTTAGTAATTATGCTACAGAAAAGTGACTAATTTTATTGAATTCACACATGTATTTAGTATATAGCTGTTTTAGGGATTTTTACCTCACATGTTTGTGGATATACTCCATGTTTCATTATCCACACTCCAGACAACGAATTACTTAATTACACCAAAAATCTAACAATTCAGGCTACAATAAGATTGTTCAATCTTTAAAACTCCCAGAAAAAATAGATAGACATAAATAAAATAACAGCATATCATAAATATAAACAACAATCCGCCATTAATCATTATTGTCAGTTCGATGTTGGAGTTGGTGTTGCTATGTTGCTATAGGACGACGATGATATACGATCGAACAAACACGAACACGAAAACGGGGGGAATTCAAATAAATATTTACAAATTAAAACAAACTTTCAGAAACATTACAATTGTAACTTTACGTGAGCTTACAAATGAAGAAAAACAACAAGCCGGCAAAGGAGATATTACATTTGAAAGTTATGTTAAAGTTTCATTTGTATGTTTGCATTGATTTTTTTGGCTGCAAACATTTAGAAATGTTGCAAACTTAACTTGCTTAGAGGTAAATTATTTAACGTTGCGGTAAGCATTTGTAAGTTACCATGCTTAGTGGGTTGTGACTTGCTTGTATAAGCTTTACTGATTATTAGCCGTGTATTCCTTAGATACCTTATTTATACACTCATGTGTGTTTAATGCTGCTGATTTTATCCATATTATTTTACTTTCTGGCTTGTTCTACATACATAACGTATACTAGAGAGCTAATAAACATATTTATCTATCTATATAAGCATGTACTTTAATCATTATTATTATTTATTATATTATTATATATCTTAGCTTTATAACAACGATATATATATATATATATATATATATATATATATATATATATATATATATATATATTTTGATATGGTTACTAAAGGGGGCCACATATACATATATACACATACATAAACACATTTTACCACAAATTATACTAAACACAAACAAAAACTTACTTCTGGTGTGTGCAATGTCTTGCCAGCGAAAATAATAACCATTTTTTATAGGCATAACGTAAGACCTGATATAAGAAATTCAATCAAAATTGATTACGACATATATGTGTTAAAAGGAGGCAAGGCAAGTGTAAATGTGTTGAACATTAGGAATGTATGACAAGTTTAATTAGATAGTGTAAGGTATTATTGTTTGCTAGCTGTTATGTAATTTAAGATGTTATTGTTTGTTAGATTTAAGGATATTGTTTCCTAAAAGTAAGAATGTCATGTAATCTAGATATAAGATACAAAGACTATAAAGCAATAGAATGTAACTAATGGACAATACAAACTGTATAAGTAGTTTTTAGGTAGGTTAAGCTGTTCATGTTGAGTCAATGACGTATAATACGTCGTTGTGTTGAGTAGAATTAGGAAATTTATGGTGTTATTGTTGTTAGCTTTAAGAATAGTAAGATGTCAACATTTGAGTGATAGATTTAGGAATGTCATGTCATAACCTAGATGTAAGTCAGCTGTTTTTTATTTAGGACAAACGTCAAACTGACACTAAAATTATAGTTAGGTTAATTATTCTGTCATTGACTAACAACAATGAGACGTATGTATCCGAGGAGATGATGGAAAAGAATTATTGTGTTAAAATTTGTAAGGATATTTTTTTTGAAAGCAGGCATAAAGCAGTTTTTTGATTAGTTACGCTGGTTACAATGAAAAATAATAAACAGAGGGGAAAAAGTTTGGATAAAATCATCAGATTGAAATTTTTTGAAATGAAAAAAGTTTGAAATTGTCATTAAATTATTAGATGGGAATTTTTGGTAATAAGGATATAGTTTGAGAAATTAGATAGAAGGGGTTTGAAAAGGGATAGTAGCAAGAGGAGAAATTTTAGTCTACAGGATGCAAAAATCTAGAGGGTCGCTGATCCGATAGTCCGACTCAGCAAATACAGGAGAGGCAGCAGAGGCAGCAGCAGTCTGAGTGAGTAGTGTAAAAATAAAAGGAGTAATAAAACTCGCTAAAAAAATAAGTACATAAACTGTGCTTTGGTTTTTATACGACATATTCAAGATACTTACAGAGGCAGGGGGTATATCTTTTGGCTGTAAATGATAGTCAGTGTGGAACTCTGTGTCTATTGACTAAGTGCCACAATACGGTGGAATTAATATAAACACCAATAGGTGTCGGTACCGTTAAAATTTATTTTATTTTTTTCTTTCCCTTTTATAGTGTAAAATTCAAATAGATATAAGTAATACATAAGGTTTAGGTTTTTGTCATATATGTTAATTTAATAAATATTTAAGTTCTGTGAGCGTATAAGGACCTTTGCTTTGTTTTCTTTAACATATATTTATAAGCATTTTGAGTAAAGATCAGAGGGGGAATACATTTCAAAATTTAAAATTTAATCATACTTTTGGAAATAATAATAAAAATTTTAATAGGACTTGAACCCACCAGCTTAAGAAGCTCCCTGATTTGAGAGTAAGTTCATCACCAAGGTGTAAGTCATATACATATATATATATATATATATATATATATATATATATATATATATATATATATATATATCTAATACACATATATTTAAAACACACATTTTCACAATAAAATTTCAGAGAGTATTTTACAGATAAGACCTAATCAAAAACTAAGATATTTAATAATCATTATATAAAACCCAAAAATAATTTTTCCTATTTTAACAATTGCAACCCTATCGTGGGACCTAAAAACCTCAGCAAAAACCACATAACTATAACAATATATATATATATATATATATATATATATATATATATATATATATATATATATATATATATATATATATATATATATATATATATATATATATATATATATATATATTATTTACATAATTATGACTTCAAATAAAGTTATGAAGAAAGTTTGTGATCTTTAGCATCGCAGATATATTACAAACGTTAGGCAACAGATTTACACTCGTGCGACATATTGCATGTACATTATTATCATTAATGCGTTAACTAGATACGAATATATGCAGTAACCTGAAATAATATGTAGCCGTTTAATTACTATTTCCAAACTACTGTTCTTAAACTTTATTATTTGTTTTGTATCAAAATTTTGAGACTTCCCCACATCGAACTATTTTCAAGAAGATGTTCCACTTGCAAGTGTTTTGTATCCAAACAGTTTCTTTGAAAATAGATTGTGGTATAATCTATTTTCAAAGAAACTAACGTCGTAGTAAGAATTATGGTTCTTACAATTCTAAAACGATACTAAATGGTTCATAAACACTTATGTTATTAGAAACACTTTATATGGCGTTTGATTAATTCATTTTACTTCTTTCAGATGAATCTGTTAATTATGTTCTGGGTTTTAATTACACTAGCCAATACACTACCCCTTAATGAGCAAGAAAACAAACTGATTTTGGATGATTTGGAAACAGCAGAATGTGTGGTTTTCAGGCCTCTATTTGTCTATCGAAAACAACAGGCAAAGCGAACAAGGCAAAGACGGGCATTATAGTCAGTTAATTTCAAGTGTTGTTTTAGATTAAATTAATGACACAGAAACGACCCAAACTTATAATGAGCATTGAATTTATATAATTATAAATTAAAATTAACGCAAAAGTAAAATAAATGTTTTTTTTATTTGACATCAATTATGTTTTATTTTACAAGACCTAGTATCCTTATTATATATTCATTACTTTGCCGTTTGTTTAAAAGCCAGTTTGCCATTTAATTTACATCGATTTTAGAACAACTCTTTGTGCTTTTCATTTAATGAAAGTATTAGATTATATAATTTTCTGCAGACATGCTTACCACATTCGTGGCTTTAAATATAAGTATTTCAGTTTATACATAGGCAACCACTTGTGTAGTTTTTCCTTTACTAGACGTAGTAACAACATTCGGTTTGCCTAGTAAATAGCTAATTAAATAAGTAAGACTTAGCGGTTTATGTATTAGGTGCGACTAGAATTCTTCTTTAGCCATTTTAGGGTATGTTTTCAATTTTAAGATATTTTTTTACTTCTCGGTGATACAATATATATTTTAACAAATAAATTTAGTAAAATTAATTATTATAAAAATATAAGTGTGATACTCTAATTTGGCATTACGATTCAGAATATTCACTCAGAAATGTCACGGTAGCCGCAGTATTGTGAAAAAGTATTGCAGCTTGTGTTTGACACAAGTTTTGTATCGGATATCTAGATGTATTGTTACAAATAAGTGTATTTGTCAAAATACTATTTTAAATTGGTATTTTTCCACCAAACAAACAACTAACTTACTGTATATGATATTTTTTTACTTGATGGACACACTATAGGTTTTTCAAAAAGCATAAATTAATTTTTTTTCAAACTAAAAATATGAGTCAATACAGATATCTCTCAGTGTAAGCTTAAGACACTGAGACCTTAGAAACAATATCAAGTAATACCAAATAGTAGGTAAATTGATGCTATAAAGAATTTCTTTTTCTGTATTTCCTAACCTGTTTTGGAAGTGACTACATAACAGAAACCGATTCGTTGAGATTGAAATAATTTTGGACATAGTCTAAACTAAGAACCAAATGTTTCTCTATATTGTGCTATTTTTTTACATTTGGTTATACCATTCTCATGTTTTGTTTACTATTTACTAATGTCTAACAGTCTCTTTAATGGCATTTTGGTCACATATCCCAACCATCTAAGTCGTTGTGCCTTAATTACACCTGCTATAATTGGCTCATTGTACATCTCTCTGTTTTCCCTCCTTTTCTGTCTGTCGTTAACATTCAAACATTTTCTAAGATCTATACTCTCTCACACTTCCAATACGTTGTGAAGTATTTTTTCTTAAAGCTTACAGCTCCAACGGCAGCAAACCCTTTTGGACTCTTGCTAAATCTATTGGAAATAATTTATGCAAGAGCACGTTCCCACCTCTTGTTTCAGGGGATGAAATTGTTTCTACCGCCCTGGGCAAGGCTGATCTTTTGCCTCGTTGTTCGCCGGCAATTTTACTCTCAACCCACCTCCAACAGTCCCTAATGTCGCGCATAAAACGACGGATATCATTTTCAAAACTTAAAATGTACGAAAGATGCTCTCCTCTCTTAATACCAGGAAAGCCTCCGGACTTGACAAGATCCCAGCAATTGTTCTCTGAAAAATGCGCACCAGAACTTGCTCCTGTCCTGACTCGTCTGTTTAAGACATCTTACAATAGAGGCATATTCTCTAGTAACTGCAAAACTGCTCGAGTACAACCTGTCCCCAAGAAAGGATCCAAAGCGCTTTCTAGCAACTACAGGCCTATTTATCTCATTTCAGTCGTCTCTAAAGTGACGTAAAAGTATATAAACACCGAATTACTAAAATTTCTTGAAAAACACAGTCTAATCCACGACAGGCAGTATGGATTCCGTCAGCGCAGATCAACTGTCGGCTCCTTTTTTTGGTCACCCATTCTTGAAGCAAGTCTATAGAACTACACGGTGAATCCCAGATTGTCGCTCTAGACATATCCAAAGCATTCGACCAGGTCTGGCACGTAGCGCTGCTTAATAAACTTCCGGCCTATGGCCTACCACCAAAACTCTGTACCTGGACAGCAAATTTCCTCTCCAACCGGAGCATTTGTGTTGTCGTGGATGGCCATTCCTCTAAACTGTATCCAAATAATGTGGGAGTCCCTCAAAGGTCAGCTTTAGTTCCTACTTTGTTTCTTCCCCACATCAATGACCTCCTCTCTAGCACATCCAACCCAGTTCACAGTTATGCGCATGACAGCACCCTCCACTCAAATATACAATAAGCCTGTCTCTTTAGCCCAATTAAATGAGGACGCAGACTCATGGAGGGTTCTGTCTCTGTGGATCTCCAAAAAATATTAGACTGGGGAAGTAGAAATCTTGTAGAATTAAACTCCACAAAATCTCAGTCTTGCTTTATATTGCATAAGAGATACCCCAGCTCTAGGCCCATCACGATGAACAACCAAGTTGTTCAACGTAATGAGTCCTTTTTACTTGTTGGCATTTCTGTGGATCGAAATATCAATTGGCACCAGCATATCACATCAATTGCAGAAGCGACTGCTAAGAAATTAGGTTTCCTCTTCCGGGCTCGCAAATACTTTTCACCAGCTAATCTCTATACTTTATATACTTCACAAATAAGGCCAAACCTCGAATACTGCTCCCACATCTGGGGTGTCGCTGCTGCTTCTACACTCGCTATCCTAGACTCTATTCAGGAGAGAACTATACGTCTCATCAGTGACCATACCATCACCCAAAGGCTGCCATTCCTTGCCCACCGACGTGCCGTTGGTGACCTCTCTCTCTTTTATAGGTTCTGCACGGGTACTGCTCAGAGAAGCTTTCTTATGTAGTTCCTCCACCTGCTGCTCCCAACAGATCTACCAGGGGAACAAAGCGAATGCACTCTTTTACTGTCCAGGTCACTAGACATAGAACATCTTGTTATGCCCGCTCTTTTGTCCCGAGGACTTCCCAGTTGTGGAATTCCTTGCCGGCACATGTTTTTCCTTCTCCTCCGAACCTCCAAACCTTCAAGTCCAGAATTAACAAGTTGCCTCTTTCCTACTTGTCGACATCTACGGTACGATAGTATTTAGGCTGTGAGCCCTCGTGGTGTGTTATTGAAATAAAAAATAAAAAAAATTAAAAAAGTTCACTTCTTGAAAATACATAGATCGATATAAGCTTTCACAAGCCATTTAGGCATATAGCTTGGTGACATCTTTACACTGATGCCTATGTCTTGAAATTTTCTTCCAGTTGTGAACTTTTCATTCCTGCAATCTTGTTGAACTTCGTCACGCCATCTTTTTCTTAGTCTACCCTTATTCCTTTTACCTACTGGATTTGACCAAATACATTTCATTGACATTACTTACCTATTCGCTTTAGATGGCGCAGCCACTGTTTTTTTTTTTTTTTTTGTTCCCTCAGGGCTCGTCCGCGGCCTTGCCGCCCCGATAGCACCGCAACCCTTGGTTGATTGTGCATACCCCTAGTCTTACTCCACCCATTCCAAAATCACTGTGCCTTGAACTAGTCTGCACAGCGATTGGTAGGGTGAAGTTTTATATTGCTCTGTCTCCGGTCTAGAGTGACCGTAGATCAGTTGTCTTTTCCGGTCCAGAGCTATACACTCGCACAAGATGTGCTGGGCTGATTCCTCCCCCTCGCCGCAGAGTCTGCATGCGAGGTCCCCTTCGAACCGCCCCATTTTATGTAGGTGTTTCTTGACGGCCATGTGTCCCGTCAAGAGACCTGTTGTGTTTCTGAGCTGTCCTCTGCTAAGGTTTAGCAGCTCCACAGCTCTCTTTGAACTGGGTCCGTCAATTATTGACTTCCCATGTCTGAGCCCTGGACAGTCCGCCCAGTACACCTTGTGTTGGTTTCTGACCCAGGACTTAATGGCTCCCCTGGCAGTGCTCTTTGACACGCCCAGAGCCGGTTCTGGTCCCATAAATGGTTCTGCTGACCCCCTCTTTGCGAGACTGTCAGCTTCTTCATTGCCTTTGACCCCCGAGTGACCCGGCACCCAGATGAGGGTCACCTCATTCTGCCCAGCCAGGTCGCTCGTCTCGTCTCGGCACTCACTCACCAGCCAGGAATTTACCCGTGGGCTACTTAGTGCCTTAAGGGCTGCCTGGCTGTCTGTGGCTATGAGGATCCGCTTGTTGGTGTAGCCCCTCCTCTTGTTCTCCCGCACACAGTGCAGGATGGCGTACATCTCGGCCTGAAACACCGTTGCATGGGCTCCGAGGGAAATACTGTGACTTACCCTCGGTCCTTCCGAGTAAACACCTGCCCCCGTCCCACGCTCCCCGCCAGATCCGTCCGTGAACCAGACGAGCGCGTCCCGTGGTATGCCCGGTGTCTCCTCCCGCCATGCCCCGCGATCAGGGATTTCCACTGTGAAGTTGTTTTCCCTGCACATTCGCGGGCTCGCGAAGTCTGACCTCATTTCAAGCATGGGTTCCTTCACGATCTCCTGAATTTTGCAGTGGCCCCTGAAGCCTGGGTTGATCTTCAGTCTACCATTGCAGGCTAGTCTGTATAGTCCTAGCCTGGCCTCTCCCATAATAACGAAGTGTAGGGGGGGTAGATCCAGCAACACCTCCATGGCGGCTGTTGGGGTTGAAGACATGGCCCCTGTGATGCCTAGGCAAGCCATCCTTTGGATCTTGCCTAGTTTTTGTTTGGCACTGGATTGTGTCACCTTAGGCCACCAGACCAGTGCCGCATATGTTAACGATGGTCTGACCACCCTTGTGTACAACCAGTGGGCCATACTAGGTCTTAGTCCCCACGTTTTTCCATATAGCCGCCTAGTGACGGCTAAGGTCATGACTGCCTTACGCAGTATTTTTCCAATGTGACCATTCCAGGTTAGCTTAGAGTCCAATACGACCCCAAGATATTTTACCTCCCTGGCCATTGGAACGCTCCTACCGTATAGAGTGAGAGTTCTGTGGCTTTCACACTTCCTCCTCCTCGTAAACGGCACGACGGTTGCTTTCTCGGGGCTCACCCCGAGCCCTTGATCAACCGTCCACCCTTCCACCACTTTCAGTGCAGTCTGCATACGCTCCCACACTGCCTGTGTGACCTTTCCTCGGACTATGATGACAATGTCGTCCGCATAGCCCTGTACCTCATACCCCCCTCCCGAGAGCCTCCCCAGCAGGCCGTCCACGACTAGACACCAGAGCAAGGGAGACAGAACGCTCCCCTGCGGACACCCCGCCGCGACCCCCGCCAGCAGAGTCCCTCCCGCGAGTGAGGTGAACACCGCCCTGTCCCTGAGCATGGAACCGATCCACCTGCAGCAGGTCTCCTCTATTCCACGCTCCCGGGCAGCTGCCAGAACCGATCCGAACGAGGTGTTACTAAAGGCCCCCTCTATGTCTAGGAAGGCCCCCAGCGCCACCTCCTTGTTCTCCAGCGTATTCTCCAGTTTCAGCACCAGTTGGTGCAGTGCTGTTTCTGTTGAGAATCCTGCTCTGTATGCATATTGTCCGCAGTGTAGAGGATATGCTTCCAGTACACCGCCCCTAATGTGCCGGTCGAGCAGTTTTTCCACTGTTTTCAGCAAGAAGGACATGAGACTTATTGGCCTCAGGGACTTTGCCTGGTCTGTTGGACGCCCAGGTTTAGGAATAAATACAACCCTGGCCAGTCTCCATGCCCTCGGAATGTACCCCAGAGCCAGGCTGGCCCTCATAATGAGGGTAAGCACCGGCGCCAGTATATCTATCCCCTGTTGGAGCATGATGGGCATTATTCCATCAAATCCCGGCGATTTGTATGGCTTAAAGCTGTTAATGGCCCATCTGATTTTGCTCCAGGTAACCACCTCTTTAGCGACTGTCCAGTCTACTCTAGATGCCCGCCTATAAGACGCCTCTATTTCTGAGTGTTCCCAGTCCGGAGGTGATTGGTTTATTATGTTACAGCCGGGGAAGTGCGTCTGGAGTAAAATTTCCATAGTTTCCTCCCCCGAGCTTGTAAAGCCTCCCGTGGGTGTTCTAAGGGAGCCTATGTTAGTCTGAGGGCCCTTAGACAGGATCTTGTGTAGTCGAGCACTCTCAGACGTGTTTTCCACTTCTTCGCAGTGCCTCCTCCACGACTCCTTCTTGGCGTCCCTCAGTCTTTTGTTATAGGTCGATAGGGCCTGTCTATATTCATCCCATGCTCCCGACCTTTTGGCCGCGTTAAACAGCTTACGAACCTGCGTCCTCCTTTGCCTGAGGTCCTCGTTCCACCATGGGACGTTCCTGGTGGACACCCTCATTTTCAGGGGGCAGTTGGCGTTATAGGCCGAGGTAATTGCGTCTCGCAATTGGACTGCTGCAATCTCGAGGTCTATTGAATCCCTTATGGCCCTCTCAACCCCCCGCAGTTCCACAGCTAGGTCTGCCCTGTAGGCTTCCCAGTCCGCCTTGCGGGGGTCCCGGTACCATACCGTTTCTCTTTCGACTTTGGCGATTTCAAACCGGATGTATCTGTGGTCTGAGCTACTCACTTCCCCAGACACAGCCCAGCTTTTAACAAAGTCACCCAGAAACTGGGTGGAAACTGTTAGGTCTAAAACTTCCTCACGCCGTGTTGTGACGAATGTCGGTTTATTACCTCTATTCAATATGTCTAAATTAAATTTCATAAAGAATTGTAAAAGTGCCTCACCCCTAGAGTTTGTGTCCGAGCTACCCCACAACTCATGGTGCGCATTCGCATCCATGCCGATGATGGTCTGCCATCCACCTGCTCTGCTACCCACCATCAGCTGCTCCAATTCGTTGGGTGGAGGAAGGTCCGTGCTGTCCCCTGGCAGATAGGCTGACGCGACAGTAATGTCCCTCAGCCCATCCGCTCCTCCACATCGGATTTTGATCGTTGCCAGGTCCCTGGAACAGAAATTCATTAGAGGGAGAAACTCTATCCCTTCCCTGACAAAAATGCAGGCCCTCGGATTCTCGCTGGACCTGCTGTAGATGAGCTTTCCATTAGCTCCGCCGAGTCCCTTGATCTCTCCTTTGTAGGAGTACGGTTCCTGGATGAGGGCCACATCCGTGTTCCTCAGAGCCATTAGTAGTCCGGCCGTGGCTGCCCTACTGTGTTGGAGGTTGACCTGAAGGAACCTAAGTCCCATTAACCCTTAATTGCTTCCCCAGTGGGCGGAAGCTAACCCTTCCCATGCCCCAGAATGCCTTGAAGGAGGTTCCTTCAAGGGCTCTGTAAGATGTCGGGTCGATCGAGAAGGCGAGCGTCTGTCCTTTCTCCTCTGCCTTCCTGCTTAGAACCGACCAGTGTTGCGTCCCCAGTTCAGGGTTCTGGATCTTAAGTCTGCTGATCACCGTCTCCTGCGGGACGGTGTCAGGGATCCGTACGAGGACCTTGCGTCTCTTTGGGAGTTCCTTGGGCTCGACGGCTGTCAAGTCTGCCCCCTCCCAAATCTGACCGAGGCCCCCGATCGTTTTCCGCAGCCAGTCCCGCGACTGCGGGCCGGCACAGGTTATCCAGAGGATGCCCCCCGTCAGGCGCGTCCGGTGGAACTGAGGCGGGCTCTCCCCTTCCTGAAGAGAGTCCACTGCAGCTACCACCGCAGCCTGGATCAGGTCCGCCTTCCCCTGGTCTAGCGTGACCTCAGGATGGCGTCTGTCAATCACCGCCATCCCGAGGCCCTCCGCAGCCTCCCTGTAAGAGCCAGTCTGCGCCGGTGTTCCGGCCTTAGTTCCTTTGGGAGGTCTGTCTGTAGTAGGCGTGCTAGAGCCAGAGCGCGGCTTCTTCCGACTCGCACTCTCCTCTTGCGCCTTTACAGGCACCCTGGCCCTTTTGGAACGTCTGTCTGTAGTGGGCGTGCTAGAGTTCGAGCGCGTCCTCTTCTGACCCGCACTCCCCTCTTGCGCCTTTACAGGTTTCTCGACCGTCCAGGTCCCGGCCGCCATTTTTTGCGCCCTCCGGAGCTTCTTTCTTTGCGCCCCGGAAAGACGCTTGGACTGCCGGGGCAGTCCCTCTACTCTAACAGTAGAGTCCTCACTGGTGGAGGGGCCCCCGGAGTCCGCGGAGCTCGCCGCCCTCCGGTGGGACCCAGCCTCCAGCTTGGGTGTCGGGGACAGGTCTCTGGCCGAAGCTACCCCCTGATCCCCCGTATCTACGCCGGTCGTGGGACCTCCAGAGTCCGCTGCCGCACCCTGGCTCGTCTCCGTTTCCGGGATAGACTCAAGGCTCAAGTCTGTAGCCGGAGCCACTCCTCGAGCCTCATTGGTTTTGGTTTTATATGTATTTATAATCTTCATGTTGTTCCCACGAGAATGGGGGAAATACTGTCCACACCATCAGAACCCCCTGTGTGGTGCAAGGCGGGTTACTCTGGAGGGTTGCCTGGTACTCCAGAGGTTCCGTTCACGACACCATCACCCTGGTGCCATCCATCCATAGGCACGGGTCACGTGACACCGTAGATTGGGGGAGTTTAGTTCGACCTCCTTGTCTAGATCCGTCATGTTTAGTTATTAGCAGGGTCACCTCGTGCAGGATGCGGATTTTTACCGCGCATGACGGTCTTGGGGAAAGCTTCATCGGGAGTTTATGTTGTTATTTCCACTTCCTCAGCTTGCCCCCTGGAGTCCTTTGGCCCGCGACTCCTTAACCCCCGCAGCCACTGTACTCGGCGTGCTTTAGTTACCTGGGGCACATGGGGTTCTCCATACATTTAAAACGCTTCCGAATTTGTGGTCTTTCCCAAATGCCATCTATTAAGAAATTATCTATTTGATTTGTTTTATTTAATTCCAGTATCATCCACGTACCCTTGTATATGTATTTCCTTTTGAAGTGTGCACTTATTATTTTCATGTTTTGTTCTATTGCTAAATATATTAACTTACTCCATTGTCGTTACTCTCTCAATGTTTGCTCTCACCTTCCGTAATTGACTTACATATATACCTCTTCTCTGCCTATGTTTGCGTTTGCGTCTTCCATCAAGATTATTACAGCTTGTTTTGGCATGTCTTCTATCGCTTTTTGCAGCCATTCATAATATGCATCTTTTACTCATTCTTTTTCCACTGTAAGAACGTGAAAATTCACAATACTAATTATCTGTTTACGTTTGCGTCTTCCATCAAGATTATTACAGCTTGTTTTGGCATGTCTTCTATCGCTTTTGGCATCTTTTACTCATTCTTTTTCCATTGTAGGAACGTGAACATTCACAATACTAATTATCTTATCTTAAGATTTCATTCTTATAAAACATAATTTGTTTGATTATGATTTTAAACTTTTTGCTCTTCATTGTGACATTTCGTTTATTAAAAATCCGACTCCATATCTTCTACTATCACCAATACTTGCAAACAATATAGATTGTGTCCCAAATTAGTGATTGATGTATTGATATCTCGCACACTATAAGACATACGAAATGGTGTAAGTGGGAGAAGATGTAGTGAATTCAGTTATGAGGTTATGTTCATTCGAAGGCTGGTTGTAACTCTGTTGGTTGTTAAGATATTTTCAAAAAAAATAGGCATTTTTGAAAAAGAGCTGCAATTTCTCCAATTTAAAATAATGAGCAAATCCGTTAAGAGATTATTGGGGCACTTTTTTGCCGTTCATCAATTAAGTTTACAATTCAGAAATTTCAGTTCTGAGATACCGTCATCAACTTTTCAGTAAATTTTTATTTAAAAAAATTCACTAATAGAGAGGATCGATGGTGAGACTTTGCAAAAATTTTTTCAAATGAGCGCGAATTTGGGCCCCTAGAACCCATATCCGGGGTCAGGTTCCATTTTTATATGTTTATATATATATATATATATATATATATATATATATATATATATATATATATATATATATATATACACATACATACATACATATATATATATATATATATATATATATATATATATATATATATATATATATATATATATATATATATATATATATATATATATATATATGTATCCAACCGATAACTCAAAAAATAATTTACCGATTTTGATAAAACTCGGCAAGTGCCTTTATTTTATTAATAGCTTGGACGAGTTAGTTAGCCAGGAAAATCGGACAAAATTTTGAGTTTTCTTTCGACAAAAAATTTTTTCTCCAAAAATTACAAAGATATTTCGATGAAATTTGGTGTACATATTGTTTTGTGCTATGTGCCAAAATTCAGCTTTCTAGGTTTACAGAAAATTGAGCTATTCAAATTTGAAACATTTATTTTTAATATTACCGCGTTTCATTGACAAGGGTAAACCTCGCTTATATGAGATCTAGTATGCCATTGCGTGGTAACAGAACATTTGATATTATTGCGCAGGTCTGCTAGACGCTGTAACTGACGCTTATCCTATAATATGAGATTGTTTATATGTTATGTTTATTGTTATCAGTTTCAGCTGCAAATTATTTATTAAAGTTAGTGGGTGGACTAAACAGTGTTTGTTATGTTTTATCAACACATATAAATGATGGAAGTTTTACAAAAGGGACTGATAGGAAACAGGTTAGTTATTTTCTCTGATGCTTTGGCGGTAGTTTTAGTTAAGTTTATGGTTTAACGGTACATAATTTTTAGCTAATTTTCGTAAAAAAAATCGTCATTGAGGAGACCGCGACTTTAGAATTTTAAAAAGATTTCTTCAAATGAGCGCAAACTAGGCCCCATGGAATCCATATCCGGGTTTACGTTCGGTTTTAATCTGCTTACATATATACAGGGTGACACGTTTCTACGATAAAGCTCAATATAATTATTATTATACAAGAGACGAGAAAAAATTGTATAAGTTAATTATAGGGTATCTTGAGCTGCATCTTATAAAATTATTTTGACAATCACCAGCTGGCCCATAAGTCGTTGGTGATCCCTACAAAATTTTTTTTTCGAACAGCCTTATTTTATTGCATTTTTTATCGACATATGTTTGTAAGAAAAAAATCAAGACGCATTATGTGCGTTTTGGTAACAAATTTTCATTAAATGCTTCAAATTTCAATAACTCAATTTGCTATTAACCTAAGGTTTGTTGGCTGGGAGACCAACGTTTAAAGTTTATTGTCGGAAAATGTTTGTACATTTTCAAACAATAAGTCATTTTGATAAAATATGGCACATTGTTTCTACTATATAGGTTATACTGGTAACGAAATTGATGACTGCTTGCATTAAAAAGACATATTTTATATTCAAAGCATTTTTATAAAAATTCACTGCCATAAAGCACTTGCTGCGTCCAGAGTTTTTTTTTTCTGTTTTTAAAGATGTATCACACTTTATGGAAATATTTCAACTGAATGTCAAAAAGTTATGAAGATTGTTTTGTTCAAGACTAAAGACTAGCCATAAGTTTAACAGTCATTTGCCAAGAAAACATTTGCTGTACCATATCATGTCAAATTTACACAATTATAAGAGTGTTGGCACGTGTGTTGTTCATATTAGTAGCGTCCTAAACTTGATAATGACTTTTCAATTTTCACATGAACAAAAACTTGATCTTTTGGATTGTTACTTCAAAAAGTATCGCAATGTTGAACTTGCACTGAATAATAGTTATTCACATAGATATCCAGAAAGGCATCAGCCTAATGTACTATACTGTGGACAACTAGTGAAATTTTTGTTAAACCATGGAAGTTTTGCAAAACCAAGAGCGAAAAGTTACAATGTAAGTAACGTAAATAAAATTATAGGTATTCAGGAGCATTTTGATGAATATCCTTTAACATCCACGCGGACTGCTCAACGTCAAATTGGAGTACCCAAGTCGGAAATTCAGAGAGTTTGAATGAATAAAAAATATCGGCCGTATAAACCAACGATTGTACAGGACTTGCGTGCAGGGGATCATTCGAAGAGAATGGAATTTTGCAATTTGTTTCTAGAAAAATGCAATAAAAATCATCATTTTGTCAATTCAGTAATATGAACTGACGAGAGCCATTAAAGTAATTGTGGCATATTTAACCAACATAATCGTCACCATTGATCGGTGCTCAGTCCACACCTACGGGTCGAACAGAGACTACAAAATCGGCTGATGTTAATGTTACAGTTTGTACTGAAAAAGTTAAAGGAGTACCCTAAAATCGAACCCAGTACCCTTCGGTTCAGAAGCACACGTTCTTACCCCTGAACCACCGAGATTCCAATCTCTTTGGTGAAAAGTATCTCGAACTATTGGAAAATCAAATCATTCCGGTCATTAGGGAACAAGTACCAGATGACTAATTCAATAACGTATTGTTCCAACAAGATGGCTATCCTGCCCATAACAGTAGGGTAGTGCGGGAGTTCTTGTTAGGGGCTTTTGGCAGAAGAGTAATATTTAACAATGGACCCATACATTAGCCTGCAAGATCACCACATATTACACCATTAGACTTTTACTTATGGGGCTACATAAAAAAATTAAATTTATGAATTTAAACCACCCAAAAATGCACAGAATTTAAAAGCAACATGTAAAGATGTTTTCAACTCAATAAATAGAAATACACTAAGCAAGGTAGCTCGAAGAGTTTTAAAGCTATGTGAAAATGTATCGACGTCAGTGGAGGACATTTTGAAGCTTAGTTCAAAAATATCAATTATAAATCGATCCGCTTGTTTTTGAAATTAGAGTGTTAATAAATTGCTGCCAAACTCATGGCTAGTCTTGAAAAATACAATCTTCATTATTTTTTCACATTCAATTGTAATATTTTCATGTGTCATACATCCTTATAAATCGAGGAAAAGTTTTCTAGTTCGCGCTCATTTGAAGAAATGTTTTCAAAATTCATAAGTGGCAGTCTTCTCAATAATAAATTTTTTCTACGAAAATTTTCTAAAATCATAGGCTATTTTTAAACCACAAACTCTATAGCTGAAACTACTGACAAAGCATCAGATAGTCTGTTTGAAATTGATTTTCCTTAAATATTTTACTAAAATGTAGGACAAAGATGGTTGAAGCTGAAACATAAGGCTTTGTAAAACACACTTATTACAACATTTCTTCTACATGACCCGTATTCGTTTCAGATCGTTTGTCTGAAAATTGAATATTTTGACGTCTCAAATCGCGACTTTTCCGTTTTAAAAAGAAAAACTATAAAAATTTAAAAATAGTTTTTCTACTATTTCTAGACCTTTTTGCGTCAAGAAAACTTACCATTGTATGTAACATTCAATTGGTTTTGTTAACCACACAAAATATTTTGTTCTTCTCCGTTTTTCTGATCACCTGTGGCACTAATTTTTTTTCCTTAAATGCCTCTAATTTTTTTCTTTCAACTTTGAGATCTGAATTTTGGCATGTAGGGCAAGTTTGATGGTAGAAACTTGTGTACCAAATTTGTCATAGCTTTGTTATTTTCGGAAATATTAAAATTTCAAATTCAAAAACTCAAATTTGTCCCGGAAAAACTGGTCCAATTTTCCTGGCTAACTAACTTATCCAAGCCACTTACAAAAGGAAGGCACCTACCAAATTTCATCAAAATCGGCCCATTGTTTTTGAGTTAGCGATACGATATATATATATATATATATATATATATATATATATATATATATATATATATATATATATATATATATATATATATATATATATATATATATATATATATATATATATATATATATATATATATATTATATATATATATATATATATATATATATATATATATATATATATATATATATATATATATATATATATATGTAGGGTAGCCGATTTAAGATGAAAACACCCCTGTAACTTTTGTAATTTTAATTCGATTTTGATGAATAAAAAATCAAAAGGTAGAATATGGAATACTCTATAAATGCTGTGAAAATTGTTCTTTGTGTCACCTGACCTAAGTCTACTAATGCAGTTTTTCTATGTCAAAAAGTTGAAAAAGGGTTAGGGCCGTTTTTAGGAAGAAAATAAGTACGGCACTGCATTCGGCATTCCACAAAATGATTATATTCCAAATTTCATCAAAAAATAAGGATTATTTACCATTGCAGAGAAGTTTACTTGTGCTACCCTTCTAATATGGGAACACCTGTAACTTTTGTATTTAAAATGTGATTTTTTTAAAAGGAAAGTCAAATTTTGGTATGTGGTAAGGGATTTCCCAAGACAAGATAACCAACAAATTTCATCGAAGTAGCATTCTATGTATATATATATATATATATATATATATATATATATATATATATATATATATATATATATATATATATATATATATAAATATATATATATATATATATATACATATATATATATATATATATATATATATATATATATATATATATATATATATATATATATTGTTTTGTTTGTCATTGAAAAAAGTCAATGTAAGTTGTCTCGTTATGAAATTTGTATTTTGGGCAAAAATATGGAGCAGAAAAGAACGATTGTTGTTGTGGAGCATTGCTAAGTAGAAAGGAAAATCAAGCAGCGAAAGTTTTGAAAGCATTTTTGGGATGGAGGATGGAAACGGAAGATATAAATTCTAGATTTTTAATGTGTCAAAATTTGAAGTATAATGTTTGGAAAATAGCTGTCAAAACATTTTTAGGTTGACATTTAACAAAATTATGTCTAAATACTTTACAAGTCATAAGACTTATCTGTATAGACATGCTGTATGATTGTAGTCAATAAATATTAATATTATTATTATTATTATATATATATATATATATATATATATATATATATATATATATATATATATATGTATATATATATATATATATATATATATATATATATATATATATATATACATATATCCACACGATAACTCATAGAGTTATTAACCGATTTTGATGAAACCCGGCAAGAGTCTTTCTTTTATTAATAGCCTGTATGAGTTCGTTACCCAGGAATATAGGACAAGGTTCTCCGGGAAAATCTTTCTAAAAAAAATTTTATCTCCGAAAATTACAAAGCTATTTTAACGAAATTTTCTGGATATGTTTCCTTGGGAAAAACCTTACTACATGCAAAAATTAAGCTTTCTAGGTTTAAAGAAAATTTTGTTATTCAAATTTGAAGCATTTCATGAGAATTCGCCACCATAACGCACTTGTTGCGTCCCGAACTTTTTTTTATTTCATTTTTATGTATTATTATTTTTTAATCAAAAAATAACGTAGCAGTGAATTTTTATTTGTAGTTGTCATAAATACGTATAAATCAATTCAATTTTCGCCTTCTGATAAAACCGGTTAGAGAGATGAAAACAAACATTTGTGAAGCCAGAGAATTAGTCTATACACGTCTGAGTGATTAAGATAAGTAGGGAAAAAACTGCGAAAATGTACCTACGTTAAAACTAAACGACCAATAACTTGAATAGGTAGAACTATGTTAACCCAGCTTGGGAGTAAATTGCGAATATTATTTGAATGACACATACTTGGGAAAAAGGAAAGCGGTAGACGAAGAGAAAAATTTTGAAAAACCAGAAACTTATGTAGTTTGAAAGGTAAATAAAATAAAACAACTACTTGAAGCAGAAGACCTTGGTCTCAACGGTCAGGCGACTTAGCATTTAGCCTGCGTTGGTGAAGAACTAAAAACAATTTAAAATGTCATAAACATTAATATGAACAAAAGTCAATATATTGTTACTACATACAAGAAAACGTTTAATAAGTCATTATTTAATTTCGTGATTATTTATACAAGTTTTAGTACATCAGGAGGACTATAAAATGAACACATGTTTATTGTACAAATAAATACTAGTATTAGAATAATTACGAAACAGGGATTGCTTAAAAATAATCTTAAAGGCTAAGTTTTTGGATTTTTACAGTTTTTAAAATAGTCTAATTTGCTTGTCATGTTTTAGAAATACTGAAAGACCGAAGTATGAGATGCTGAACAGGAGCTTTGCTGTTTGACTTTTTTTACCAGTAGTAATTATTTTTCCACCCCCAACCACCATTACCTGTCCCCCCATACCCACTGTACCCTCCATATCCACTATACCCTCCGTAGCCTCCATATCCGCCAATTCCACTATAGCCACTTCCATAATGACTACCATAACCGTTACCATACCCGCTACCATACCCGCTACCATACCCACTACCATACCCACTACCATAACCTCCATAACCTCCATAGCCTCCGTAGCCGCCGTATCCGCTACCAAATCCTCTCCTCCAACCGCTGTAGCTAGGATAACTTCCCCATCCCCTGTAACCACTATTATAACCCCCCCAGAAGGTATTGGCTGTTTCTAAATCAGAGCTGTCTTTACTTGAATCAACTCTTGCATCAGCTGGTAGACTTCCGTCAACTTCAGAGCCGACATCTTTTCGATCTTCAGCTTGTGATATGACGTGGTCATCTCTGCTTTCGTCTGGTTTTTCATCTAGTTGAGATTTTGATACTTCGGGGTCTGTTTTGACATTTTCTGCTGGTAGAGCGAAAGCTGACATAAGGCATACTGCCACAACTATTAAAAGCTGGAAAAGAAAAATCAATTAGTTAACAATCGAACTTATCATTTATTTTACACCTGAAAGTATATAAACGGTAGTGGTTATATTATGACTCTCTTTATTTAGTGAAATAGTTCTACATCAAATGCAGATGTTAAAACTCTAGTTTTTAGTGAATTTTCTTTAAAAAAATTCACTAGTGAGGAGATCCAGACTTTTGAATTTTGAAAAGATTTCCTCAAATGAGCGCAAACTAGGGCCCCTACCATCTAGTTTCAATTCTTAGATATATATATATATATATATATATATATATATATATATATATATATATATATATATATATATATATATATGTATGTGTGTGTGTGTGTTTGTGTATATATATATATATATATATATATATATATATATATATATATATATATATATATATATATATATATATATATATATATATATATTACACCGATAACTCAAAATTAATGAGCCGATTTTTATCAAATTTGGTGAGTAGCTTCCTTTTGTAAATGGCTTGGATAAGTTCGTTAGCCAGGAAAATCGCATATGGTTTTCCGGGAATGTTTTGGGTTTCTTTCGAAAAAAATTATCTCCGAAAATTAAAAAGCTACGGTAACCAATTTAGTACGCTGTCATAAAGAGTATACTTTGTATCAAAATTCAGATCTCTAGATTAAAAGACAAGAAATTACAAGCCCCTGATTAAAAAAAAAGTTAAAACGTCAAAATTTATAATTCTGGTAGTACGCATTAGCGCTTTGCGAGTTAAAAATACGGCTTAAAATGACTAACAAGCTCCTAGATCTGTGTCTCAGCCGTCGTTTACCTTCATTTCGTTAAAATATGAGAAAAGAAAATCAATTTTAAACAAAAATTGTATGGTGTAAATAATCAAGACGTTAGAAAAGTAATATACTAGAATATATACATGTTAGTAGATACATCTGTCATGTCGAGAATCGCCGAGTGGTAAAGGCAGCAGTGCTGATTTAACAATGGACTCATATAATGCGCGTTCTAATCTCAGTCAGTAATTTCACTTTTTTGTTTATTTTTTTAGTCTTATTTCATTTTACCGTTATTTGATCAGATTATGAAATTCCGATGAATTTTTTGGCAAGTTTTTGTATGGCAAAATCAGTTAGGATGAAATGTAAACTTTTAAGACTTAATTCAATTTGAATAGCACATCTGGTTGTTTCTTATTGCCTTACTTACTAAAAGCGTTCCATACTTAATACAGTCGTAGACTTTTCCCGTGGCTTCACAAGTGCTTGTTCTTTTCTGCAACGGATTTTAATTTTAACTGGAAGCAGTAGGTGCGTTATGGTAGCGAATTTTCATTAAAGTTTCAAATTTCAAAAGCTTAATTTGCTATTAACCTAACGTTCGTTGGCCAGGCACCAGTTGTTCGGGAACATTTTAAGTTTATTTGCGGAAAATTGTTGTACATTTTCAAACAATAAAGCCATTTTGATTAAATATTGTACATTTCTACTATATAGGTTATACTGGAAAGCAAATTTCATGCCTGGTTTCTTTAAAAAAAGACATATTTGTTATTAAAAACATTTTTATGAAAATTCACTACCATAACGCACTTGCTGCTTTCAGACTTTTATTCTATGTCTTTATTTGGACAGCAGAGACATCTAGGCACCCTGTCCAGCCTTAATTCTGAGTATTTCGTTGTATAGCGTTCAGCCTTAAGTATTTCCTCCACAGTGAGTAAAACATGAACCTCGTTAGGCCATCATCTTGGCACAATACATTAAATAAGCTTTTGTTTCCTTGTAGGAGTCTCCAAAGTATTTCATCTACCAGACTCATTTGTCTCATATACCCATTGAGTCGATAGTGTCGCGTCAATAAACCCACTATTATTTGAATGACATCCGTACTATTTCCTATTATTATTTTTTTTGTAAATTTAAGCAAAGGTTTGTCTATAAACTTTTTAGCATGTCACTGCCGTGGTGAGCTATTCAAAAATTCCAGTGTTTCGCCCCGGGTTCGTTCATTAATTGACTACCTTATCCCAAGCCGCAAAGCAGTTCGGGACTTATTGGCGGCTTGACAAGTCTTCCTTGGTCAGTTCATCTGCCTTGCCCTTATGACCATCATTTTTTGGAACCCATTGGGTGTCACTTTGTTTTGACTTCCTAACTCTATTAGGGTTATCAGATAATCCGGTACTATCTTTGAAATTATCTCCATGGAACCTAGTACTTTAAGCGCCGGCCATCCGAGTATATACTATATAGCAATTGACTGGTTTGGCGTTCCCTGCTCGATAGTCTGTTTTGTGCAACATTGTATTACGGACACCTCAGACTGGACTTTTAATGCGTTTTTCCCAGGGTTACAGAAATTTTAGTGGTTGACGTTACTCTGTAAAGCCTCCATCTAACACCTTATCTTGTCTTTGATCTATTAGTGTACAATGCTGTTTGTGCTGTTTCCGAAGAGAATAATTATAACAAAACCATCATAATAATAACAACATATACGAGGATATATTGATAGCTAATTAGCCTGGAAACTTTATAGTAAGCAAGATTAAATGTAATTGCTAGTGTAAACACTATGATGTTTTAAAAATATTCTATCAAAGCTTGAATGGTGACAAAAACTACAAATTTTTGAAAACGACATATCAGAGAAAAATGTAGATTCTGCTAAAAAGACATCAGCAAAAAAACTTTTGCTGATATGCTATAGACTTTGAGTGATATACTTTGTATGCTACTATTAAAAATTGGGTTGCGAAACATAAAAGACAATGCAATGTTAAAGATAGACCAATTCATGTCACCACTCAAGAAAACACTGATTCTGTCTGTGAAATGATCTTAGAAAGTCTACTAATTTGGTTATGTATAGAAGAAATATTGCACATTTCCTATGAAAGTGCGTTTTGCATTATTTCTCACGATTTGGGAATAAGAAACCTTTCAGCAAGATGGATTCCGAAATGCCTAAATGATGATCAGAATCGCGCTCATTTGACAATGTCAAAGAAAATGTGCCAAGGTTTTGAAGAAGACTCCCCAAACCTTTGAGTCGCCGTGTCACTATGAACGGAACATTGGTCCTTCACTGTGATTCAGCACCCTCCACTCAAATATACAATATTCTAAGCCTGTCTCTTTGGCCCAATTAGATGATCGCAGACACATGGAGGGTTATGTCTCCGTGGATCTCCAAAAAATATTAGACTGGGGAAGTAGAAATCTTGTACAATTCAACCCCACCAAATCTCAGTCTTGCTTTCTTTCTCATAAAAGATACACCAGCCCTAGAACCATCACAATGAACAACCAAGTTATTCAAAGTAATGAGTCTTTTTCACTTGTTGGCATTTCTGTGGATCGAAATCTCAATTGGCACCAACATGTCTCATCAATTGCAGAAGCGGCTGCTAAGAAATTAGGTTTCCTCTTCAGGGCTAGCAAATACGTTTCACCAGCTAATCCCTATACCTTATATACTTCACAAATAAGACCAAACCTCGAATACTGCTCCCACATCTGGGGTGCTGCTGCCGCTTCTACACTCGCTAATCTGGACTCCATTCAGAAGAGAGCTATACGTCTCATTGGTGACCCTACCCTCACCCAAAGACTGCCATCCCTTGCCCACCGACGTGCCGTTAGTGACCTCTCTCTCTCTTTTATAGATATCTGCACGGGCAGTGCTCAGATGAGCTTTCTTCCATAGTTCCTCCACCTGCTGCCCCCAACAGATCTACCAGGGGAACAGAGCGAATGCACCCTTTTACTACCCAAGTCACCAGACATAGAATATCTTGTTATGCCCGCTCGTTTGCCCCTAGGACTTCCAAGTTGTGGAATTGCTTGCCGACGCATGTTTCTCCTTCTCCTCCGAACCTCCAAACCTTCAAGTCCAGAATTAACAAGTTGCCTCTTTCCTCCTTGTCGACACCCACGGTACGATAGTATTTAGGCTGTAAGCCCTCGTGGTGTGTTGTTGAAATAAAAAAAAATGAAAAAAATTCAGAAACTAAAGAGCAACTCAAAAAATTTCGTGTTCAAAATCCGGCTGGCAAGACTCTTTCTTACATTTTCTGGAACCAAGATGGGACAAATCTCCTGGATTTTCTAGAACAGCATAGAACTCTCACATAAACATACTATAGTATGTTTCAAACTAAATTACGCCAGAAAATTGTGAAAAACGCAGCGGAAAACTGGCCAAACGTGTGATATTTTTGCATGACAACGCCAATGCTCACAAGTTGCTAATTGCACCAAAAACAATTGACAAAAGTGGTTCTAAATTGATTGACCCGCTGTATTCTCCGGATTTAGCAGCATCGGACTTTTATTTATCCCCAAAGCTCAAACAAGATTTGGAAGGTAAACGATTTTTGGCAAACAACAAACTCATATGTGTCGTTGGGGAATGGTTTTAATACTTAAGATGAAAAATTCTATTAAACGGGTTTATAATTGCTTTAGAAACGTTCTGCTTCATTCTTTTTCAAAAACGCTACGGTTTTAAAATTCAATGCAAAAAGTACCAGTAAGAAAAGACATTCATCTGATTGACGAACTTCGCTACATCACACTAAAAAGTCAATAATCAGTCGCGTTACATTCTTGATAATGAGAAAGCAAGCAAAAACAATTTCAGTGTGCTTTTCGGACTGTATCAATTAAAAATGTTGCATAAAAAGTTATCGACATTGACAACATGGCTATTTTGGTTTTGTTTAAAACGCCTTAGCAACTGGCTGTGATTGTAACCGCATGGCAGTAGCTGTAAGTTGTTAACTACAATTCAGAAACATTGTTTATTTGACAGAAATGCATGAAATAATATTCTACAGATGATTGGTTACGGAGATGAAACACGATCACCGATCACTCCTATTTGAAAAAAGTTTCTCGATTTGCTGCCTATATCCCAAGGCACAACTTGTAAAATTGAAAAGCAATTTCGCGTGCTTCGACACGTAAGGCAGATACAAAAAAACCTTGTAGGGCACTGAATAATGTAATGGATGTAATACCACATATTTCGTGTAGACAAGCAGCCACAACATTGGACGTTAGCCGTTCATCGATTTTTCGAATATTAAAAGAAAACAAAACGCATCCCTATAAATTAATACAAGTTCAGGAGCTCATGGAAGAAGATTTTGATAGAATAACGTCTTTTTGTGAACAAAATGATAGAAATGTTATATAAAGAGAATAACCAACTAGAACGTGTTTTATTTTCTGATGAGTGCAGTTTTACACTTCAAGGCCATGCTAAGCATCAAAATTGTCGCTACGCGTCTAAAGATAATCGATACTGAATGACAGAAGAATGTACGTAACACCTCGAAAAGGTTAATGTATGTACGGGTCTAAAGACAATCGATACTGAATGACAGAAAAACGTACGTAATACCTCGAAAAGGTTCATGTTTGGGCAGGAATAGTTGAAAACCATGTCATTCGTCCTTGATTCCTCATTGATGGCAATTTGAATGGAGATAGTTATTTAACACTGCTCCAAAATACGGTCGTGACAACTTTGGCAAACTTACATCTTGATCGAGTAAACCCACAAATTCCAACGCATGTGATATGGTTCCAGGTTCCAGCAGAACGGAGCACCAGCACATTACAAGCACATATCTGGCAGTACCTCGACTTAATATTCTCAAATCGGTGGATACGGAGGCGAGGATCGTTAGAATGGCCAGCACTATCACCCGATCTTACCCTATTAGACTTATTCCTGTGAGGATATCTAAAATTGCGGTATACTTACAAAACTACACCACGCGATTTAACCGACTTAAGAAGAAGAATAACGATTCCGATTAGGTCGGTCACGCCTCAGATGTTGATTACACTCAGAAAAGTTCTAGAGCTGGTCAGCTCTTTAATGGCTGGCTGGTGTAGTATACTTGCAATATGGTAGGTGGTAGTGGACTTTTTCTTTACGTGATAGTAAAGGATTTTTTTCACGCCCGAGGAGGTACCACCCCTTACATCAAGGGGCCGGTGAAGTCCCAACGGACGTTTCCGGTTCTGGTGTATGAGTCGGTTTCCCTTATAAGACAAAATTATGATGGCTCCTCCTTGTACAAAATATTCCGGAGGTAAAATACCCCTCCATTCAGATCTCCGGGAGAGAGGTGTACAGGGGGCGCCAACATCAAGATTTAACATATCCTTCTCCAATATATGTGGCGTAAATTCTAACCTGAACTCCGTCCACCATTTCCTCCAGGCTAATAGGCCCCAACTCCTCTTCCTCACCGAAACTCAAATCATTGCCAAAACAGCCACTAATCACCCTAATTTCCCGGGGTATCAGCTCCTTACTTCCTTTAGATTGCATGGAGGCGTGTGCACGTACGTCCGTAGCAATCTACCCTTCACCAGACTCCCCAATTTTGAAGCTGGAAGAAAAGCATACTATGGATAAAACTCTCTCTCAGGGCTGCAACTGAATTCATCTGTTGCATTTACCGGTCACCTTCTGAGAACAACTTTGTCCAGCTTTTTGACTACCTTTCTGAAAAAACTGACCATCTGATTTCTAAATATCCTTCCTCCAAAGTCACTATTTTTGGTGACTTCAATGTCCATAATAAGGAATGGCTAGGATCCTCAAAAACCGATCCACAAGGAAGAGCAGCGGAGGCCTTTGCAGTCAGCAATTCTTTAGCCAATATGGTTCAGCAACCTACTTACTTTCCTCGCATCCCAACACACAGCTCAAATCCCTTGGATCTCCTTCTTACTACACATCCTGACTGCTATAAGATATCAGTCACCGCCCCCCTTGGTCGCTCAGACCACGGCATGGTAACTGCTTCCTGCGCAATGCAACCCGAGGTCACATAGTCATCACACCCACGTATCGTTTGGCACTACAACTCCGCGAACTGGGACGAAATGCGAGATTACTTTTCCTCATTTCCATGGGCGTCTGTCTGCTTCTCTCATCCTGACCCCTCTGATATCTCACAAAACGTCACCGAAATTATCCAAGCTGGCATGGATTTATTTATTCCACGTACACAGAAAACCTCTTCAACCACTCAAAAGCCCTGGTTCTCTAAATCTTGTGAGAAGGCCAGACTTGAAAAGGTCAAAGCTCACAAAACGCTTCTACACAATCCCAGTCAAGAAAACCGTCAAGCATTTAACGACGCAAGAAACCGGTATGTCCGCATTCTTTCTGAGACAAAAAACTCGTTTAATTACCACATCCAAAAAAAAGTCCTCTCAAACTCCAACGGAAGCAAACCCTTCTGGACTCTTGCTAAATCTATTGGGAATAATTTCTGCAAGAGCACACTCCCACCTCTTGTCTCAGGGGATGAAATTGTTTCTACAGCCCTGGGCAAGGCTGATCTTTTTGCCTCGCTGTTCGCTGGAAATTCTACTCTCAACCCACCTCCAAATGTTCAACCACCAACAGTCCCCAATGTCGCGCATAAAATGACGGATATCATTTTCAAAACTAAAAAGGTACGAAAGATGCTCTCTACTCTTAATACCAGGAAAGCCTCCGGCCTTGACGAGATCCCAGCAATTGTTCTCAAAAAATGCGCACCAGAACTTGCTCCTGTCCTGACTCGTCTGTTTCAGACATTTTACAATAGAGGCATATTCCCTAGTAACTGGAAAACTGCTCGAGTACAACCCGTCCCCAAGAAAGGATCCAAAGCGCCTCCTAGCAACTACATGCCTATTTCTCTCCTTGAGTCGTCTCTAAAGTGAGGGAAAAGTATATAAACGCCGAATTACTAAAACTTCTTGAAAAACACAGTCTAATCCACGACAGGCAGTATGGATTCCGTCAGCGTAGATCAACTGCCGACCTCCCTTCCTTTGTCACTCATTCTTGGAACTACACGGTGAATCACAGATTGTCGCTCTAGACATATCCAAAGCATTCGACCAGGTATGGCACGCAGCGCTGCTTAATAAACTTCCGGCATATGACCTACCACCAAAACTCTGTACCTGGACAGCAAATTTCCTCTCCAACCGGAGCATTTCTGTTGTCGTGGATGGCCATTCCTCTAAACTGTATCCAATTAATGCAGGAGTTCCTCAAGGTTCAGCTTTAGCCCCTACTTTGTTTCTTCTCTACATCAGTGACCTCCTCTCTAGCACATCCAACCCAGTTCACAGTTACGCGGACGACAGCAACCTCCACTCAAATATACAATATTCTAAGCCTGTCTCTTTAGGCCAATTAGATGAGGATCGCAGACTCATGGAGGGTTCTATCTGCGTGGATCTCCAAAAAATATTAGACTGGGGAAGTAGAAATCTTGTACAATTCAACCCCACCAAATAACAGGCTTGCTTTCTTTCTCATGAGAGATACACAAGCCCTAGACCCATCACAATGAACAACCAAGTTATTCAAAGTCCTTTTCACTTGTTGGCATTTCTGTGGATCGGAATTTGAATTGGCATCAACATGTCACATCAATTGCAGAAGCGGCTGCTAAGAAATTAGGTTTCCTCTTCCGGGCTCGCAAATACTTTTCACCAGCTAATCTTTATACATTATATACTTCACAAATAAGACCAAACCTCGAATACTGCTCCCACATCTGGGGTGCTGCTGCCGCTTCTACACTCGCTATCCTGGACTCCATTCAGAAGAGAGCTATACGTCTCATCGGTGACCCTACCCTCACCCAAAGGCTGCCATCCCTTGCCCACCGACGTGCCGTTGGTGACCTCACTCTCTTTTATAGATATCTGCACGGGCAGTGCTCAGAGGAGCTTTCTTCCATAGTTCCTCGACCTGCTGCCCCCAACAGATCTACCAGGGGAACAGAGCGAATGCACCCTTTTACTGTCCAGGTCACCAGACATAGAACATCTTGTTATGCCCGCTCTTTTGTCCCGAGGACTTCAAAATTGTGGAATTCCTTGCCGGCACATGTTTTTCCTTCTCCTCCGAACCTCCAAACCTTCAAGTCCAGAATTAACAAGTTGCCTCTTACCTCCTTGTCGACACCCACGGTACGATAGTATTTAGGCTCTAAGTCCTCGTGGTGTGCTGTTGAAATTAAAAAAAAAAAGAAGACATGCCAAGACGTCCAAGGCATACATTTTGAACATCTCTTGCATTCACATTGATGTGTTTTCTTTTTTTTTCTCATTATTAAGTATTAAACGCGATTAAGTATTAATTTTGTAGTGTGTTGTAGCCAAGTTCGTCAATCAGATGAATCCCTTTTTTTACTGTTAATTTTTGCAATAAATTTTAAAACCATAGCATTTTTAAATAGAGAAAGAATATATCTTTCAAATGAGGTATCACAAGCCCCTACTTCCTATTTAAAAATGTGAGGGTTGCAATTGTCACTATAGAGGGGGCGGGGGGGGGGGGGGTGGGGGTGAATGTAGGGATGAAGTTTTGACGTTGCAGGATGTCATTTTTTTAATTAATTTGTTTCGGGATTTTTATAAATACGCACAATAACTGAGATACTGAATTTATTACATTTGGCTGTTCTACACTACACTTTCTATGTAAAAGCAATTACTTTTAGAAAAAAGTAAAGAGCATCCATTTATATTGGCGCACTACAGCTATCTTTCTTATTATGCGAGTTAAAGATATGACTAAATTAGCATTTGGCTAATTATCACAGTTCGTAACTGTAAGCTTACGAATAACAGCCTCGGTGGTCCAGTGGTAAGAACGTGTGCCTCTGAACCGAAGGGTACTGGGTTTGATTCCCAGGGTTTCCCTTTCCATTTTTCAGTACATACTGTAAAATTAACATCAACAGATATTGTCGCATTGTATTTGAGCAAGTTGAATGTCTGCACGTTTTGACCTTCGGAGGGGGCGTAAAGACGTCGGCCCCGTGTCCATGCGATGTTGGCCAGGTTCAATATCTGCTCCTTGGGGTCGGTGATTGGGCACAGTCGCTGAAATGGACTAACGTTAAAGTACAAAAAAGCTTACGACTACGCCGCAGTGACAGTTAATGGTTGTTGTAGCAACTGGGGTTTGTTTATCCCTAAGGTAAAATTATTTCTTCCGAAAAAAAAATAAGAAACGCATTTTCTCTGTTAACTTACAAATACGGTAGAAAGTGTAACAATGTCAAAAAAATAGTCCAAATATGTAAAATTCCAATATGGCGTCCACAAGAGAAAAAACTTGACTATCGCCTACGCAAAATTTGCAATTATTTTTCAAAACTGCTAGCCAGTTTCTCGATTTCTGTGATGTAAAAACAACTTTTTCTTTGAAAGAAAATAAAGTTATAATAATAAATGAAAAATAAGAAATTATATTTGAAAGAATTTTCATTAAGAAAAATCACTAGTAGAGAGGTAACAGTAGTGAGACTTTCAGAAAAAATTTTCAACGCAGCGCGAGTTAGTGCCTCTAGAACATATATCCAAGACCGTTTGAAATTTTTTATGTATATGTATATGTATATGTATATGTATATGTATATGTATATGTATATGTATATGTATATGTATATGTATATGTATATGTATATGTATATGTATATGTATATGTATATGTATATGTATATGTATATGTATATGTATATGTATATGTATATGTATATGTATATGTATATGTATATGTATATGTATATGTATATGTATATGTATATGTATATGTATATATATATATATATATATATATATATATATATATATATATATATATATATATATATATATATATATAGAGAGAGAGAGAGAGAGAGAGAGTCTTGAATAGGGTTTGTTTAATTTCAGGTATGTTAATGTTTAATAACGTTTTCGAAGGACATAATTTGGTTTTGACCTCAACTCTATAACTCTCAATTTCCTCAAAAACGTATGGTTTGTCCAAAAATTAACAAGAGGTAGAAAAGGTAGAAAATTTAGTTTTCTATAAAACTGATTGTATTTCACTTCTAATTTGGTTAGACTTTAAAAACCATGTCTTTTGAAAACCCCTAACTCACCCCTTTTTGAGTCTATATTGAATTAAAATTTTTGTCAAATAACGACGTTGATAAAATAAAACCATCTACCAAATTTAGTTGTTCTATGTTGGGGTATTGCTGCAAATACAGCTGTTTCTTGTAATTATTAAACAATCTTCCAAGGTGTATATTAACCATGGACGTCAGAGAAAAATTTGATACAATAAAGTAATTGTTCGGTTTCGCTAACTTTATCATTTAATAGCAACAATAGTGTCCAGATCATACGTTTGGACCCAGCTCTCATTTTTCTTTAAAACGCTTGGATAACTTTGTCACCTTTGAGGCTAAAATTATAATTTTCGGCAGACATTTTTTGTTGTTGTTAAACAGAAGAGAATTTGTTTTTAAAAAACATCTTTTGTTGTTGGAAAACCGGTTCGATTCGATTCGGAAAATACACGCCACGTTTATAATTTGGCAGATACTTTCCTTTCCAAATACGAATCAATCCTTCTCTTGGAAAGCTTTTGTAACTTTAAGGAAATTTTCCATAAAAGTTTTTTTTAAGAAACCTGCTGTACCTAGATATACCAAATTTCATTTGTCCAGCTTCATAGAAAATTTAGTTTTGGGCACTTGTATCTAAAAGAGCTAGAATACAATATTAAGATAATTTTTTGGTAGTAGAGAGATATCGATGGTAACACTTTCGAAAAAATTCTTCATATGAGCGTCTGTTAGGAATTTATATATTAAAGTACCAACTTTAGTAATGTGCCGTACTAATAATGTATAATTCTTATAAAAATTTACTACAATAACGCAATTGCTGCGTCCCAAATTTTTTTTGAGTATTTTCGAAACTGTTCGGAATTTTACAGATTCAAAAACAGACGTGGAATTAGCCCAAGAAATTATATTTTTTTAATCTCTCTGGCTATAATAATAACAGAAATAGCTATAGGGGACTAATATAAATGGACATCCTGTATATAACTGTTTTTTTTTTACAATTTTCACAAATTATTTATTAGAGCAACTTTTTAAACAGTTATTTAAAATTATCGCAATTGCCATCTTCCTCAATTTTATATATTTTTGATAATATCATTACAATAAACGTTAATATGATTTAACAATACCTTGAACTCCAGTGAACAAGAACAATAATGAAACGCGTGATTTTAATTTAAAGAAAATTGGAATACAGATTTTAAGTGCGTCAGGATGACATTTCTTTTGTAAATTAGTTATACATTTTTTTAGTGGCAATAAATCCAGAGATTTGTTAAAATTGTGATAAACATACTTTTAGTAACCCTTTTGTTTCATTTAAAACACATTTGATTACGAAAAAAGTGCGATGTGGTAGTGAATTTTCATCAAAATATTTTTAATAGCGAATATCTAATTTTTTCAAGAAAGCAGGCATCAAATTTGGTTACCAGTATAACCTATATAGTAGAAAATATGTACCATATTTCATCAAAATTACTTT
Source organism: Tillus elongatus (assembly GCA_964006375.1). NCBI lineage: Eukaryota > Metazoa > Arthropoda > Insecta > Coleoptera > Cleridae > Tillus > Tillus elongatus. The sequence continues at coordinate 58,767,025 of OZ023264.1, forward strand.
ATTGTTTGAAAATGTACAAAACTTTTCCGAAAATCTACTTAAAATGTTCCCGAAAAAACTAGTTTTCTGGCCAACGAACAAATTTCAATAGCAAATTGAGCTATTGAAATTTAAAGCATTTAATAAAAGTTCGTTACCATAACGCAATTGCTGCGTCCCGATTATATTTTCTTACAAGCCTGCATTATAATTCGATGCAAAATGCAAAAATGCAATAATATAAGGTGTGTTCGATTAAAAAAAATTATGAAAAGAATGTTTGTATCAGCAACGACTTATGGGCCACTCTGTGATTGTAAAAATAATTTTTGAAGATGCGGCTCAAGACATCCTATAATTGATGTATACAATTTTTTCTCATATCTTATATAATAACGGATATATTGAGATTTTCCTTAGAAATGCGCCACCCTGTATAAATGATAACAGATAAAAATTGGAACTAACCCCAGATGTGGATTCTAGGGGACCTAGTTCTCGCTCATTTGGAGAAATATTTTCAAAATTTAAAAGTAGCGGTATCTTCAATAGCGAATGTTTTCTGCGGAAATTCGCTAAAAATTATAGACCATTGAAGCATACACTCTATAACTAAAACTACTTTATAACTAAAACTACTGCCAAAGCATTATGGAAATGATCTATTTCAAATGAATTTTCTAGAAATATTTTTGTAAAATGAAAGACGATGCCGGTTGAAGCTGAAACTTAAGGGTTTGTACAACACTCTTCTTAGCACATTTTTTCTACGTAACCCGTATTCGTTACAAGTTCTATGCCTTATGTTGCCAATTTTGACGTTTCAAATTGTTCAAACGTTTTAATGGGAAATATATATATATATATATATATATATATATATATATATATATATATATATATATGTATGTATGTATGTATGTATGTATAGGGTGGCGCATTTAAAACGAAACATACCGATTGACGCCCAGAGAATTTTTTTTAAGACACGCTGAAACAAGTCAATTTTAATATTGAGGGGGACATGTTTTGATATAAAACTCAACTTTGTCACATCAACCCTTTAAGGGTAGTGATAACAACCCTTATGTTTTAAATAAGGAACATGGGTCGAGTGTTACATCAATTGAAAGCTATTTCTTTTTTTGAATTCAGCACGCTAGTTTTTTGGAAGTTTTATCAACTCGTTTAAAAATTATTCACAGTTGCAGATGTAAAAACGCATTTCACTCATTCCGATAAGAAATGTGCTGATAGTCAATGTTTTGTTGGTTTGTAAACAAAAAATTGACTATCAGAACATTTCTTATCGGAATGAGGGAAATGCAGTTTATTATTTCAGTTTATCGGTCGGTTTGATACTTGACAGTACTACCGAAAATTAATTTCACAATGGTGTATTCTGCAGAAGAAAGAGTTGAAATAATTAGTATTTTTTTCAAAAAAGATGACTGTGCCAACCGTACCGCAAATTTGTTTAATGAACGACATCCGAACAGACATGTTAACAGAAAATACATTTTGGAGTTAGTTGCAAAGTTTCGACACGGTGGTTCAGTAGCCAACAAAAAACAGGATCCTGAAAGTGAATTTCCGGTTAGAAATGAGACTATTGAGATTGAAGTTATAGGACAAATTGCTGCAGACCCAACTTTGAGCACGATAAAATTGGTCACTGTTTCAAACATCAAAAGAAGAACTATTCAGCGAATATTGAAGTATCATTAATTTCACCCGTATAAAATTCATCCTGTACAACAACTTAATGAAGATGATTTTGATCGGCGGCTGGAGTTTTGTGAAGTTATGACTGCACGAATAGCTGACAACGGGAACTTTATGTTCAATATCTGTTTTTCAGACGAGTGTACGTTTTTATTAAACTCTACAGTCAATAGTCATAATTGTCGTTATTGGGCAGATAATAATCCAAGAAATGTTCACGAAGTCCACACTCAAACTCCACAGAAATTGAATGTCCGGACTGGCATTTTTAGAGACCATTTAATCGGACCAATTTTTCTTGATGGCAATTTGAGTGGCGAAACGTAATTGGAGTTACTAGAAGATATCGTTTACCCTCTACTAATTGACATTGTTGAAAATGATGATCGCTATCAAGAAAATCAATTAGTGTTTCAACAAGATGGAGCTCCTCCGCATTTTTCACAACGTGTTAGGGAGTTTTTGAACAGAGAGTTTCCAGGACAATGGATTGGGCGTAGAGGTGCTATTGAGTGGCCCCCTAGATCACCGGATTTAACTCTTTTAGACTTCTTTCTATGGGGCCCTTTAAATAGTAAAATTTACACAACAGAACCGGAGTCTCTGGAAGAATTACGACGACGCATTGTTGAAGAATGCCATCTAATAACTTCACAAATGCTCCAAAATGTCAGAGCTCGTTTACGTACAAAATTTGTACTTTTGTATGGAAGCTGGTCGTCAACAATTTGAACACTTACTTAACTGAATAAACATTTTTGAACGATTGGTTTTGTTTTTAGTTGTTTTTAACGAAAAATTGACTAATTAGTGCATTTCTTATCACAATGAATGAAATACGTTTTTGCAACCCCAACTGTGAATAATTTTTAAACGAGTTGATAAAACTCCCAAAAAAATTTGTGTACTGAATTCAGAAAAGAAAGAGCTTTCAAATGATGTAACACTCGACCCATATTCCCTATTTAAAATATAAGGGTTGTTATCACCACCCTTAAGGGGTTGATGTGACAAAGTTGAGTTTTATGTCAAAATATGTCTCCCTCAATATTAAAAATGACCTGTCTCAGATATATATATATATATATATATATATATATATATATATATATATATATATATATATATATATATATATATATATATATATATATATATATGTATATATATTTGTGTGGATGTGTGCGTACATCAACACAGAAAAACTAGGTCAACTCAAGAAATTAATAATATACAGAGTAGTCCATAATGAATGGGCCATAGAGTAACTGTAGATTTTAGACTTGAAAATAATACCATTCCGCCAAATATGCCTTAGTAAAATGTTGCCTATTTAAAAGAGACGGGGTGCTTAATATTGATTTTAACTTTGAGATTTATTCCACAATTTGGACAGTTTTTAAGAAAATGTCGGGAAAACCAGCAATGGAGGAGGGTTTTTGGGTTAGTTGTAGAGGGCACTAGTTACACACTGTCGAATACAAATTATTCATTATAACTTTTTCATGCAAAACTCTGTCACGATTTTGAATGAAAATGCAGATAAACTGATTATTTTTAAGAACAAAGGTATACTTGTTTGTATCGACAAAACACGCCGGTGTCGAAATATTCACTCTTTAAGCATTCAATGCACGTAAACTTTCAGATCACTGCCAATATTATTTCCTTTCTAACCCAAGTATGCTTTGGCTTAAAAAACAGACGCTACCGCGGATAAATTAACAGTGTGGCTTTTCTTGACAACTAACGTCAACAGTTGCAGAAAACATTATTTTTTAGTTATTTCTACGTTATAAAAGTCTTAAAAAATGCCAAGGCATAACGCACTTACAAATATGATTTGTGTATTGTGCTCAAGTCAATTATAATGGCCATTTTGCAGCCAGGAGATATTTCGAAATGTATCCGAACCGCAGGCAGCCAGATCATAACATTTTTCTAAAAATTTTTATCCGATTGGGGATAACGGGTGAATTTCATCCTAAACATAGGATTGGTCGTCCAAAAATGGTAACTGTTTAGCAGGAAGAAGAAATTCTAGTGCGTTTTACCTTGGGATATTGGGTTGCTTCAGTAAACCTTCTTTAATACACTATACAATACATATCTCTAGAATTTTACCTTAAAGCCACATTCTTGTAAGACACTACCTACATTGTGCACTTAAGTTATATTAATTATTCACATTATTCATTAAAATAGTGTTTCATGGCATTTGTTTGATGAGCATGTATGTTTCCCAAAAGTTCCAAGTAAAGAGTTCCTGCCACATCTCCTTGGTAAAAGATTCCTACTTGGTTTTTATTCACATACACAAAATTTTATAAAGATAAATATTTTATAATAACGAACACAGAATACCTACTATGCCAGCTTATGTTGATATTTGCCATACAGGGTAATTTAATGTTAGAAACTGTTAAGCAGACTTTATATTTTACAAACCATTATATGATACAGTATTTTGATACTGAAAAACACAATTAACAAAGTTTTGGTGATATCCTTCTCAAAGTACATATTTAATGTGAAATAAAAAAACAAAAACGAAATTTTGTTAAATTCGGCAGATTTCAAAATTTGAGGTTCTATATTTTGCAAACGACGGAGGCGAATACATACATATATACACACACATGCACACACACACACACACACACACACACACACACATATATATATATATATATATATATATATATATATATATATATATATATATATATAATGGATAAATTCGGTAACTTGGTTACAAATAATTTTCTGGAAAAACTATCGAAGGGGTAGGTATAATAAATTTTGCTAATTTAACGTTATACTACATTATCTTCATTTTGTTACGCCCTCTTTTTTCACATTATGACAGCATTGATTTTTTATTAATAACAACCTCTTTTTACTATTGATTTTGAAAGTACATTTTATTCTTTTTTAACGGTATAAATTTTTTTATATGTTACATTTGAAAGAAAAATAAGAAAAAAACAGTCTTAAATTTCCAATACTAAAAATGTCTTTACTTTGAATCCATTTACCATATATATATATATATATATATATATATATATATATATATATATATATATATATATATATATATATATATATATATATATATATATATATATGTATATATCTATATATAAGCTAAAATGATGACAGCTTTCGAAAGTCAACAACAAATAAATATTGTTTGCTTATTCTACAGTAGAATTTACGCTTTTATAGTAAAAATGGTTCAATTGATCGAGAAACAGAGAATTGAAGTATTAGTGATAATTGGATATGGCGATCAGTCAGAACACATCAAGAAGTATGTTAAGTTCTCAGAGAAAAGTATCCGGATAAGTCGATAAGCCAATCACCTGTTAGTAAGATTTAAAAAAAACGTGAACATGGCGTTGCAAAGAATCTTCCAAAAAGTGGACGTCGGATGATATTAAGTGAAGATCCACAACTTGATGTTCTATCAGAAGTTGAAAACAATCCACATGTAACTAGTAGAAGCATTGCTTTGAATCAATACGTAAGCCAAGTTTGGTTACAAGATGATGGTGCGCCGCGACATTATGCAATTAATGTTCAAAGCTATTTGGACCAATTTCTACCAGAAAGATGTATATGAAGAAGAGATCCAAGAGAATGGCCGGCGTGGTATCCTGATTTAACACCTTTAGACTTCTTTCTTTGGGGGTCCTTAAAGGGCTAAAAAAAAGTTTGTTTATAAAATCGACCCAATAATATGAAACGATCTCAAGGAAAAAAAATACATGAGATTAGGTTGATATCACCACAAACTTTGCATAATGTAAGAAACAAATTGTACAATCGTCTGGGGTATTGCCATCTGGTACAAGGTCATAACTTTGAACATCTAGTATGGCAAAAATTATTATTTCTCTGCCTATTAGTGAATTTTTATTTTAAAAAAATTCACAAATAGAGAGGTATCGACCCCTAGAACCCATATCCAGGGTCAGTTTCAATTTATATATATATATATATATATATATATATATATATATATATATATATATATATATATATATATATATATATATATATATATATATATATATATATATATATGTGTGTGTGTGTGTGTATCCGTCTGATAACTCAAAAAATAATTAACCGATTTTAATGAAACTCGGCAAGTGCCTTTCTTTTATTAATGGCTTGGACGAGTTTTATTAGCCAAGAAAATCGGACAAGGTTTTCCGGGAAAATTTTGAGTTTTCTTTCAAAAAAAAATTTTTCTCCGAAAATTACAAATCTGCTTTAATGAAATTTACTCTATATGTTGCCTTGGGAGAGGCCTTACTAAGTACCAAAATTCAACTTTGTAAGCTTATAGAAAATTGATTTATTCACATTTTAAATTTTCTTTCAAAAACTTTTTTTTTCTCCGAAAATTACAAAATTATTTTAATAAAATCTGGTGGATATTTTGCCCTAGGAAAGACCTTACTACATACCACAATTAAACTTTCTAAGTTTATAGAAAATTGAGTTATTCAAATTTGAAGCATTTAATAAAAATTCACTACCATAACGCACTTGCTGCAACCCGAGATTTTTTTGTAATTCATATTGGTGTTAATAAAATCAAGAATTTTTTTAATATTTGAACTTCAAGGCATTTTTTCTCATTTCTTTTCAAATGAAACTTATCAAAAATTTTATACCCTAGAAAAGATAATAAAAAGTACTATCAAAATCAATAGTAACAAATATGTTGTCCTTTAAAAAAGATCGAGAACTTCATTACTTAAAAAACTAATGACGTCAGAAGGTGAAATAAATGTAGCATAAAGTCAAATTAGTAAAACCGTTATACCCCTTCGAGATTTTGTCCAGAAAATTATTTTTAAGGAAGTTTTTGATTTTAACCGCTACCTTATTATATATATATATATATATATATATATATATATATATATATATATATATATATATATATATATATATCTATATATATATAAGTATATAAAACATATTACAAAAAACTGAGAATATAGGGAGTTTCATTTTAAAAAAACTCACGTTTCGTTTAAGGGTATGGCTAATTTCTAAAATGTGGATTAAACTGAAAATCAAATTCCACTTTACTTTTTAATTTATGATTTTGTTGCTGTATAGCAAAAAAGTAAGGGGTGTAAGATTTAATGTAATTTTGATCAAAAAGTTGTTGTTTTTAGATTTTTGTACATTAATCACCTTCAGGCTTCTGCATGTATAAAATATATTCACAGTTTAAGATATTTATGCATTCTCCAAAAGATCAAATTATTAAGATTCCCATTATTAATTTAAAATATATGCTAAAACACTAGGTGACTAGAATTCAAAAACATATTTTATGTACGTTTTAATAAAAAAACTCCCCTTTTAATTAATTATGTATCAAAAATATTTCAGGTGTGTAAATTTAAAACCTCCAAAAGTACCCTAAATTAGTTTTATTTGCTAGTAAATTTTACTTTAAATAGTAAAAAGTGTTAACTTCGAAAGCAGTTTAGGAAAATTAGAATATAATTGAAAATAGATCTTTAAAGAAATATGTTATTGGATGAATTTTATTCTCCTAAAAATCTGCGAACAATAAAAACTTTAAGAAAAATTAAACATTTAATTTTTCAGTTGTATTGCTTTACTATAATAAGAGTTTTTAAATAGCATTTATGGTAGCCAACTGTAAGTAAGGTATAAAAAATATTGCTATTATACACGCTTTAAGAAACCCTATTTTTTATTCAATTTTAAAACAAACAAAATTTCACTTATTGGATGTTAATATGGTTGATTTCAACATCAAAAAAATTTACACATTACTCCTTATTTACTACACCAGAGATTCATTCATAAAGACAATTGAACGAAAGCAAAAGTATCTCAAAGCCTACTTACATTTCTGCAATTACAAGACGTCATCCTGCACAGGTGCCAGATATCACTCGATTGTCTGAAGCCATTACAGAGCTTACTTTGCTTATATAGTACAAAAGCGAGGCCTTTGACCGTAAGCAGGCGAACTCCTCAATGGATCGCGATGGCTTTGGTCAAGGCCGAGATGATGCATTTGTCGGCAAATAGCACTGCTGAAGATTTAATTTCAATGCTGCAGCAGTAGTGAACTTGATGGGTGTTGATGGTCTTATTTCTTGAGCGTCTTCCTGCGGTGATTCTACGGATTTTCCAGCTGTTGAGAAGGCGCTGATGTTCTTAAAACGTTGCAACATCATCTAACGGTGTGGAAACGTTTTGTTTAATAAAATACAGTGGTGTAATGGGGATGGGGCTTTGAAAACTTTGATATAACTTATATATATATATGTATATATATATATATATATATATATATATATATATATATATATATATATATATATATATATATATATATCGTTTAATTCATTAAATAATATGGAGTGCAGAATTTAATTTGGTAATTTTGTAAAATTGAATTTTCCTACTGTTAAATACAAAGATTTAAGAAGAATTAGAAAAATGCCATTTTTTTAACTTTTCCTTTTGTGGTAACTCACATTTTTATTAACTTCATAATTTCGACTGACTCAATAAATGATTTTCAGCACATTTACAACGAAACTGCTTTGGATCTCCATTCAGTGCTACTTGTTGAATTTACATGTTACTGTAGTCCCGAGTGATATGTCGCTATTGTGATATATCTCACAAGGCTTTTGACGGCAGGCTACATCTTGCCAAATTGCTTTAGATGCGTTTGAATTGCCATTAGTATAATACAACACAACCGGTTACTGCTTCTGGTGCTGGTCAAAATGCATATAGCCTTGCATATTTGTACATTCACTCATTAATCACATCACAACAAAAATAACGGCCTACATCCACTCATTACATAATTACAACTATTTTGAATACACCCAGACAAATTTTGTAAATATATTAAATTAAAAAGAGAAAATGCCCATGAAGAGGAATCAGTCAAATCAGTTTTCTCATTTAAAAAAGGGAGTTGTGTATGTGCTTTTCATTTCTAATGGTTCAATAAATTCAAGTTTGCGCTTATCATTACAAAAATGTTGTGACTCTATGCGGCTATTTACTATAGGCTTATATTGAGTATCGATAATATGTTTTCTGAATGTAGATTTGCTAGCATGGTTATTTCTAGTGCCGAAATATGTTTTTCGTATCTCGTGTTAAAACTTCTAGAAGTTTGACCGATGTATCCATCTCAGCCATAACCCTCGCAGTCACGTACGCTATGACATCCTGCGCCGATCTACCATCACGAAATCCATATTGTCTCTCTGACAGCAACTTAAATTATTTTAAATAGTTGGTCATCCTAAGCTTTATAACCTTCTCAAAAATCTTTGCAATGTTGGAAATCAGGGATCTGGGCTATAATTTTCCATTATAGTTTTGTCGCCACTTTTGTGTATGGGAAATTGCTATTGAGCAGCCATCTTTGGTACGTCTGGTAAACATCCACTACCAAAGGCATATTTATTAAATACGAGAGCGGGGCAGAAGTGATGTTTTAAATATCCGTTAAAGCGGAGCCTCCTATGCCGTCCAACCCCGCAGCGGTTCCCAGCTTTAATGTTTTAATAATCCGTTCAACTTCCACGTTTGGTGTCTCTGCCTTTTTTGCCAATATCTTACCCACCTATGCAAAACATTCATTGAATTTGTAGACAATTGTTTTTTTCTTAATCTTTTATGATCACATTATTACTTTTTATCTCTCGTAACTGTTTTTTCTTTTTCTTCTGGCTTATAGAATTGACAAGCTTAAAGATATATTTTACGCTTCCCTTCCTATACTGTAGTGTTTCACGGTAAAAGTCCCTTTTTCTTGCTTTTATTATGTCGTTCAGCCAATTTCTATAACTATTCAATTGTTTTCTAAGCTGACTATCGTCAAGGTGTCGTTGAAGTTGTCCATCTGCCACGTTTTCTATTACAAGCCCTAACACCATCCCCTGTGATCCACTGTTTTCTCTTAACTTCCCTTTCTTTTTTGATTTTCCTGATGAGGGTGTTATTTGCGATACTAGACCTTATCTTTTCGAGGTTAAAAAAATTCACAGTCTTTATTGTTTTGTTGTCCCCGTTTATAGCCAGAATTGACATCTTCAATACGTCACTATAAAGGTCAGTGCTGCAGCTCTGAAGAACCACAGGTGATATTTGAAAAACAGAGTTAGATAGATACTTTACGAAAATGTTGCACCAAAAACATGTGTTAGTTCATTTATCACGGAAGTGAACCGCTTAGTTGCCAAAATATTCAAATAATTGTCACTCGATTCTGTTCGGTTCAAAATGCCTATCTTAAGGTTGCTAACCAAAACATGGGTGTTTGTCTTCTTATTTTCACACGCTCCAAGATAACCTAACAGTGCCTCAATAAATATGTCTAGTGGAGACGCTGGTGAACGATAAACGGCCGTTATCAAAAGTGGCCTGGGCTCGTTACCCACTAGCACTTTCAAACAACAAACGGGACCCATCCTCCTAATCTCTCAGCGGAGCTCAGATAAACTATCACACCGTCGCATCTATTAAAGTTACCCCCACTATAGTACAGATCATACTCCTGCAGGCCATAGGCACTCGTATCCCAAATCTAACAAGTCTATCAAGACTATCAAATGGAGGTCAAAAGTTAATTGTTCAATAACCACCTTAAATTATTTCTTATGTTTGAATTGAATATTTGAAAATCTTTAACACCTGTTTTTCCAAGTACAGTATTGACTTCACTTGTATTGGAGGCTATTATACTATCCACCAAAGGTACTGAAAAGTATTTTATATACTGGTCTATATTTGGAATTATTCAATTTTTCAGTTAATAAAAAAAAACAACAAGGACTACATCAGCATACATCCAGCCATACACACGCGCACACACAGCCACACAGGCCAGTTCACAGACACGGTATTGAAAACAAAACCAAAGTGTAACTAAAATCACCAACAAACAGCACAAACGATACCTTCAGCCAGTATTCGGCAGTTTTAAATTTATAAAATCTAAGAATATTATAAACGTATGTGTAAAACCTAAACAACATTTAACATCAAACTTATCTAAAACATAAGCATAGGTAACTACCACAGTATAAAATCATGAAACAAAATAAGACATGTGGTTCCACCCGTATAATACTACCCCGTCCCTTTTCCGCAGTACAGCAATGGCTCGATCTACCAAAGTCACTTTTTTTGTCTATTCCTGCACTCGCCCTCAAACCAAGTAGGGCTACCTCTGTAATCTCGTCTTTCATTTCTATCTCCTTCATTTACCCTCTCTGACCTGACCTTATTCTTTGATAATACAGTTTTCGGAGAAAACTACTTAAACGACTGTAAGACTTTTCTTACTCCGTCCTCGCACCCAGCGATCCCAGTACGTCTTAAGGTTTCCTGACTATATTCTCTAACTTATTACTGGTCGTAGATTTCTCTTTAGTAGTCTCTAACACATCTTGAGGGTCGGGAGTTTAAGATGGTGTTCAGGGGCACTATTGTTTTGACTCGCGAGTACCGCATGTTTCGTCATGATATTCTTGCGCCTCTAGTTGTCCCAGCCAGTAGTATGTACCGTTTTCAACCAATTTATTTCCCCGAACGTAACACTTCACAGTCGACCTCTCCCCCGGCTATCACGTACTGGCGACGAATCTGCTGCTCATCTCGTTGCCTCTCGCTGCCTCTCGTTCAGATCGTCACTCATAAATACCTTTGACCTTAATTTACCGCGGCTTTTGAAAATCTGTTTCTTCGTCTGAAAGGAAACAAACTCAATTTTTATTGGCCATTTATCCGTCCGTCTTGAACGGTAAAAATCACGAATATGCCTCTCTCTTATTTTTGTCTCCAACAAGAAATGCACAGTTTTAAAAACAGACGCTGGAGATAACTGCAACAAATGAATTCCGAAAACAACCACATTATTTTTCTTATTATTATCTTGCAAGCTATCATAATTTGTCTACGCAGTTCACTGTTTTCGCGCTCTAAAACGTTTAGCCGATTTTTATGTGATTCAAACTCCATTAAAAATCTTGCCTCACTTGCTTCAACAACACGCTTTACTTCGCTTCTACTGTTAGTCACTCCTCCAATTATTTGTTTTAATGTGACCTGGTCAGAACTCATTTCCGTGTATGGAGACCTTTAGTTAAATATGTTATCAGTAAAAGATACCACTGTTAACACGGTGCAAGAAGAAACACAAAGCAATGCAGTTTTTTTATTTCACTTACATATATTCTCTGCACATTGTTCCTTAGAAACACGTATGTGGTGCAATGAAAAGAATTACTTTCATCCAAACTTATTAATTCAAAAATTTCCGACAAAAACGACAGCTGTATAAGCAATGATTGGTAAAACACGTAGACACTATAAAGGCTCACATACAAATTAAAGGTAGATAATTTTATTAAGCCTTTTTTTCTCCTCAGTGCTCGCCCGCGTCATTGCGGCCCCGATAGCACCGCAGCCTTTGACTTCTTGTGCATGCCCTTTGTCTTTTCTACTCCACCCATTCGAAAAACGCTGTGCATTGCATTAGCCTGCACAGCAATTGGTAGGGTGAAGTTTTATATTGCTCTGTCTCCGGTCTAGGCTGACCGTAGATCAGTTGTCTTTTGCGGTCCAGAACTATACACTCGCACAAGATGTGCTGAGCTGATTCATTTCCCTCGCCGCAGAGTCTGCATGTCAAGTCCCCGTCGAAACGCCCTATTTAATGCAGGTGTTTCTTGACGGCGGTGTTTCTTCACGTGCCCCGTCAAGAGTCCTGTTATGTTTCTAAGCTGTCCTCTGCTAAGATTTAACAGCTCCACGGCTCTCTTTTAACTAAGTTCCTCAATTACTGACTTCCAATGTCTGAGCCCAGGACAGTCTCCCCAGTACACCTTGTGTTCGTTTGTGAGCCAGGACTTAATGGCACCTCTGGCAGTGCTCTTTGTCACGCCCAGAACCGGCTCTGGCCCCATAAATGGTTCTGCTGACTCTCTCTTCGCTAGACTGTCAGCTTGTTCATTGCCTTTGACTGCCGAGTGACCCAGCACCCAGGTGAGGGTGATCTCATTCTACCCAGCCAGGTCGCTCATCTCGTCTCGGAATTCACTTACCAGCCTGAAATTTACCCGTGGGCTACTTAGGGCCTTAAGGGCTGTCTCTGGTTATGAGGATCCGCTTGTTGGTGTAACCCCTCCTATTGTTCTCCCGAGCACATGGCAGGAAGCCGTACAATTCGGGCTGAAAGACCGTTGCATGGGCTCCGAGGGAAATACTATGACTTACCCTCGGCCCTTCCAAATAAAAACCTGCCTCCGTCCCACGCTCCCCGCCGGATCCGTATGTGAACCAGACGAGCGCGTCGCATGGTAAGCCCGGCGTCTCCTCCCGCCATGCCTCGCGGTCGGGGATTACCACTGTAAAATCGTTTCCCTGCAGATTTACGGGCTCGCAAAGTCTGACCTCATTTCAAGCATGGCCTCCTTCACGATCTCCTGAATTTTGCAGTGGCCCCTGCAGCCTGGGTTGATCTTTAGTCTACCATTACAGACTAGTCTGTATATTCCGAGCCTGGCCTCCCCCATGATAACTAAGTGTATGGGGGGCAGATCCAGCAAAGTCTCCATGGTTGCTGTTGGGGTTGATGTCATGGCCTCTGTGGCCGAGGCTAGCCATCCTTCGGATCGTGCCTAGTTTTTGTTTGGCACTGGATTGTGTCACCTTAGGCCACCAGACCAGTAGTGCGCATGTTAACGATGGTGTGACCACCGTTGAATACAGCCAGTGGGCCATACTAGGTCTTAGTCCTCACGTTTTTCCATATAGTCAGCTAGTGGAGGCTAGGATCATAACTGCCTTACGCAGTATTTTTTCAACGTGACCATTCCAGGTTATTTTGGAGTCCAATACGACCCCAGGATTTGTATCTTCCTCGCCATTTGGGATGTTTGTACCGTATAGAGTGAGAGTTTTGTGGCTTTCCCACTTCCTCCTCCTCATAAACGGTATGACGGTTGCTTTCTCGGGGCTCACCCCGAGCCCTTTGCCAACCGTCCACCTTTCCACCACTTTCAGTGCGCTCTTAATGCGCTTCCACACTGGCTTTGTAACCTGTCCTCGGACTATGATGACAATGTCGTCCGCATAGCCCTGTACCTCGTACCCGCGAGTGAGGTGAACACCGCCCTGTCCCTGAGAATGGAGCCGATCCACCTGCAGCAGGTCTCCTCTATTCCACGCTCCCTGACAGCTTCCAGTACCGATCCGAATGAGGTGTTGCTGAAGGCTCCTCTGTGTCTAGGAAGGCCCTCAGCGCCACCTCCCTGTTCTCCAGTTTCAGCACCAGTTGGTGCAGTGCTGTTTATGTTGAGACTCCTGCTCTGTATGCATATTGTCCGCAGTGTAGGGGATATGCTTCCAGGACACTGCCCCTATGGGCCGAGCGTGCGTTTTTCCATTGTTTTTAGCAAGAAGGACATGAGACTTATTAGCCTCAGGGACTTTGCATAGTCTGTTGGACGCCCAGCTGTAGGAATAAATACAACCCTGGCCAGTCTCCATGCCATCGGAATCTACCTCAGAGCCAGGCTTGCCCTCATAATGAGGGTAAGCGCCGGCGCATATACTGGCATACGTTTATACCCTGTTGGAGCATGATGAGCATTATGCCATCAAATCCTGTGGATTTGAATGGCTTGAAGCTGTTAATGGCCCATCTGATTTTGCTCCAAGTAACCACCTCTTTAGCGACTGTCCCGTCTACTCTAGATGCCCGCCTGTACGGCGCCTCTATTTCTGAGTGTTCCTAGTCCGGAGGTGATTGGTTTATTATGTTGCAATCGGGGAAGTGCGTCTGTAGTAAAACGTCCATAGTTTCTTTCCCCGAGCGTAAAGCCTCCCGTGGATGTTCTAAAGGAGCCTATGTTAGCCTGAGTGCCCATGGACAGGATCTTGTGTAGTCGAGCACTCTCGGATGTGTTCTTCATTTCCTCAAAGTGCCTCCTCCACGACTCCTTCCTGGCGTCCCTGAGTCTTTTGTTATAGCTTGTTAGGGCACATCTATATTTATCCCATACTCCCGACCTTTTGGCTGCGTAGAACAGCTCACGAACCTGCGTCCTCCTTTGCCTGAGTTCCTCGTTCCACCACGGGACGTTCCTGGTGGGCACCCTCATTTTCAGGCGGCAGTTCTCGTTATAGGCCGAGGTGATTGCGTCTCGCACTTGGGCTGCCGCAATCTGGAAGTCTATTGAATTGTTTATGGTACTCTGCCCTGTAGGCTTCCCAGTCCGTCTTGCGAGGGTCCCAGTACCATATCGTTTGTCTTTCGACTTTAGCGATTTCAAATCTGCGGTCTGAGCTACTCACTTCCCTTACTTCCCTTACTAAGTCTTTGCCTAAGAAGATTGTTTAAGTATCGTAAGTTCGGAAGCGGCGATTGCGTTACGATAGCGACTTTTAATTTTTTTAATTTGAATTCCTTAGTAACCGGAGCCAGAGTTATTTAGGACTATGGCAAGAGTGTCGTTGCCAAAAGATAAATTAATTAAGGAAGAGTTTTAGAAGGCTAAATTGTTCTTTAGTTTGACATTACTTAACAAAATTAATACCTATCCATTACTTATGATAAGCAACATATAGAGTGTATAAACATTTTTGTATATATTCTTTTGGTTATAAAACTTGATAAACTATAATCTGTACAACATCTGTTGGTCTAGTGTAGAGCGTTCCTATGCTTCTCAGGGTGAGAATATTGTAGCTTTAAATGTTTAGGAAATACGAACTTTGTTTGTAGAATATATGTTTTTGTTGTAAAACTGTGTTTTACTGACACAAATAAAAACAATTTATGACATATAGAATATGGGTTCTATAGAAGCTTCAGTTCGCGCTTAGTAAAAATTTGTTGGAACTTTTAGAGTCTTGGTGGCGCCGTGGACAAATTTTCCTCTGACAACTCTCTAAAATTACTCATTATATACTACATAGGCACCCTGTTCTGATCACAAATATTTTTAATAAGCTTATTAAAAGTCATACTCATCAATCATCGATAATAGTTATAAGGCCAGAATACTGTATATGGGCGTAATATACTATGTTTCTGAAGTAGGTATACGAAGTCTTTTCGCTATTGTTACCTAAATTATTAATGTCGTTTTCGGCACTATTACTCAAAACTTTTATGAATATGTATAAAATAAAGCTTTAATAAATGAAGATAAATATCATTTAATGGAAATATGTTAAACAAAATTATGCCTAATTAATTAAAGGTGACTTAGTGAATAATACATATTTTTAGCAAATTTTCACAAAAACAATAGCCAGTTTTCGTGAAAAACGCTGTTTGTTACATTTTCGTGTAAATGTTCGTGAATTTTTTACAAATATTTATATCTTTGTAGATATATTCTTAATCTACATTTTTTAGATATGTTCTTTACCCGGGTAAATCTGAGTATGGTTTACTTGACTGCGATACAGCAAAGGCAGGGTTGTGTTTTTTGCGCATATACCTATGTAAGTAGGCATGTGGTATTACGCCACATCTTCACAACGTGTGGAAGTATCGCATAAGCGACAAAAATTTCATTTTTTTTTTCGCTTAAAAGTCGTAAAAATATCAACATATATGGAAAACATGATTTGGGAACGAAAATATTTTTGTCTGTCGGTCTGTATGTCTGTCTGTAGCCACGATAACTTTACAAGGAATTGATATATCGTCTTCAAATTAAGTTTACAGTTAACACTCGACAAAGGAACAGCTCGGATTGTTTTTGGATAAAATTCGGTAATATAACGTATTAGGGTTTATTTATTAGAAAAGTTTTAATTTTATCAAACATCTGGTATTTTCTGCTGAAATTAAATTAGAGGTTGAAGGTGTGGGACGGAATATTGTTGAAAAAAATTTCAAATTTTTTTTGCTAAAACGATGTAAAGTCTCAAAACATATAGAAGTCTTTATTCTGGAACGAAAATTTTTTTGTCTGTCGATCGGTCGGTCGGTGTGTCGGTCTGTCGGCATGTACATCTGTCTGTTAATAAGCGCAATAACTTTCGAACGAATTGAGATATCATCTTCAAATTTGGTATCCAGTTAGCGCCCGACAAAGAAACCCTTCGAATTGTTTTGGATAAGATCGCTTCAGGGGGAGAGGATAAATAAAGGGTGATTTGGTGTAAATTGGCATTTTTTCAATAAAACTCGAGTAATGTAACGTTTCAAAAGTTTATGGGTACAGGAATACAAATATTTTCTTTGTGGTCAAGTCATGGGCGCTAAATTCATTCCATGAGAATGTCTTCCTGAAGCGAATAAATTATCACAGCTATGTGGAACTTATGATTTAATTTGCAGCACTATTTTTATTGGTGTTTTTAACTAAATAAACAATTTTGTGTCATATAATTCTTTTTTTTTTTGTTTCTCTCTAGGCGAACCATGGAGGTAGTATTAGCAGTTGAAAGTAACGGTGTTGATAATACTGAACCAGAAAACCTATACATTGAAGCATATAAGGACGATGACCAATATTATGTTAACCTGAAGAGTTTGACAGCAATATTTGTCTACCATTTCTGTCAACCAGAAAAAGTGACGTTGTACAGCACTATTTTTTATTACCTCGTTACATACGAACGGCTAAATGGCTTTTAATAAATGATGTGTCATTAGATAGACGGGAGTTGTATGATTTGTCAAAAAATATAATATGGAGGTTGTCAGTCGCCATGTCGTATGTGTAGATTTTTTACAAAAAATACTTAGGTAATACAACACAATTATCACTAAAAAGACGTAAATAAAGAAAATTAATTTAAAAAATAACTATTACAAATGAGTAAAAAGGGAACTAAAAAGGTGGAAACAAGATGAAGTAGAAAATAATATAAAGTCTGGAAGCAGCAAATGCGTTATGATAACGAATTTTCAAAGAAATGATCTACGCAATTTTCTTTTTACGAAAATTATATACGCGCCAAGAAAAATAATAGTTATCTGTAAGATTTAATAGATTTTGTTTAACACACAAATACTTTAGTTTTGTGCCCTCCTGTAACCTCCAGTGGCGCCAAAAAATTTTGTCAATAAATGCTTAGGTATAACTTTTTTCCTTTAACTTAGAGAGCTAAATTTTGATATATGGTACCTTTAATAATATAAACCTTTGTAAGAAATTTAGTTGCAATAGATTTGTATTATCGCAGATACATAAGTTTTCGCAAAGAATCCTAAAATTTGTGTGCAAAACCTGTCAGATTTTCCTGACTAACAAACTTTTTTCAAGCCACTTACAAAAGGAAGGAATATTAGTTCTAGCGGTCTTAGTTTGCCCTCATTTGAAGAAACATTTTCAAAAGTGACGACCTCCTCATTAGTGAATTTTTTCTACGAAAATTCATTAGAATGAGTATTATCAAATGATAACATGCAGTCTGGAGCATATATGTAGTACCAACTTGAACAGAAATTTTGATGTCTCCGACTGCATATTATCAATTGATAATATTCGTTTTTCATTTTTCTGTTTTTTTCTGTTTCATCTTGTCTCCGTCATTTTTACCCGTTTTTTTATATTTTTCTCTCAACTTTTGTATTCCAGAAATTTTTATGTTATATATCGAAATTGTTTGTATATCTACAAATGAAACACTTATTTGGATGGACCTTGGTACGAAAGTTTCTAAAAGACCGCTGTTTCTTTTACGAGAAAACAAATCCACTTCATTTTTCTTTACACTGTGAATAATGAACAAAAGATAAAATACTGCTGGGAATGTGGAAATTACGTTTGATTCTTTACTACAATTTCATTTACAGTGCAGGAATTAATTTTAAGTGTATCTTGTATAATGGGGTTACTTTCTGGAATCTGCCAGCAATTAAATAACGCCCAAACCTTAAAGATATTATACTTTTCACTTGTGAGATCACAGCCTTGGTGGTCTAGTGGTAAGAACGTGTGCCTCTGAACCCAAGGGTACTTTCGATTCCCAGTGTTCCCTTTAACATTTTCAGTACATACTGTACAATTAACATCAAGCGAATTGGCGGCATTGTATTTGAGCAAAGTTAAATCTCTGCACGTTCCGCCCTTCACAATGGACGTAAAGCCGTCGGTCTCTTTTACCATGCTATATTGGGCCCGTTAGTGATCCCTACCCTCCTTACAAAAAAGCAGGAGTTCGGTAAAATTTCCTGGACAGTGAGGTTAAACTGCTCCCTGGTGTCGGTGATTGGCCATAGTCTCGGAAATGGACCGACGTTAAAGAAAAAAAACTTGTGAGATTGAAGATGCACTATATTATCCATTTTATAATAACACTAAAATGCCCTTGAGTCACTACAGCGAAAATACTTAAAGTTTATTACGTTTAAAGCCACTGGCAGCCACCCTGACCGAAATTATGACCACAGACTCTTACTTGAAACGTGGTATGTCTCCAGTTTGCCCGAAAGACGCCTCTATCTATACATTAATGTATATGTGCGTATATTTTACTAAGTGAAGATTGGAACCTGTGATGAGCACTGATAAGTACACTTGGAGAACCCAAATCACCACAACACATCTTTTTAAAGACCTGACGATCGTATCAGTAGCAAAGTTGGCGTCATTAGAGGATGAATGTTAGACAACCAGCGAAGTTAGATACGTACTTAAGTATTTGTGTTTCTAAGGCAACAAACAACCAAAGTTCCTTAAACCGAGTGCCGCCACTGACAGTCCTTTGTTAACCTTCTGTCTTTGGCAAACTTGGCAGGTAAAGTTATAACGAAAGTTGAAAAACCTCGTCCGGCAACTAAAGTACCATGCACAGAAAATTTGCTTGCTATTTCGTCTCCCTCTCGGTATCGGTCTTTACCTAGGTTTTAAGGTTAGGTTTTAATGTGAGTGGGCCATACCGGACCCTCCACCGCGACCATAAGGTCTATTGTCTTTACCTAAGACTCAGTATAAAAGGTGATGTTTAGTTGTAAGTGATGGCGCTAACTGTGTTAGTGAAACGATCGTTAGGTCTTTAAAAAGATGTGTTGTGGTGATTTGGTTTCTCGAAGTGTACTTATACGTATATTTTATTTATTTTGTTTTTTCGATAGGATATGTTTCTTTATATTACACATCAGTGTTTTGTTTGTTTAAAAATGTTCATACTAGTCTAAATAGGCATTTTAGGGGAAAGAAAAATTCTAAAAGTTGCCCGGAAAATTCGGGAAAACTGAAAGTGCTTTTTCTCCGATTTATTTCGTTACGTGCGCAAATCTCGTTTGACATTGAAATTTGGACACGTCAACGTCTGTCGGGTCAGCTGATATATATATATATATATATATATATATATATATATATATATATATATATATATATATATATATATATATATATATATATATATATTCTACAGCATACTATTTGTTTTCAGAATTTCAAAATATCAAAGTAGGCTTAGGATTTTAAAATTTTGTATTCCTGCTCAGTTTTTCATTCCAATTATCCTTCCTTAATAACATTTTTTGTACTTCCTAGATGAAAGGCATTTTACTAATGTAAAAAATTAGTTTTTTGTAAATTTCCAAGTAATACTCAATTTTTGGAAATTCAAATTATGACACATATTCTTTTCTATTCAAGCAGGGTTTAACCCCAGAAAATGAAAGCTTAACTCAAAAAATTTGTGAAAAAGACTGTAATTTTTTGAGTTAAGCCTTCATTTTCAGGGGTTAAACCCTGCTTGAATAGAAAAGAATTTGTGTCAGAATTTTAATTTCCAAAAATTGAGTATTACTTGGAAATTTACAAAAAACTAATTTTTTACACTAGTAACATGCCTTTTCTCTAGGAAGTATAAAAAATGTTATTAAAAAAGGTTAATTGAAATGAAAAACTGAGCAGGAATACAAAATTTTAAAATCCTAAGCCTACTTTGATATTTTAAAATTCTGAAAACAAATAATATGCTGTAGAAGAAAAACGAATAAAATTATATTTTGGCAGTTGTCAAAAATAGCTAATTGCAATTATTACTGTAGCTGTGCTCAAAAACTGAGCCGAACTTAACTGTGAAATATAACAAAAGTTATGCTTACTATCCAGAACGGATCTACCTAATTCAGTGTTAAGAAATTGGTAAATTATCTTTTCCAGAGGTTATAATACTATTTCATATGAAGTTTCCGAATACAGTTACGGTCCAATCTACAGTATCCAAACTGCTTAAAAAATTTGTCATCGATAAGTACATAATGTACCAAAGAAGAAGAATTATGATGTAAATGATGTAGGGACTCATTACGCGAAAAGCGGTATGACGATACTCGCAATAGCAAATCACATTTGCAGCGCATTTATGAAGCAAAGAAAGTAAAGCCATATAAAGTTAGATTTCGTCACACATTAGAAGGGGTGGATCCCGTAGGTTGGAATTTTGCCTAATTTTAGGTGACAAATTTCTAGAGGATCGAAATTTCTTTAAAAATATTATTTTCTCAGATGAATCGACTTCTACAATCAACGGTGTATATGTATCACAGAATTGTCGATATTGGTCTGAAAATGATCAAATTATGTCATTAATTTTTGGCGGCAATATTTTAAAAACTTGTTTGGTGTGTCATTGCCTATCATTGTGGTGTATTTAGGCCATATTTTATTGAGGGAAAACAT
The DNA here is from genome assembly GCA_964006375.1 of Tillus elongatus. Classification (NCBI taxonomy): domain Eukaryota; kingdom Metazoa; phylum Arthropoda; class Insecta; order Coleoptera; family Cleridae; genus Tillus; species Tillus elongatus. The sequence goes on from OZ023264.1 coordinate 58,788,444, forward strand.
CATCAACATTCTTATTTAAATATTTTGAATCAGTTTCTGGATGAACTGCTATAAGAACCAAGATTTTTTAAATATTTTCAACACGACGGTTGCCCTGCCCGCTCGACATGTCAGGTATGTGAATGGCTGATGCAAATTTTCAAGAAAAATGGATAGCCATGCTGGTCCCATTTTGTAGCTCCCGAGATCTCCGGAGCTAACAATCATGGTTTATTATTTTGTGGCCGGACAGAACAAATGGTATATTCAAATAGGCGTCTAAATGATGTAAAAGTATTTAAAAATCGCGATAAATGCTATTTCCCCTGAGTAGATTAAAGCAGCCTTTACTGCATTTCGGGAAAAAAATGAAAAATGTGCGAATAAAGGCGGCGGACTTACTGAATAAATTGATATTTCAGTTGTTATTAGTATTGTTATGTTAGTATTGAAATAAATTTATTTTTTTAAGTTTGTATTTTTTTATTGTAATGTTCTCACTTCTTTAACTATCTAAATGTCCAATAGAGGGGTAAAAAACGCGATCGCGTTCAATTTATTATTTTGAACAACTTTTGTGAACGAATTTTTTTAATATCTTTAATAAGGAGGGTGCGTTGAATTAGAGTGATGCAAAATATCTAAGTAGTCTTAGAATTTTAAAATTTTGTATTCCACTTAGTTTTTCTTTCCGATCATCTTTTTGTACCTCCTAGAGAAAAGGCACTTTACTAGTGTAAGAAATTAGTTTTTTGTAAATTTCCAACACGTACTTCAGTTTTTGCAATTAAAATTATAACATAAATTAGTTTCTATTCAAGCAGGGCGTAACCCCAGAAAATTAAGGTTCAACTCAAAAATGTACTCTTTTTCACCTATTCATGCGTCAATCCGGAAACACACTATATATATATATATATATATATATATATATATATATATATATATATATATATATATATATATATATATATATATATATACATATACATATATTGTTTTTTAGTTTTCGATAGGATATATTTCTTTTTATCACATATCGATGTTTATATATTTAAGGGCTTACCTTTTAGTACTATTACATGTATTTAGTGTAGTATGTGTTTATTACTTATTAAAAAAGCTCTGTAAATGGTTGTCACCTGTTGGGGTAATAAATATAAAGAAAGATTAAGAAAGATCCCGAGACTGAAGAGCAATCGAAAAAGTTTTTAAAAATCTCCGCAAATAATAAAATTATTTTCTAGATTTTAGTATATAGCTTTTTACTATATAGATTATACTATCTACTAAATTTTATATATTTCTATTAAAGAAAAATCTACTTGATTACTCTAAGCTTTGGTATGAAAATGAGCTACCATAACGCACTTTTTACGTTCCGACTTTTTTAAGGATGGTTTTACCAAATTTTATTAATTTGTCGCATGTGCTTTGTGAGTTATTCACACATGCTTTAGGAACTATAATAAATTATAAATGTCTAACCAACTCTTAAATCTTCTGAATACGGCGCTGTCAGATACTTGAATATATAGCAGGTTATAGGTAACGGTGTACACACAAAGAACACTATCATTACCTAATAATAATGAAAATAACGAAATCTTTGCCTTATAGGATATACATCATTAGTCGGTGGAATAGTTAAAATGAACTGAGTTTCCTGAAAGCAAATTCTTACATTAAACCGAAAAGTCTGCAGGTACTTCGTTATTGAATAAGATTTTTTGCGATTGCAAAATTTAGTCATATTTATGTCGAGACACTAACAGTAATTAGAATGTCATTATACAATATCAGGTATGTTCTAGATTGTGCAATACAGGGTGTCCATTATTAAAGATATCACCCGGATTTTCCCAAGAACTGCTAAGAATTTTGGAATGCCCTAAAGTACGTCGATTTTGCTTGTGATGGGACACTTTTTTGAACCACAACAGAATTTTTAGCATTCAACCACTAGCGGGGGTGAATTTCACCCCCTCAATTTGAATAGGAAACGTAGGTCGAGTGGCATCTTTTTGGAAAGGTCTTTTGATTCTCTATTCAAAGCCGCAATTTTAAAATTTACCGACAGCTTTTTAGATATATGCATTCAAAAGTTAAGCTGTAATTTTAAAATCTACCGATAAGGTTTTTAAATATTTTTTATCAAAACTTCAAAATAAAACATCTAAAATAATAGTATCAGTTTCGTGTTTTAGGCTTCTATTATTTTAGATGCTTATTTATCAATTTTGGAAGCAAATATCTAAAAAAACGAATTTAAAATTGTAGCCTTGAATAGAGAATCAAAAGAGCTTTGCAAAAAGGTGCAACTCGACCTACCTACCCTATTCAAATTAAGGGGATGAGAGTCACCCCCGCTAGTAGTTTTTTGTCATTTATTCAATCTATAAAATAGTGCTGCAAATTGAATAATTACTTCCACATAGCTGTGATAATCTACTCTCCTCACAAAGACAACCTCATAAAATGAATTCAGGGTCCATGACTTGATCACAATGAAAATATTCTTATTCCTGTAACCACAAACTTCTGAAACATTATATTACTTAAGCTTTAACAAAATAATGTCAATTTTCACTATGTTCATAGAACAGAAAAACTATTCAAAGGGCATTCCTAATCGTGAAAATATATTTAATATTAAATTCATATTACAATATTTATACGAAAATTCGCTGGCATAAATCCAAATAATATTGTTTTTAATTAAGTAGGTGGTATAGAAATTATAATTATTGACCTGGAATTGCTTTTGTTACGAGTTTATGCAAGTAATAAACATGGTGCAACTGCAGTTTTCGATATTGAAGAATGCTGACTATTGCTGATGGCGCATTTTTGAGAATGTGGACCAAGCAAAGTTATATATACCAGTGTATGTATACATTAAGAGACTTTTGACTTTTAACTTTTGCTTTGAAAATGTAGACGCTAATATAAGAGATTTTTGATTAGATTCTTAAAATGTAAAGACGCGAGACTTTTAATTATGCACAGATTTGGTTGTAAATTTATTCAGTTGAGTTAGTTTTAAAAAGTTATTAATTCGTTTTATTATTTATTAAATGTTTTATTACAAATTACATCGCTACACATGTCACAATTATCCTAGTTATAAACCATTACCCCTAACTATCCTCCGCTCCTTAAACACACTAAATTATCCCCCATTTATCCCCCACCCCCTGAAGCAGTCTAACCCAAAAACAATTCGAAGAGTTCTTTTGTCGCGTGCTAACTGGATCCCAAATTTCAACATGATATCTGAATTCGTTCGAAAGTTACTGCGCCTACTAACAGACGTACAGACCGACCGACTGACAGACAAAAAAAATATCATTTTAGGATCGGGTTTTCCATGTGTTTTGAGACTTTTTACGCACTTTTAGCAAAAAAACACGAAAGTTCCACCCCACACATTCAATCCCTAATTTTGTTTCAGCACAGAATACCAGATGTTTGATGAAATTGTGAGTTTTCTAATAAACAATCCCTAAAATGTTATATTACCTAAGTTTTAACTAAAAAACGTCAATTGTCATCAAATCACCCCCCATTCATCCCTACTTCCTCGAGCGCGTTTACCCGAAAACAATCCGAACCGTTCGCTTGTCGGGTGCTAACTGTATACCAAATTTGAACATTGTATCTCGATTCGTTCGAAAGTTATCGTGACTACAGACATACAAGCCGAGAGATGTGCGTTTTGGTACCGAATTTTCGATAAATGCTTCAAATTTCAATAACTCACTTTCCCATTAACCTATGGTTTGTTGGCTAAGAAACCAGTTTTCTCGAAAACATTTTAAGTTTATTTTCGAAAAATGTTTGTACATTTTCAAACAATAAGTTATTTTGATAAAATATGGTACCTACATTGTTTCTACTATATAGGTTATACCGGTAACCAGCTTGAAAGCTGCTTGCATTAAAGAGGCATATTTGCTATTAAAAACATTATTATGAAAATTCACTTCCATAACCCACTTGCCGGGTCCAGACTTTTAGTGAATTTTTATTAAAAACAATTCACTAATAGAGAGATATCGATGGTGAGACTTTGCAAAAATTTTTGCAAATGAGCGCGAATTTGGGTCCCTAGAACCCATATCCGGGGTCAGTTTCGATTTATATATATATATATATATATATATATATATATATATATATATATATATATATATATATATATATATATATATATATATATATATATATATATATATGTATCCAACCGATAACTCAAAAAATAATTAACCGATTTTGATAAAACTCGGCAAGTGCCCTTCTTTTATTAATAGCCTGGATGAGTTCGTTAGTCAGAAAAATCGGACACGGTTTTCCGGGAAAATATTGAGTTTTCTTTCGAAAAAAGATTGTTTCTCCGAAAATTACAAAGATATTTCGATAAAATTTGATGTACATATTACTTTGGGAAAGACCTATGTGCCAAAATTCAGCTTTCTAGGGTTACAGAAAATTGAGCTATTCAAATTTGAAACATTTATCTTTAATATCACCGCCTTTGATTGTCAATAGCTTATATGAGATGTAGTATATGGTTGCCGTGGTAACAGAACATTTGATATTATTGCGCAGGTCTGTTAGACGCTGTAACTGATGTCGTATGGTATTGGTATGAGATTATTTATAAGTTTTTAGTGAATTTTTATTTTTAAAAAATTCACTAATAGAGAGGTATCGATGGTGAGACTTTGCAAAAATTTTTTCAAATGAGCGCGAACTAGATCCCCTAGAACCCATAGCCGGAGTCAGTTTCAATTTTTATATGTTTATATATATATATATATATATATATATATATATATATATATATATATATATATATATATATATATATATATATATATATATATATATATATATATATATATATATATATATATATGTATCCGTCTGATAACTCAAAAAATAATTAACCGATTTCAATGAAACTTGGCGAGTGCCCTTCTTTTATTAATGGCTTGGATGAGTTCGTTATCCAGAAAAATAGAACGGGGTTTTCCGGGAAAATTTTGAGTTTTCTTTCCAAAAAATTTTTTTCTCCGAAAGTAACAAATCTTTTTTAATGAAATTTACTATATATATATATATTGCCTCGGGAGAGATCTTACTACGTACCAAAATTGAACTTTCTAAGTTTGGAGAAAATTGGGTTATTCAAATTTTAAATTTTCTTTCGAAAAAAAAAATTTTTTTCTCCGAAAATTACAAAGTTATTTTAATGAAATTTTGTGGATATATTGCCTTAGGAGTTTATAGAAAATTGAGTTATTTAAATTTGAAGCATTTAATAAAAATTCACTACCATAACGCACTTGCTGCGTCCCGAGAATTTTTATTTGTTTGAGTCGACCAATTATGTGTCATTTGGGAAATTTTTATATACAAGTGCAAATTATTCTTTTATTTAAACTCACAAAACACCGCTAGCTAAACATGCTCCAATGATGCAGCTCCATAGTGATGAACATTATTCTTGATATAGCAGGCTTTGAAATTACTTTCTACACTGTCAAATATAAGTATGGCTGGTAATTTTACTTTACGGAACAAAATTAATAATAGTTAAACTTCGCGGTGACAGTGACATTGGTGAAGTTCGTCGAATTTTAGTGAATTTTTATTTTAAAAAATTCACTAATAGAGAGGTATCGATGGTGAGACTATGCAAACATTTTTTCAAATGAGCGCGAACTAGAACCTCTAGAACCCATATCCGGGGTCAGTTTCAATTTTTATATGTTTATGTATACATATATATATATATATATATATATATATATATATATATATATATATATATATATATATATATATATATATATATATATATATATATATATGTGTGTGTGTGTGTGTGTGTGTGTGTGTGTGTGTGTGTGTGTGTGTGTATCCGTCTGATAACTCAAAAAATAATTAACCGATTTCAATGAAACTTGGCAAGTGCCTTTCTTTTATTAATGGCTTGGATGAGTTCGTTAGCCAGGAAAATCGGACGGGGTTTTCCAGGAAATTTTTTAGTTTTCTTTCAAAAAAAAATTTTCCTCCGAAAATCACAAAGCTGTTTTAATGACATTTACTATATATATTGCCTTGGTAGAGACGTTACTAAGTACCAAAATTCAACTTTCTCAGCTTATAGAAAATTGAGTTATTCAAATTTAAATTTTCTTTCGAAAAAATTTTTTTCTTCAAAAATTACACAGTTATTTTAATGAAAGTTGGCGGATATCTTGCCCTAGGAAATACCTTACTACATACCAAAATTAAACTTTCTAAGTGTATAGAAAACTGAGTTATTCAAATTTGAAGCATTTAATAAAAATTCACTACCATAACGCACTTGCTGCGTCCAGAGTTTTTTAAGTGTTACTAAGCACACATTATGTATAAATTTTATTGAAATTGATCAACTCTTACTACGTGTTCGGATTTTTTGACAGTCAATATATGTACTAATAAAATTATTTTACTGAATTGGTGTATCTTGTATAGAGTTTTTATTTCCTATTGTTTTGTTACAAAACATTTTTGTTATTGACCTACTAAATGGGTAATATAATAATAAGGCGTAGCAGTACAGATCGCATGTGAAAAATGACGTCCCCAACAATCATTTTCCGGTCAATTTTACCATTTCTGATAAAGCTGCTGACAATAGAGTGATCCTTGGGTATCCATTACGTTTATCAAGGAACAAGAATCATTTACAGTAATTCAGATATCAGCTAATTAATAGAAACTTATATGCAAATGCTATTTCATTTAGTATGTGCATTTTTCAGTCAAACAATGGGTATGCTAATTAAACAACTGTGTAATCAAATCCTGATTATTTATTTGGGACAAATTAATTATGTTTATTTTTATTATATGTGTTTTTAACAAAAATAAATATTAATCAAACAGTTAAAACGAGATTTATTGGCTATTAGAATGGACGTAAAACTACTTAACCAGCAAATCGATGGTTGATTAGCATCAAGTAACTTCCATATTTACTAGACAAGTAGATAATACAAACAATACAGACAAAATCTCTGGACGCAACAAGGGCGTTATGGTAGTAAATTTTCATAAAAATGTTTTTAATAGGAAATATACTTTTTTTTAAGAAAGCTTGCATCAAATTTGCTTACCAATATAACCTATATAGGAGCAACAATGTACCATATTTCATTAAAATAACTTTATTGTTTAACAATATACAAATATCTTCCGAAAATAAACCTTAAATGTGCCCAAAAAACTGGTTTCCTGGCCAACGAACCTTAGGTTAACAGTAAATTAAGCTATCAAACGAAAATTTTATGAAAAATCGCTACCATAACGCAGTTGCTGAGTCCCGAATTTATTTTCTTACAAACATGCATTATCTTTCGATGGAAAATGCAAAAATTGTTATACTATAAGGCGTGTTCGATTAGGAAAAAAATTGCATCAGCAGCGACTTATGGGCCACCTGTGATTGTAAAAATAATTTTATAAGATGCAGCTCCAGACATAGTATAATTAACATATAAAAATTGTTATCATATCTTGTATAATAATGGATATTTTGAGCTTTACCCTAGAAATGCGTCACCCTGTATATATGAAAACAGATAAAAACTGAAACTAACCCGGATATGTGTTCTATGGGGCCTAGTTCGCGCTCATTTAAAGAAATCTTTTCAAAATTCAAAAGTCACTAAAATTGTATCCAACTCTATGAGTAAAATTGTGATGGCCAAAAGTAATAATGATTGTGAGAAGAAGAGCATGTCTACATTTGTATTACAAATGTCAGAAAACAAAATACTTATTTACATGTCACTTTGAAAGTAGATCTGACATTTATCTAAATAATTTGTCAGTTGCATATGACATGTACTGTTGCCGTGGACTATCATTATGCACTATTGTATTACGCCTTATAAAAATCTTGTTGTTTTTTGGAGTACGAAAGCTTATTCTACTGTAAAAACATTTTCCATCCCTTAACCTGAAATGGTTTTCGTTTCATTTGACGTTGTTTCATTATAGCGTCACAGTAGGTTTTAGAATCTCAAAATTATTCTATTTTGTGTGAATTTTTTCGTTGCATACTTAGAACAAATTATATTTTCTTTCAATTATAAATGATTTTTTCTGTGCCCAATGTGTTGAACAGATGCGAAATGGCAGGAAGAAATTTCATTTAAAGTTAAAATGACGAAGAGAACTTTATTCCAGGCACGAGCGTTGTTTCTATTTTTTTTTAATATTAATAACATTTATAGGTAAATTAGCAAATTAGCGTATTGTTCGTTTTTTGAGAAACATGCTTAGAGGAACCCCTTTATACATTAACCATCGGACAAATGCTGTGATCTCAACTCCACAATACAGTTAAGAGACCTAAAGTCAATTTGAGGTTCTGTGCAAGGTAAACATGCTACAATGGAGCTACAAATGCAAACTGTAAAAACTCACCTTGCAGAAGTCCATAGAAAGGAGAAACTACTTACCAATACCGTTTCTCCATAAAAAACTTTCATATTGCACAATTGAAATAAAAGCTACATAATAAGCGTAAGCGATTCCTTAAAATTAAATAAATAACTGAAACTGCTACCAAAGCATCACATAAAGGGTCTATTTTAAATTAATTTTCTGCAAATAATTTAATAAAATAAAGAACAACGAAGATTGTAGCTGAAACTTAAGGCTTTTTAGCTTATTTTACGACATTTATGCTGCATAGCCGTTCATGTAAGTTCTCTATCTAGAACATGTCAATTTTGACGTTTAGAATCGCGACGTTTTTGACGTTTTAAGAATAAGAACTTAAAAGCTTATAACTTTGTTTTGTTTTAACGTAGAGATTCAAATTTTGGTGCATGGTTTTCTTTTTATGGTATAAACCCTCGGACCCAATATGGTTGCCCTAACTTTGTTATTTCCGGAGATATAAAAATTTTCCGAACGCAAAATTTTTCGGGAAAAACTAGTCCGATTTTCCTGGCTAACGAACTTATCCAAGCCACTTGCGAAAGGAAGGTACTCGCCAAATTTTATTAAAATCGGAGCATTATTTTTTGAGTTAGCGGTGTTACACACACACACACACACACACACACACACACACACACACACACACACACACACACACACACACACACACACATATATATATATATATATATATATATATATATATATATATATATATATATATATATATATATAACATATAAAGTCTGAAACCGATCTCGGATTTGGGTTCCAGGGATCCCAAATAACGCTCATTTAAAGAAATTTTTTCAAAATTTAAAAGTCGGGATCTCCTCATTAGTGATTTTTTTAAAGAAAATTCACTAAAATATATTAAATACAGATGTAGTGACTTCTTTTCCGGCTTCAAAAGTGCTTGTTTTCTTCTCTGTAACTGGTTTCGCTTTTTACGGCATCGTTTTTACGGCATCGTAAAAATCGAAGCCAGTTACAGAGCAAAAAACCAGCACTCGTAAAGCCAAAGAAGAAGTCTCGACATCTGTATTTAGCATGGAACAATTTCACCAAGAAATGGCAATAACAATTAATGAATTAAAATATATAACTTTTTGAGTGTTCGCAATTCTAGAATTTATTTAAGTGGCGAATAAAAATTGGTCTAGAAACTTTTCTTGTTATACAAGTTCAAAAAAGCAAATTCTTTTGTGTCTCGAAGACATTATGAACTTGTTTGTGGTGCCTACCAGTGCCTGCTAACTCGCTTTTTATCTTAATAAATAGGGAGTTAGCAGGTATTTTTTATTCAACTACTTGTAATTGGAGATAATACATCTTCGGAGATTATCCGTCGGTAAGGCATTCCAATACTTGGATGTTCTAGGAAAGAACGAGGATTCGTAGCAAACTATTAGGAAGGTGGGTAATTTAGCACTTAGCCTTTTTGCTGCGACAGGTTTTCCGATTAAAGGTCAATAGTAGAGAACCGTACGAACCAATTTCTGGGGGGAACGGGGGAGGGGGGGTTATATTGATGTTAGGATAAACCAATATAAAATTTTATTAAATTTAGAGCAAATTTTATTTGCACATTTTTGAAAACAGTGTAAATGTAAGAAGAAAATTGAATGTATATAAACTAAAAGATGCAGAGGAACTAAAAAAAATTAGATAAACCAATAAAAATCAGTTGCGGAAAAAAACCCTGGCAAGAAGAAAAATAGAACCAAAGAAATCTTAGAAAACCTGAAGTTAATACAAGAACATGGAGAAAGATTATAAACGAAGACTTAGACAGTCATACAAATAAATTTAAAATATAATCAAATAAAAACGTTGGAAAGCAATAGAAGCATGGATCAAAGATATAGTGATGAAGTCGAAAATTACCTCTGAAAGAACTAAGTACTAGAAAAGGAAAACATTGCTGAATACTGGAAAGACTATTTTGAAGAGCTATCTCACGGAGAGGACACCAATCGTGGGTATGGAATTAAAGCTCAAATAAAAAAAGGCGTACACGGTGTCCCATTTTGGTGGCAATTGCTGGGTCTCTCGGTTATTAGTAACGATAGAACCTTGCGGGTTTCGCAAACTTAAGCTACTTTTTAATGAAACCAAAGCTGCCGCAAACAGAATTGCCATAGCCCTCTTAGTTTCCGAGCTACAGGGCGATATTGACAATATTCCATTTTTAGGTACCCCTTGTATTTCAGTTGTTTGACAACTTGTCAAAAAGGTAATAAGGTTCGGGACGCAGCAAGTGCGTTATAGTAGTGAATTTTCATAAGAATTGTACACTATTAGTAATATATACTATTAAAACTAATTCTTTAAATTTAAATGGACCTTGGATATCGGGTTTAGAGTCCCAGTTAGCGATTATTTGAAAAAAATTATATTTTATCTGGAGCTAAAAAATTAAAAATTGGTCTTTGATATAATATGTGTAAGTAGTGCAAGTGTCTTTAAATTAAAAAAATGTGTTACAAATTTCATTAAAGTTACAAAAGTTTTTCAGAATTTTTTTTATTTACACAGGGAATGTACCTGCCAAATTATAAATTCTTTAATTTAATACCCACGTGCGTTTACATAGGTGTTACTATGGTTCAAGATTGAAGATCCTGGCTCAAGGGGAAATTTATTGAGCTATCGGATTTGAAATACTTTTACGAAAATTTTCTACCACAATTTTAATATGTTGATATATATATATATATATATATATATATATATATATATATATATATATATATATATATATATATATATATAAAATCTAATTAATCTGAAAGACATGGATTGAAACGACTTTATTGCAAGCCTAATGCCTGACAAAGACAGAGTAGTAAGCTGGCATGGGTAGATTGATATATAGTTCAGGCATTAATCATAATTCAACGATAACCACACAATACAAATAACACGCGTAAAACATACTTCCTGAACCAGCAATCGAGAAATCTCAGTCACGAAAATCCCGAAAACCGTTTAAATCGTTTTTTAATGATTACAACGTTGGAATAACAGATGACATAAAATTAAAAATTTGCCAGGTGATTGTAAAAGTTTATAATACACCATATTTGTAGCTTGATGAACGAACCAATTAAAGTTCTGGACTGAAAAGGTAGCATATAGTGGAAAGATCAAGGTCTAAGGAACGCAATAAAGGAATATTTAAGGAACTATCACTTTCCTAAAGAAAGTACGACTTGTTTCCAAACCATGATTTGTGTGTGTGTGCTTTGTTTATTTAACGTCGGCCTATTTCCGCGACTATGGCCAATCACCGACGCCAGGGAGCAGTTTCACCTCACTATCCTGGAAATTTTGCCGAACCCCTGCCTTTCTGTAAGGAGGGTAGGGATCTTTAACGTGCCCAACATCGCATGGACACGGGACCGACGGCTTTACGCCCCCTTCGAAGGGCGGAACGTGCAGACATTCAACTAGCTCAAATATAATGCCAGAACCGCGGTTGATGTTAATTTTACAGTTTGTACTGAAAAAGTGAAAGGAGTAACCTGCGATCGAACCCAGTACCCTTCGGTTCAGAGGCACACATTCTGGCCCACCGAGATTCTCAACCCTGATTTGGTAAGTTTCATATTGTAAGAAGATGAGAGGATGCGAAAGAATGAGATAAATATTGTAAACAAAATCGGCTTACGTCCGTATGAAAATGATTTTGAAACAGTTTGTTATTTTATCTTTTAACTCAAAAATAAGACGTCATCAAAGATCGAAACAGTCGTCACAATCCAATTAATTCTGCAATTAGCTGTTTACTTACTTTACTTTTAGGATACAATATAAAATTTCCTGCGGCAGCAAGTTTCCGTCTGTACAACTACCACCTAAACAAACAATTTATTGGCTAGCAACCGTGGTTTAGTGGTAGAATGTTCACCTGACACGCAAACGGTCCGGGTTCGATTCCCCCGCGATGCATCTAACATTTGGTTTTGTTTCACTTTAATATTACCCGCCGCGTTTATAATTTGGCAGATACTTTCCTTTTCTAAATATGAGAAAGCTTTTATAATGTTAATAAAATTTGTAATACAAGTTTCGTTAAGAGACTTACAGTACCTAGATATTCCATAATTTAATTTTCTAGCTTCATAGAAGGCGTTTTGGCCATTTTTCTCAAAAGGAGCTAGATCACAATCTTAAAATATTTCTTTAATAATAGAGAGATATCGAAAAAAATCTTGATCGGGTATTAGGACCTCCAAAGCCGATCTTTACAATCTGTTTAAATTTAAACTATTAAAATTGGTAATATGCCGTAGTAATAGTGTAAAAATCTTATGAAAATTCACTATTATAAGGCAGCTGCTGCGTCCCCAAATTTTAATTAGGTATATCATAAAATACTTCAAAAATTCGATGTCAATAGGAATTTTTACGTTTAAATATAAATAAACTACGTAAACAACAGAAGGCTGCTACCAAAACAAATAATAAAAAGCAAATGCATCTGTTGTGTTTAAAATCCTTATTTTGACTGGATTTCCCTAAACAGAAAATACATTGAACTATAAATACATATATTTAGCAATGAAAATAAAAATGACCGTGGCTGATTGAGTTCACCTTGGGGACAGGACAGACAAAAAAAAACGAAAAACATATATTTAGAAACTTATAGTTAAAAATATGGGTGGAGCATTTAAATAAGCTTTAGATGTTTGTTTAGTTTAGGTATGTGTATCCTTGTATATTTATAAGTTTCCATAATTGAAAAGGTTTGGAGGCAAAAAATGCGTTATGATAACAAATTTTTATATAAATTTGCCAAAAAACTTACCGGAATTGGTTAAAAGCTTTTTTTTTCACAAAAATTTGCTACGGGGGTATTTTCCATTAAACGCTTTCTAGCAACTACAGGCCTATTTCTCTCCTTTCAGTCGTCTCTAAAGTGATGGAAAAGTATATAAACACCGAATTACAAAAATTTCTTGAAAAACACAGTCTAATCGACGACACGCAGGATGGATTCCGTCAGCGCAGATCAACTGCCGACCTCCTTTCCTTTGTCACCCATTCTTGGAACAAGTCTATGGAACTACACGGTAAATCCCAGATTATCGCTCTAGTCATATCCAAAGCATTTGACCAGGTCTGGCACGCAGCGATGCTTAATAAACCTCCGGCCTATGGCCTACCACCAAAACTCTGTACCTGGACAGCAAATTTCCTCTCCAATCGGAGCATTTGTGTTGTCGTGGATAGCTATTCCTCTAAACTGTATCCAATTAATGCAGGAGTTCCTCAAGGATCAGCTTTAGCTCCTAACTTGTTTCTTCTCCACATCAATGACCTCCTCTCTAGCATATCCAACCCAGTTCACAGTTACGCGGACGACAGCACCCTCCACTCAAATATACAATATCCTAAGCCTGTCTCTCTAGCCCAGTTAGATGAGGATCAGAGACTCATGGAGGGTTCTGTCTCCGTAGATTACCAAAAAATATTAGACTGGGGAAGTAGAAATATTGTACAATTCAACCCCACCAAATCACAGTCTTGCTTTCTTTCTCATAAGAGATACACCAGCCCTAGACCCATCACAATGAACAACCAAGTTATTCAAAGTAATAAGTCCTTTTCACTTGTTGGCATTTCTGTGGATCGAAATCTCAATTGGCATCAACATATCACATCAATTGCAGAAGCGGCTGCTAAGAAATTAGGTTTCCTCTTCCGGACTCCCAAATACTTTTCACCAGCTAATCTCTATACCTTATATACTTCACAAATAAGACCAAACTTCCAATACTGCTCCCACATCTGGGATGCTGCTGCCGCTTCTACACTCACTATCCTGGACTCCATTCAGAAGAGAGCTATACGACTCATCGGTGACCCTACCCTCACCCAAAGACTGCCATCCCTTACCCACCGACGTTCCGTTGGTGACCTCTCTCTCTCTCTCTCTTTTTTATAGATATCTGCACGGGCACTGCTCAGACGAGCTTTCTTCCATAGTTCCTCCCCCTGCTGCCCCCAATAGATCTACCAGGGGAACAGAGCCAATGCACCCTTTTACTGTCCAGGTCACCAGACATAGAACATCTTGTTATGCCCACTCTTTTGTCCCGATGACTTCCAAGTTGTGGAATTCTTTGCCGGCACATGTTTTTCCTTCTCCCCCGAACCTCCAAACCTTCAAGTCCAGAGTTAACAAGTTGCCTCTTTCCTCCTTGTCGACACCCACGGTACGATAGTATTTAGGCTATAAGCCCTCGTGGTGTGTTGTTGATATAAAAAAATTAAAAAACTAATGAAATTTTAATTTTAAATCGCTGACATATCAGGCCTTAGCATCAACTTTATCAATTTATAAATTAATTTTCCAATTTTGCAAGTAAGGTCAATTTCTCGTTGGCCGCCTTGGAAATAGGGAATTCTTTGATATTCAAGCTTAAATTATAGTTACATCTCAAATTTCAAATGTTTACTGTTGTAAATTCTTTAAAATTAGTTGTTGGTGCTTTTAAACAAAACGAATTTTAT
Organism: Tillus elongatus; assembly: GCA_964006375.1. Classification (NCBI taxonomy): domain Eukaryota; kingdom Metazoa; phylum Arthropoda; class Insecta; order Coleoptera; family Cleridae; genus Tillus; species Tillus elongatus. The sequence continues at coordinate 58,803,459 of OZ023264.1, forward strand.
AAATGCTGATCTTTTACAAAGGCACAAAGCTAGAAAAACAAAATCTTTATAAAAAACAAACTTAAAAATATTTAAATCGACTTCAAAATAGGCACTAAAAAACTAAAAATAACTGATTTATAGGTTTAACAAAGACATTAATTAATTTACGTGAAATATTGTTATATGCACTACCTACTTATCTGTTTGAAGTCGATGCCTAGCCAATTAGGTAGTAGGTAAATAGGCTAGGTCCACTCCCGCCACATCGCAAGTTGCTCCGTGCACGCGACGGAATGCGTAAACGTAGGTTAGTGTTTGAACATTAACCACATATTTAGGTATATCATTAGAATTTTAATCCGTTATTAATTAAGCTGTTTATCTCGTTAGGTATTGTATTTTGGGCTTGGCACCGACTTCAAACAGATAAGTCGATAGCGTATATCATAATATTTCATTTAAATTATTTTGTTTCTTTTGAGTTAAAACTGTAATCCAGTTATCTTTTGCTTTTAATTATTTTTTTAGTTTGTTTATTTTTCCATTTTTAGTGTCAATATATTTACGTAGTGAGTATGTTATTAGAAAACTGCTGTAATATAATCAAACTGCTGTATTTCAGTGGAACTTTAAGTTACATAGTTCATAAGAGGATTTCCCTTGATTTCCCTGATATCCCATCATCATATCCTGACTTGGTCAAAATGGGACCACCTCAGGAGTATACACTTTCAAACAAAAAAAAGATTTGTTAAAATTGGTCCACAATTGACGAAAATATCGGTGAACATACATAAAAACATGCATACAGACGAACATAGAAGCTCCTCCTTTTAGTAAATTTTCGTAGAAAAAATTCACTAATGGAGAGATCCCTACTTGTGTATTTTGAAAAAATGTCATTAAATGAGCGCGAACTAGGCACCCTAGAACCCATATCCGGGGTCAGTTTCAATTTACATATGTATGTATATATATATATATATATATATATATATATATATATATATATATATATATATATATATATATATATATATATATATATATATATATACATATATATATAAATATATATATATATATATATATATATATATATATATATATATATATATATATATATATAACTTAAAAAATAATGGGCCGATTTTGATAAAATTTAAGTAGTACCTTCCTCTATTATTCCTCTTTATTAATGGCTTGGATAAGTTCGTTAGTCAGGAAAATCTGACTAAGTTTTACGGGAACATTTTGGGTGTCCTTTAAGAAAATGGTACATCCGAAAATAACAAAGCTATGGTGAATAAATTTGGTACTTAGGTTTAAGTTATGAAAAGTAAACTACATGCAAAAATTAGGATTTCTATCTTAGAAGAAAAAAAATTAAAAGCATTTATTTTTAAAAAATGATTGATGCCAGATCAATTCTATAAAAATTAACTACAATAATGCGTCCGTACTTTTTTGAAATCGATTAATAAAAATTAAATAAACGCTGTTTGTTGGTAAGCGCATCACTTGAGGACGGCTAGATTTATTTGGCTAATTTTATTTTTAAAATGTCCGTAATAGTCCGAGTAAGAGCCTCGGTGGTTCAGAGGTAAGAACGTGTGCCTCTGAACCGGAGGGTACAGGATTCGATAACAGAGTCCTCTTTTCACTTTTTTAGTACAAACTGTAACATTAACATCAACCGAGGTTCTGATATTGTATTCGAGCAAGTTGAATGTCTGCACGTTCCGCCATTCGGAGGGGGCGTAAAGCCGTCCGTCCCGTGTCCATGCGATGTTGAGCATGTTAAAGATCCCTACCCTCCTTACAGAAAGGCGGGGGTTCGGCAAAATTTCCAGGATGGTGAGGTGAAACTGTTCCCTGGCGTCGGTAATTGATCATAGTCGCGTAAATAGGCACACGTTAAAGAAACAAAACACACACACACACACACACAATAGTCCGAGTAAGGTTTTTAGGAAAAGAACAATTAGAAAAGTTGCCCGGAAAATGGAAAGATTCTGAAAGTTATTTTTTCTCAGATTTATTTGGCTGCGTGCGCAAATGTCGTTTGACAGGTGATTGTCAAATTGTGAATCAAGCCAATCGGTTACATAGTGACAATTTATTGAAATGTGGACAGGACAACGTCTGTCGAGTCAGCTAGTTCAGAATAGAAATTCCTACAGCATGTGTTATACAATGTTAATGTTCTTTCATTATTTGCTTACACAATTTGAACATTTTATACGCTTTTTATGCAAATATCAGCTCTAAAATCGTAACTTTTACTACTAAAATCTTTACATTAAAACTGTGTAGCTACAGCTGAAAAAAGTAATTTTCGTTCCGAAGGAATGCGCTTAATTGTACAATAATATGTAAAACGACTATGTGAAGTGAAGATATACATGTAACGAATTGTCCAACACATGTACAATGTAATGTATATGAGGTATAAAAATGTATGGAATATGTTAAGGTAAAAATACATGTTTTTCAACACATTAATAATGTCCCTTACAAGTAGCGCTAATCAACCTTGCCATGACATGCTAACACCTAAAATACATATAGTGAATTTTATACCGACATAAAATGAATATAATTTTTGTCATAATCTTACGTTGATTAGCTGAAGTTTTCCTATAAGCTGTGCTATATTAGTATATAACTAATCCGCACGTTTCGGCACTAGCAACTAAGAATTGGTGGATGAACCATTAAAACAATATAATTCAATTACGTTATTTTTTACTTCAATATAATTTATAACATTGTTAATGTGATTCGGTCATAATAAAAGTGTGAGGATATTCTTATATCATTTTTTCTAGGTAATTTTATAAGTATAATTTTTTCTGTAGAAAGTTTCTAAGCTTATTGCACGGAAATCATAAAATGCTTTATTTGAGAAACGAAAAGTGAATGTTTAAGCACCCGATTAAATTTTGTTTGTCAAATAATGCATTGTAATATTAATGCCAATGGCAAATTTTACAGTTATTTTCATCATTGTTAAAAATTGTGAAAAGTTTATGAAGTATTCAATTTAAGTGAGTTTTTTATAACACTGACAACACTGCTTAGGCTGGAGGTAGCCGGTCATTTGATCCGAAGCGGGCGGCATCTGTTATACAGTTGCCAAACTTGTAATCGCTCAGCCCAGTGACAATACAGTTGCACTGAATTTGCCTCAAGCAGCTGTAGAAAACGTATTCCGTGTACATTTAATAAAAACATTAAAAAAACTAGAAGGGCTACATACTTAGATTTTATTACATGTTCCTGCAGGTAATGAATAGTCAAAGTCATCTTTTTTAGAACATGTTCGTATATATAATCTTATCTAAATCATTGGAATATTTAAGTGAATTTCAATTAATTATAACTAGGGTGAACGGACTAGAGAATGAACAGCACCCTGTGAATGAACAATCCGGTGAGTATTTATTTATATTAAGAACCATTCAAGATCAATTCACATTTTCCGCTAATTTTCCTCTGAAAGCGCATGTGCACCACAGTGTTCGGTAACGAACATGCTTCTAAGACAGTCAGTGCAGTTCAACAGTTGGTTTCAAAGTGGTAGATACTATTATACGGACTGTGAACGCCATTTTTGTCAAGGTAAGCGAACGCCTAGGTTATTTTGATTGAAGAGTTTGAAATACTTAGACGAATTACTGTGAATTCAAATATGAAAATGATGTGTCTAAATACACCACGGTTTCAAATTATGGAAAGAACTAAAGCATTACATTGACAGTAAAAAAAATTTTTCACGTGTTTATTCACTGGAACGCAATGTATTGAAAATCTAGAGAATGAACGGCCGTTCATTAACTGGTACTTTTGTGTAAAATTTGAAAGTATACGAAAGCGAGCCTTAATATACGTTACAATAAGCAGAATCCAAGAATGAACTCGAAACTAAAAATCCTATGCTATAACCGGTAAATGAACAAGGGCTTTGTCATTCGTTAACTAGATTTTGCGAAGCGTTCATTAACTAGAAACTAGCAAGAAATACAGTGTACGAATTTACTAATGCTTTATTCTCTCTTATTCTTCAGATAAGCAAGAGAAAGAAACATTACCAGCGTTTCCTGTATTCCGAAGATACACTGGCTGTAGCTATTAAAGAAATAAGAGCACGAGGGGTATCTCTGAGCGAGGCATCTCGGAGATTTAAAATCCCAAAATCGACGTTATATAATAAATTAACTGAAAAAAAACTATTATTAGGAAAATGGGACCACCACCGATATTAAGCCACGACGAAGAGGCGCGTTTGAAGAACTGGATACGTTCCAAGGCTCATTTGGGCTTTCCAATGCATCCGGACGAAGTAAAAGATTCAGCACAGAAGATTCCAAAAATAATTGGCCGAAGCAACCCTTTCGTAAACGGCAGGCCTGGGCTTCATCTATATCTCAAGCGGAACCCGGATATTTCAAAAAGAAACACAGAGACAATATCGAGGTCACGGGCCGCCGTTACAGAAAATTGTCTACGGGGATGGTTCTCTGAACTTCACAACTTTTTGAAAACTGAACAGTTACTAGTTATGATGGAAGATCCTCAACGCATATTTAATGCAGATGAAACTGGAGTTGGAACATGTTCAAAATCTGGATTCGTTTTAGCGCCAAAAAGACAAACGAATTTGTATGAAATCGCATCGGGCCCCGAAAAACAATCCATAGCCGTTTTATGTAATTATTGCGCTTCTGGGATCGCTGCACCTCCCATGGTGGTATTTCCGTATAAAAGAGTTCCTAAGGAGTTGGCTCTCACTGTACCTGATGGCTGGGCGATTGGACGTTCAGATACTGACTGGATGGCCGCTGCGCTACGTTGCCAACGTGTTTCACCCATGGTTAGTGTCAATAAACACCACATTCCCCGTTATTCGTCGATGGACATAAGTCCCATAACAATCTAGAACTGTATGAATTCTGCGTGGAAAAAAGGATAATTTTATATTGCTTATATCCGAACGCAACACATACTCCAGCCTTGCGATGTATCCATATTCAGACCTTTAACGGTGCAATGGAAGGAAGTTTGCAGGAACTTTAAGCAAAAATCATGTGCCACAATAACCAGGCACAATTTCTGCTCATTGTTGAAAGAAGCGTTTGACAAAGCCAACAAGCCTACTACAATACAGAATGGATTCAGAGTTTGTGGATTGTTTCCACTGAACCCGGATGCTGTGGACTACAGTAAATGTATATCTACTAGGCGTGATGAGATTTTTCCAAAACATCGAGAGGAAAACAATCTAACACTTCATGATTATCTTGTAACAAAGAAAATCGTGGAACATTTCCTGGGAAAAGTAACAATAAAAAGTTTTGAGAATCGATTAAGCCAGGAACATACATCCAGCGATCATAGGGACATGTATTCGTTTTGGAATTTTTGTAATGCTAATATTGGAGAGACTCATGACTGTATTCCTGAAATCGACAAGGAAAACATGCACGTCGATGACTCGGCTTCTGAAATTCCGGCACTTACGGACTCATTTCTGGATAATTTACCAATAGAAATTGATGGTATTTTATTCGACCCTATTGAACGTAGTACCTTGCAAGGAACTTCAATTACTGACATAGAAACTACAGTATTAGATGCAGCCGCCACAAATACTATATATGAAAATGAAAATCAATATGATAAATCAGAGAGTGGCATTGCAGAATTTGCGAACGACGTCTGCAATTACATCGTGCAGGTCATCTTAATTTCTGTCTTCCAGATTATAGACAACAAAAGGAACAATGTCAACATATTTGCCACAGTTGGCAAAGAAAACAGCGGGCCAGAAAAAATTAAAATTATTTCAGATATTACTATAGGAACCGGGTCAAATTGTGTTCCAGTACATGAGATTGTTGGTGGGAGCATCTGCATTGGCCAAAACAAGCACCTCTTGTACAAAAAGCACGAAAATGTCAAACTATGCCTTTTGCTATAGCATCACGAAATGGGTGGTATATCAACAAAATATCGAAAGGCAGAAAACAAAAATGCAAGAAGCTTCACGAAAAAGAAAAATGGCAGTGACCGCAAGAAGATGGCAAAAGAAGCCAAAAAACCTAAAACAAAACCGCGGTATGAATTGATCACGGGCCCAGTACTGCTATCTTTTGTCGTAGGGGACTATGTTGTGGTCAATTTTGAGGGCTTAAGGTATCCCTGTCCTATAAAAAATATCATTGGAAATAAATTTGAAATCGGCGTCTTTCATAAGACGAGAACAAACAGATGGAAGTGGCCGAAATCTGTGGACCAAATTTGGTATGATAGCCGTAAATTGATAAAGAAAATTCCTGTACCAATAGAAGAGAATGACGGAACATTTATTAGAAAAATGTAAAATAATATCATGTTTTACATTGTTTTTATACTGTTTTCTGAATAAAGAATGTCGTTTATTTACTGGTTCGTTTGTGTTCAGTTACTCTTTGTTCATTCACTGGATGATTCACACTAATAACACAAACCATTTTTTGAAATTTGCAAACATTCATCACCACTTGTGGTTTGTCTAGATTATGCACCTTTTTAAATTGTTCTCGCAGACCTAGTATTTCTTGAGATAATTACAATATAAGGAGGCCTTGTTTTCCTTTATTAAAGTGATGGCTAAATGCCACCCTTAAAACTGCGGCACCCATTTACAAAGACGATTTATATAAAACTGAATATAACATCCTGTCCCAACTAAAATTTGCACCCCCTAAAATGCCGGATTTCATCTAAGTTTGGAAAAAATGCTAAAACAGGTCAATTTTTACTTGAAGGGGGACTAAATTTTGTATGGTGTTGAAGTAATTTCTGCATCCCTTTAGCACCCAGAGCCACCCCTTCAAGAAATTTAAATAGCAAGAGGCGTCGACTAACGCATCATTTTGAAGCTGCTTTCATTCTCTATGCAATCATGTTTTTTTTTTTCAATTTTGAGCGATTGATTTCTGAGAACCTGCATATATCTCTGTGAAAGGAAGCAAAGTTGGTCATAAAAACAATTCAGTTTAACGAATGCATTGCTGAAAATGTCCACCACCAACTTCTATATAATAGCACAATCTATTTTCAAAGGCTCGTCTAACGTTTCCTGCTGTGAATAAACATGACTCTGCGACGATTCGTCTTCGAGGCATTTGAAGAGATTCAGGTGGTGTAGCATAAACCTTAGTGGTCCAACAAAGATAAATCTAAAGGGGTTAGGTCGGACGATCTAGCTGGCCTTCTATATACCCTCTCCGATCTATTCATTGTCCTGGGAAATAAGCATCTAAGAAACCTTGTACTCGTATATGATAACGGAGAGGTGCTTCATCCTGTTGGAAGGAAAGTTGGTTTTCTTGGAGATTTACGTCTTCTGCCAGTGCTTGGGTGTCTAAGAAATTCTAACAACTTCAAATAACTTTCACCAGTTAAATTGTCTTCAACAAAAGTGATCCCATAATGTGGTCGCCCAGAATGCATGCCCACACGTTTAATTTTTAGGGCGTTTGGGTGTGACTTTCACTGAAAATGTGTGGGTTTTTACTCCAATAATGACAATCGTGCCTGTTCCCCTCACCGTTCAACCTAAACGTACTGTCAACAGGGAAACAAATTCTTGTAAAATAGACCTAGTTCCTTCATCAAACGCTCAGTTAAGTTTTCACAAAACTGTAAACGTCGTTCCGGATCATCGCCGTGTAATTCTTGGTTAACTGTTATCTTGAATAGATGAAACTTATGTTTTTTTAATCCGATGAACACTACTTTTTGACACACCACTTTCTTGAGCTATTTTTCTTACAGATTGCCTGTTATCCATTAAAAGATGACCAAAACACCTTTTTAACACTATCATTTTTGATAGGATTCTGTCGGTTATGTTTTCTTTGTAACAGAGCCCCTTTCCTCAATGTTTGGAATTAAATGAATGAGATACTAACGACTAACCTGCTGTTCCACATGATTTTGGTTGAAAAGTCTAGCAGCAACACTAGCACAATTGTTATTTCCAAAGCACAGTTTTACCAGCTCAATTATTGGTTTGGTGCTATAAACCATTTAAGAAATTACGATTTTTCTTTTTAACTTAGTTACTGAACGAGGATAATACATACATTTAGCCAATTGAAAATTAAAAACATCCGTGCAGATGAGATAACATTCCTTAGTCCGTTTCAACCAAAAAAATTGTTTACAATGTGAACGAGAGTGTACCAAACGAACAATCTTACAAATTTCAATAGGCTCAAAACAATTTCGTGATTCTTCAAAATCAATCGATGAAAACTATTAAAAAAAACATAATCGCATAGAGAAGATTGCAGCTTCAAAATGATGTGTCACCTGACCCCTCTTGCCATTTAAATGTTTTGAAGGGGTAGCTCTGGACGGTAGGTGGATGCAGAAATCACTTGAAACCAAGAAAAAATGTGGACTTCTTCACGTTAGAACTGACCTGTTTAAGCATTTTACCCACAATAGGACGAAATCGGACATCTTAGGGGCTGCAAATTTTAGTTGGGACAGCCTTAGGGCCAAATACATTTGTTATTTGACACCAATTTGCAAGTTAATCATTTTGAAGCGTGATAATTTCCATATTTGACACCATGAATTTTAAAGCTAAATTATTTTAAAGCGTGTTAACACAATGTTGCAGCACTATCGCAAAATTATCAATATTAAGTTCCATAATGGCTGTAACATCAAATTTTGCTAGTAATGTGATTTTGTAAATATTTAAAACGCAATTTCAGCGTACTTCAAGCTAGAAATTATTTTCACATGATATTTAGGGTTGCAATAGATTTTGAAATATATTTTCAGAAAGAAAAGGAAAATACCTGGTTTTGGGAATGGTTAGTTTTGTTCCCAAAACTCAAAAGTTTTGGCGAATACATCAGAAATCATTTCTCATAATTCTTCCTGTCTGTCTGGGATATGTTTATGATGGTTAACTATAACGGTTGGGCTCTAATCGTGTTTACAGTTTTTGTTGTCAGGGTATGTCATTTGTTCTTAATTTCAACATGATGTTTCCCTAGAGTAAATGGTGGTCGCTTTTTACATCTGTCGATCGCTTGTTCCTTGGTCAATTAGGCAGTTATAAATTTTCTGTTTATCATTATATATAATCATCATCATCAATCAGCCCTCTGCGTCCACTGCTGGACATAGGCCTCCCCTAGTTGAGTCCATTCTTTTCTGTCTTGAGCGCTACGAATCCAGTTTTTTGTAATTTTTGTAATATCGTCTGCCCAGCGAGTTGGTGGTCTTCCTCTGACTCTTTTATCGGATCTGGGTCTCCATTCAAGTAATCGTTTTGTTCACCTGTCATCTTGCATGCGAGCCACATGTCCCGTCAACTTCCATTTGAGTTTTGCCACATGTACGACCATATCAGTCACTCCTGTTCTTCTGCGTAATTCTTCATTTCTTATGTGGTCACGTAACGAAACGCCAAGCATCGACCTCTCCATTTTGCGCTGTGCTACTTTTAGTTTCTTAGCAGAAGCGTTGGTAAGGGTTAGTGTTTCGGCGCCGTAGGTCATAACCGGTAGAACACATTGGTTGAAAACTTTTCTTTACAAGCATACTGGAAGGTCGCCTCTGAAAACGTCTCGAAGTTTGCCGTAAGCCGCCCAGAAGAGTATAACTCACCTATTTATCTCGCATGTTTGGTTGGCTTTGGATATGCTTATCTCGTGGCCCAAATATGTGTATTTATCTACCCATTCCACCTCAGAGTTTTCAATAATCAGGTTGTTGCTAGGGACGAGGTTTGTCATAAATGTTGTTTTTCCGATGTTCATTTTTAGACCTACTGTTGCACAGGCCCCCGGAAGTTCATGTAGCATCACTCGAATATCTTCCAAGTTGTCAGCCAGTAATACAATGTCGTCTGCAAACCGTAAGTTTGACAGACTTTGGCTGTCTATTCTTAGACACATATTCCAGGACAGTGATAAACAGTTTTGGAGACATCGTATCTCCCTGGCGTACTCCTTTTTTATAGGATTCGTGTTTTCATGTAGTTTTACCACAAGAGTAGTATTTTTATATATATTGTAAATCAGTTTGGTGTAGCGATAGTCAATACGGCATGCGCAACACTGAGTCCAGCTCCACAGTGTCGAAAGCCTTATGGAAATCCACAAAAGCAAGGACAAGAGGTCTGCCATATTCAATGGTCTTTTCAATCACCGTTTTGACGCTCTGGAGATGATCATTGGTTCCAAACCCACTTCGAAAACCAGCTTGTTCCACTGCCTGGACGAAGTCCAACTTCTTTTCAAGTCGTGTGGTAATTATTCTAGTAAATAATTTGTAGAGGTGGCTAAGTAGACTTATCGGTCTGTAATTTTCTAGGTTCGAAATGTCTCCTTTCTTGTGGACCAGTATTACGATGGTGTTGTGCCACTTTTCTGGTATCGTACTATTGAAGAGACAAAGGTTGAAAAGAGATTTGATTTTTGGAGCAAGCAAGGACCACCAATCTTTATCGCATCGGAAACCACGCAGTCTTCTCCGGGCGATTTTCGATTTTTCATCTTTTTTTAGAGCTAGTTTAATCTCATCTAGTGATATTTCTATTAGTATTCCCGAGCCTTGGTTAACCACACCTTTTTTACGGGTTAGCATGTCAGATTCTGGATGTAGACTTATATCACTTTGGCTTTTATATAGCATTCCATAAAACTCTTCCACTATATTGAGAATATCTTTCCTGTTTGTTGATGTGTGCCCTTGTGCATTTTTAAGTTTTATTATTTGTCTCTTTCCACTGTCAAGCTTTCTACGTAGAACTTTCATACCCTTGTTGTTCTCTATGGTATCTTTGACTTGGTTGTGTCTAAAAGCTCTTACGTCGCGTCGGATGCCTTTTGAAATTTGTTTATATATTTCTCTTAATTCTTCTTCAGACGCATAGCTCTTTGACCTCATATCCCTTCTTTTTTCTATGAGCAGTTTGGTCTCCCTGCTTAGTTTTTCTTCCCTTTGATTTGTTGATATTATTCAGTTTGTTGATGTCGTTACCAATGATGTGTTCTATTTCAGCCTTGGTTAATTTAGTGGTGATCCATTGTTTAAAGCTATTTGCACTGGCTGGAATTATTAGTAAATTTGATTTATTGCTCTTTTGGATCATTTTTTTGTGGTTCTTTGTCAATGTCAGTAGCTACTTTTTCTCGAACAAGCCTCTGGTCGCGCCCAGTAGCAAACCTATTTAGGATAGTCACGTCTTTTATTATGTGTTTTTTATCTGTGATGATAAAATTATTTCGTTTCTTGATTTCTCATCGGGGCTTTTCCACGTCCATCTTCTATTTGGTTTTTTGTAGAAAAAGCTACCCATATGAAACAGATTATTTTGTAGTAGAAAGCTGAGCAGCGTTTCTCCTCGATCAATTCTACCTTCTAAGCCAAAGTCTCCAATTGCTTTCACTTTGATTCATTTTTCTGCCTATGTTGGCATTGAAATCACCGCATATTAGAGTAAAGTGCTCTGGGTGTTCGTTTAGAGCAGTGTTAATGTCATCATAGAATAGGTCTATCTCCTCATCGTCATGATCCATTGTAGGAGCGTATACTTGTATAAGCTTAATATTGTATCTGGTATTGAGTTTTAGAATCAAAGAGATAACTTGTGTTCATATTATATTTAGTGACACGATGTTTAATTTGTGTCGCTTGTGTATTAGAAATCATGTTCCTCCCGAGGAGCTCTCTTCTTCACCCACGCTATAGAATATGTGCCCAGATTTAAGGTCTATAAGATGCTTGCCTCGCCTTCCACTTCACTTAGTCCGACAACGTCCCATTTTATACGTTCCAACTCGCCTTCTAGTTCCATTAATCTTTTATCTGTTGACAGTGATCGGGTATTGTAGGTTGCAATATGCAGTATTTTGTTGTTGGTATGTTTGGTACTCATTGCCCCCCCCCCCCCAGAATCCTTGGGGCAGACTGACTTGTTGTCAGTGCGAGATTTTGAAAATACTTTTCTACTCGCTTGGGGTAGCTCAGTTTTTACATCTGGCATGTTCATAGGGGGTATTTAGCCATAAAACACCACGCTGGATAGACGTCTTGGTGAGTTTGGAGCTTCAGCCGCCCATTCTGGGTCAGACGCTGTTCGTAGCCGCCCATTCTGGGTCAGGCGCTACTGTACCTGTTGGTCCGCGGGAGGTATTTCTTTTCCCTCCTACCACTCATATCTGAGAGGCATTCCTCTATCCGCCACCTGAGGACGCGCCCTATAGGGGTTACAGGTTCCTCCGACGGTATATATATATATATATATATATATATATATATATATATATATATATATATATATATATATATATATATATATATGATTTTTAGTTCTGTGGTCTTGTGAAATCCTAGTTATTTTATGGATTTCTTTGTGGAGGAAACCTGTGCCTCCCACTATGAGGTTGTTTTCATGAAATAATCATCCATTTGTATTTTTTGTTACCCTGCGCATACCTACCCATAACTTCTCCGAATCTGTTTAGCGTTGAGACCAACCATGAGAATGATAATGTTGCCTTTTCTAATTTTCTGCAAAACGTCTGATAATGCTTGGTAAAAATATTCTTTTGTTTCAATTTCCTCACTTCAGTTGATACTTCGAACTATACTTACATTATTTGTTTGCTCTCCACCCTTATTATTTGTACAGATATCGGGTTTCATTCTATCAAGCTATCCTAATATCTTTGCTCAAGACTATCCCCACTCCGTACGGTTCAGCTTTTTCTTCTTATTCTTATTTATACCCCCCTCCTTTCTACTTGTTTTTCTTGTTCTTTTTCTTTTCCTTCTTTTCTTCCAAGTATAATAAAATATTTTACTCTTTTCTGCCTAATCCGGCCGTCTTGTTTCAGATAAGTCAAACATTCTCAGGGTTAATATCTCCATCTCTTTAATGATGTGTGACAGTCGTGAGGTTCCTCGCATTGTTTTCACCTCGCATGTGCTCAATCTTATACGCTGTTTTATTTTGATATGACCTGCATCATTTAGGAAGTTTGCTTCTATTTGTGTGATACTAATGTTTAAGGTGGGTAAGTCATCACCATTCATGTGAGTGTGTTGTCGGTCTTCTGCATCTTCCCTACTACTTTGTGAACTACTCCCCTCCCCAATATTTTCTTCTGCTTACATTATTTCTATATATATGTATAGCTCCATTATCACTTGTCCCTTTTCTTTGACTGTCCGGCGTGAGTTTAGATAAAAAACGGGGGCTTCAGTATTTGCAAGTTAAACGATTTATTAATTAAATAAATATTACATTCACAAAAACAGTGGAATACATAATTTATTGTTACTATTACTATTACTATTTTTGTACCTTCCTTTTAACTGCTCTTTTTCAGTCTGTCTATTTTGACATTGACATTTATAGTCTTCTTCTTAGATTAACAAACTTATCCAACTTAACAATAATGTTCACACCCCAACACTAAAATAGTTTTATTGTTTCTGTCAACACTCCCCCTCAATAAAGCATATTTTTAAAACTCACTTAATATCTAGCGACAAGGTTCAACTTATCTCTAAATTTTTCAAACAATATTTTTCGCAAAGGTTTGGTAAGAATATCTGCTACTTGTTCTTCACTTTTAACATAATCTAGAATTATGATATTTTCTTGTATTTTCTCGCTGACAAAGTGGTATCTTATGTCTATATGTTTTGCCCGATGGCTTTCAGTGTTATGTGCCATCTTAATTGCCGACTGATTGTCTTCAAAAAGTTTAATGGGATACACAGATGAACATAGCTTAAAATCCTTAACCAAGTTTCCTAACCAACAAGCCTCACTGGCTGCTGTACTCAAGGCTACGTACTCAGCCTCCGTGGATGATAAAGTTACACAGTTTTGTTTCCTTGAACACCACGTTATTAAGCAATTGAATAATTTGAAACAGTAGCCTGATGTAGATTTTCTATCATTAGAATCTCCTCCCCAATTGGCATCTACATATCCATAAAGTAATATATTTTTATCATACTTGTAAACTAACTTATAATTAATTGTATATTTTACATATCTTAAAATACGTTTCAAGGCAGTCAATAAATTTTTGTTTGCAGTATTTTGATATCTACTCAGCAACGACACAGATGAACATAGATCCGGCCTTGAACCAGATACAGCATACATGAGACACCCAATTAATTTTCTGCAAACTTTTTCATAATTTTCATCATATTTTTCAAGTGACAAATCGAATTTGAAATTTGAGTCCATGGGGGTACTCATTGGTTTGCATTCTGCCATGTCAAATTTATCTAGCACATTTCTTAAATATTTTTCTTGGCTTATCACCGTTACTCCTTTATCAATATTATGTTCAATATCTAACCCCAAAAAATTTGAAACTATTCCTAAGTATTTCATTTTAAAATGTTTAAGCAAAGTTAATTTTAAATTAGAAACATCCCTGTCATCACTTCCACTAATTAAGAGGTCATCAACATAAATTAGTAAATACAGCATTCTGCCTTCAATGAATTTTGTATATAAACAATAATCTGACTTTGACCTTTCAAATTTTTCCCTATTCATTAAGTCATTAAATTTTTCATTCCAATATTTAGGTGACTTTTTCAATCCATAAATGGATTTATTCAACTTTACTACTGTGTTATCTGTTATCCCATCTGGCAATTTCATATATACTTCCCTGATGTCCCCATACAAAAATGCAGATTTCACATCCATTTGATAAATTTTTAAATTTAGGTTTGTTGCTACTGATATAAAGGCCCTAACAGTGGACAGTTTGGCGACAGGAGCATACAGCTCGCTTAAATCAAAAGAATCCACTTGCTCAAAGCCCCTAGCAACAAGCCTGGCTTTATATTGCTTACTCTTATCATCATTTTTTGTTTTAAATACCCACTTACTAGATATAATTTCTTTACTTACAGGCACTTCATTAACTACAGTCCAAGTATTATTTTCTTCCAGCGATTTCAGTTCTTCCTTGACAGCAATCATCCACTCGCTATTGTCTGGCCTGGATGCAGCTTCTTGAAAATTAGTAGGAGCTTCGAAACACATAAGTTCACTTCATAGCTTTCAAGCCACTTTGGACACTTCGCTTGTCTTTTTCCTTGTATGGATTTTGACTCCTGCACTTCTTCTACTTCTGTTTCTTGTGCTTCTTCACGTTCTTGCACCTCAATAGTAGTGTCACTTTCACTTTCACCTGTTTGTTCATTATTTATTTCACTTCCTGTGTTCATCACTTCCAGATCACCTGTATCTTCAAGACCCATCTGTACATATTCAATTTCTTCTGAACAACAATCATTTTCCCTTGACTGGTTATGTGTGAAAACAACATCTCTAAATATTTCTACAGTTTTGGTATCAGAAAAATAAATTCTATATCCTTTCGTTTCTTCACCATAGCCTACAAAAATACCTTTCTTTGCCTTAGCATCCCACTTGTGTCTGCGCTGCTTTGGTACATGAGCGTAGACTTCAGAACCAAAAACTCTAAGGTAATTTATATCATAGGATTTATTAAACCATACCTCGAATGGTGTCTGTCCATCAACTTCACTGTTGCTTGTCCTATTTAGCGTGAAAACAGCTGAATGAATAGCTTCTGCCCAAAAAATCTTCGACAAGCCTTTCGCATGCAACATTGTTCTGGCAGCTTCTACTAACGTTCTGATCTCCCGTTCAGCTTTTCCATTTTGTTGTGGAGTATATGGTATGGATCTCTGGTGCCTTATTCCACTTTCATTACAGAGCTTTCTCAACTTATCATTGATGAATTCGGAACCATTGTCAGACCGAAAAACTTTAATTCTGTGGCCTAAACCTTTCTCTGTGAATTTTACAAAGTGCTTAATTTTATCAGCAACTTCATTTTTATTTTTCAAAAAATATACACTACGAAAATGTGAGAAGTCATCTTTCAACAACAAAAAATATCGTGAGCTACCAAGTGATAGCTCTTCCATGGGACCACACAGATCCATGTGAATCAATTCACAAACTTCATTTGTTTTTGTTGCGCTTGTATAATATGGTGCCTTGTGTTGCTTACCTTGCAAACATGATGTACACACTTTCTCACAGTCTTCCTTGAATCCAATACTGTTTCTCAGCAATATACTCTTCACCTTTTCTACATTCTGGTGTGCCATGCGTTCATGCCATTCTGCTAAAGACTCCCTAGTATGACTTATATATGTTTGTTCATGGTTACTTCTAAATTCCATCACATACATTTTTCCTGTTTTTTTTTGCTCTTGCACAAACTTTGTTGCCTTTCATAAACATGGAGAATTTATCGTCGGAAATAACTTTGTATCCCTTTTCAGTTGCACTTGTGACTGAAAATAGATTCGCTGCTAGCTCTGGTACATACAACACATTATTTATTTCTGTGTCAATCCAATCGTATCCATTAAAACTTTGAACTTCCACAGTACCGATACCTGAGACCTGAATAACACGACCATCTCCGATAATAACTTCCTTGAAATTTGACACTATCTCAAGTTTTGTAAAGACATTTTTATCAAAGCACATATGGTCACTGGCTCCGCTGTCGACTAACCACAGATTGTTTTTATTTTGACTGACTGCTGATGTCACAACAAAAGCATTTTTAGCTTCATCACTACTCTCCTTCTTTAGCTTGTATCTACAGTCCTTCATCACATGTCCCGGTTTCTTACAGTAATAGCAAATAATTGATTTTATTCTACAGTCCTTTTTCAAGTGTCCAGTTTTGTTACATTTGAAACATGCTTTATTAAATACAGACTTCTTAACAGAAAATGCAGTAACTGGTTCATTACCTTTATAATTTTTGAGTCTCTGTTCTTCTGTTAACAACCTGGCAATTAAGTCGTCGATCTTCTGATTATCCTGTGGGACAGACTCCCATGCAGAGACAAAATGCCTATACGGTTCTGGCAATGACATTAACAGTTTTGTTATCAACATCTCATCTGTAATAGTCTGACCCAATTGTTTCAACTGGTTTGTTATTTCTTGCAACTTTGATACATTCTCTGCCAAACCATTGCCCTCATATTTATAAGCAAAGAATCGTTCCTGGATCAAATGCACACTGGCTGATGATTTTTGTTCAAACACGCTTAGTAATTTTGACCAAATCTGGGCAGATGTATCACATGTCATTACATGCAGCATTACATTATCCGTCAACCTGCTAACTATCGCACTTTGTGCTCTGTGGTCTAACTGTAGCCACTCTTTCTTCTTTTCTTCATCGGCGGGAATGGTAGTTTTGCCAGTTACTATGTCAAACAAAGCCATACCTTTTAACAATACTCCAACCTGGAATTTCCATACACCCCAGTTCTTTGTGCCCTCCAGCTTTGTCATCGCTAACCCCGTAGCAGACGCTCCACTCTCCATCGTTCTGCACTTGCAACTTTTCTGAACCCCACGATCTAACCTGTAGGTGCACACCACGTGCTAACGAACAGTTATTTTGTTTTACACTACCGTATAATTCCTTACGTTTTACAGATTTCCGCAACCTGGGCCCATAACCAGATAAAAAACGGGGGCTTCAGTATTTGCAAGTTAAACGATTTATTAATTAAATAAATATTACATTCACAAAAACAGTGGAATACATAATTTATTGTTACTATTACTATTACTATTTTTGTACCTTCCTTTTAACTGCTCTTTTTCAGTCTGTCTATTTTGACATTGACATTTATA
This sequence comes from Tillus elongatus, assembly GCA_964006375.1. NCBI lineage: Eukaryota > Metazoa > Arthropoda > Insecta > Coleoptera > Cleridae > Tillus > Tillus elongatus. The sequence goes on from OZ023264.1 coordinate 58,821,208, forward strand.
GTCTTCTTCTTAGATTAACAAACTTATCCAACTTAACAATAATGTTCACACCCCAACACTAAAATAGGTTTATTGTTTCTGTCAACAAGTTTCTAATCCATAACTCCCCTATAGTCTTTTTTAACCACATCGGGGTTCAAATTACGGTAAATGCAGACTTTAGAAGCTTGGCTGTGTCATTTACTACTTAATGGCCACTTTGTATTTGCTAAATCCAAAAATGTTTACGATTTTGGATAAAAATATCGCTAGATAATTACGTCATTTTTAACTGAAAAACTGGGGTTTGGTAGTCCTTGAAATCGATAGTTCCATTTAAATATATATATTCGGGGGTAGAGTACCTAGAGAGGAAATTTTAGGAACAAGTTCGCTTTGGATCTGATGACAAATACAGATTTTATAGGCGGGGTTTCATTATTGTTAATCGAAACGCTCTGTGCTGAAAAAACATCCTATGAAAAGAAAAGAGAATAAGAAAAGTCTCCATTACGTCAAATCAAACACTGGAAAAATCCTAGCATTGCTGTTCCATTAAGCGAGCGGGCAAGAAGCATTGAACGATGTAGTTTGCAACCTTCGTTGAGAAGACGACGAAGAAAGAAGACAATGCAGATAATGCGATTATAAGTTAAAATTACTCGAGCTGTATCATTTTATAAACTATCTGCTTAAAATAATCTTCTGCTTTATATGTCACACACGTCCTTGCGGGTTTTTCAGAACTTTGCATATCTTGAGTTTAGCAACAACACAAAACATTTACGTGATTTACGTTAACAAAATCGTAGTTTTGTGTTAAAGTTTGTAAAATAAAAATGCAAAGCGCTTCCTTATTGCAACAGCCTTGCACAAGTGTGACCAATCTTACTAACAAGTGGAAACATACGCAATTGTTTAAACTTCCTCTTGAAACAAATTTACTTTTTTGACATATCTGAGAAAATGGGTATATTCGATGTGAAGGTATTTAAAATGATTTACTTTTAGTTAAAACTATTACAATGTAGGCTATTGTTTTGCTTTATTTTTCCATGTAGAGTATACTTTAATGTATTGTTGGTATGCTAACAAGTTCATTAACAGCGACTAATAATATGGAATCTTGCGCAAAAAAGTTGTTACCTTAACCCACAATTTCCTGTGAGGTACTAATTTAATTTGTAGCTGCCAATTTGTTAACGAAATATGTTTGTTTACAAGAGTCTCAAATCTAAAACACTATATATATTGCAGTAACAGTGTAGGTACACAACATTTAAAGTGAATTTTAAAGGAGATTGATTCTTTTCAGTCACATATACAGATTAATCTAAAAGTGATGATACACACGCCAGCAGTAGATTCTTGGCGCCAAAATATTACTACCTCGATCCAAAAGTAAGAATTGAAAGAGTTACAAGATGTTAAAATGGAAATTGCATTTCGATTTTCAATGAATGTTCTTCAAAAAAGTTCACTAACGAGGAGATCCAGACTTTTTAATTTTTTACAAATTCCAAATTTCTTCAAATGAGCCCGAACTAGGAATCCTAGAACCCACATCCGTGGTCAATTTCAATATATATATATATATATATATATATATATATATATATATATATATATATATATATATATATATATATATATATATATATATATATATATATAAATATATATATATATATATATATATATATATATATATATAAATATATATATATATATATATATATATATATATATATATATATACATATATATATATATATATATATATATATATATATATATATATATATATATATATATATATATATATATTTCTTTAAATGCCTATAATTTTTTTGACTTTCAACTTACAGATCTAAAACTGAAAGAAAACACAAAATTTTCCGGGAAAAACTGGACAGCTTTTCCTGGCTAACTGACTTATCCAAGCAAATTATATTTGCAAAAGGAAGGTACTCACCAAATTTGATCAAAATCGGCCCATTATTTTTTGAGTTATCGGTGTGATGCATATATATATATATATATATATATATATATATATATATATATATATATATATATATATATATATATATATATATATATATATATATAAGGTGGCACATTGAAAACGAAACGTCCAGAGAATATTTTTTTAAGAAAAGCTGAAACACATCAATTTTTATATTGAGGGGGATATGTTGTGACATAAAACTCAACTTTGTTACATCAACCCCATAAGGGTGGTAATAACAACCCTTATATTTTAAATAGGGAACATGGGTCGAGTGTTACATCATTTGAAAGCTCTTTCTTTTCTGAATTCAGCACACTAATTTTTTTGGAAGTTTTATCAACTCGTTTAAAAATTATTCACAGTTGAAGATGCAAAAACGCATTTCACTCATTCCGATAAGAAATGTGCTGATAGTCAATGTTTTGTTGGTTTGTAAACAAAAAATTGACTATCAGAACATTTCTTATCGGAATAAGACAAATGCGGTTTATTATTTCAGTTTATCGGTCGGTTTGATACTTGATAGTACTACCGAAAATTAATTTCACAACGGTGTATTCTGTAGAAGAAATAGTTGAAATAATTACTCTTTTTTTCAAAAACGATGACTGTGCCAACCGTACCGCAAATTTGTTTAATGAACGACATCCGAACAGACATGCTAACAGAAAATACATTTTGGAGTTAGTTGCAAAGTTTCCACAAAGTGGTTCAGTAGCCAACAAAAAACGGGATCCTGAACGTGAATTTCCGGTTAGAAATAAGACTACTGAGATTGAAGTTTTAGGAAAAATTTCTGCAGACCCAACTTTGAGCACGAGAAAATTGGCCACTGTTTCAAACATCAAAAGAAGAACTATTTAGCGAATATTGATGCATCATAAATTTCACCCGTATAAAATTCATCTTGTACAACAACTGAATGAAGATGATTTTGATCGGCGGCTGGAGTTTTGTGAAGTTATGACTGCACGAATAGCTTATAACGGGAACTTTCTGTTCAATATCTGTTTTTCAGACGAGTGTACGTTTTTATAAAACTCTACAGTCAATCGTCATAATTGTCCTTATTGGGCAGATTTTCGCGAAGTCCATACTCAAACTCCACAGAAATTGAATATCTGGACTGACATTTTTGGAGACCGTTTAATCGGACCAATTTATTTATGGCAATTTGAGTGGCGAAACATATTTGAAGCAACTAGATGATATAGTTTACCCTCTACTAATTGACATTGTTAAAAATGATGATCTCTATCAAGAAAATCAATTCGTGTTTCAACAAGACGGAGCTCCTCCGCATTTTTCACAACGTGTTAGGGAGTTTTTGAACAGAAAGTTTCCAGAGCAATGGATTGGGCGTAGAGGTGTTATTGAGTAGCCCCCTAGATCACCAGATTTAACTCCTTTAGACTTCTTTCTATGGGGCCATTTAAAGAGTAGAATTTACGCAACAGAACCGTAGTCTCTAGAAGAATTACGACGACGCATTGTTGAAGAATGCCGTCTAATAACTCCACAAATGCTTCAGAATGTCAGAGCTTGTTTTGAACAAAATTTGTACTCTTGTATGGAAGCTGGTGGTCAACAATTTGAACACTTACTTAACTGAATAAACATTTTTGAACGTTTGGTTTTGTTTTTTAGGTTTTTTTTAACGAAAAATTTACTAATTAGTGCATTTCTTATAACAATGAATGAAATACGTTCTTGCAACTCCAACTGTGAATAATTTTTAAACGAGTTGATACAACTTCCAAAAAAATTTGTGTGCTGAATTCAGAAAAGAAATAGCTTTCAAATGATGTAACACTTGACCCATGTTCCCTATTTAAAATATAAGGATTGTTATCACCACCCTTAAGGGGTTGATGTGACAAAGTTAAGTTTTATGTCAAAACATGGCCCCCTCAATATTAAAATTGACGTGTTTCAGCGTTTCTTAAAAAAAAATTCTCTGGACGCAAATCGGTCTGTTTCATTTTCAATGCGCCACCCTGTATATGTATATATATATATATATATATATATATATATATATATATATATATATATATATATATATATATATATTTAATATTAATAATAAAATATGCAATTCAGAATAAATTTATTATATCTACAACGGTTTTAGATTCATCATTTAAAAGCAAAATTGACACCCACGCTTTAAAGGTAGGTAACTCACTGAGAAAGAGAAGTTAGTGCATATGTTTATGTTGCAGGTATAGTTCAGTATATTTTTAGACAAGAAAGCCAGCATAAGAAATCTTGTGCAGTGTAAGAAGTCTGCTCTAGAACCTGTGTTGTGTAATTAAGAAAAACTCTGCATGCTCGTAATATGCAGATATATACAGAGTACGTCAGATCGAGTAGGCATGAAGAAGAGCTCGCAGGCACACCTGGTTTGTTATAAAAATCCCAAAAACTTGTTTATTTATTTCTTTATTTCTTAACATTTGCGTATAGAATGACACATATTATAGAACTTACAAAAGATGTTAGCATAAACCTTTACGTAATTATTCAGTCAATCTCTAAATTCAAGCATTTAGCCAACGACTGGGAAAATTCACAACCATCTTCAGTATCTGTAAATAATTTGTAAATATTATTGTCTTCATATACACATAGGTAAAAATTTTAGAGTTTGAGCATGTAATCAATTAAAATTCGTTTTGAAAAGCATATTTAGCAATGCTAATTAAGTTGAATGGCTGTATAAATTCAAAATTAGCATTCATAAAGCTATTCAATTTAACAATAATATTATCTTTATTAAACTATATTTAGAAAAAAAAGAAAAACATTACTACATACGCCACTTAGGAAAGATAATGTCTGCGAATAAATTACAAAAAACATTAAAAAATACCACACAAAATATTGTATAACAATTGTCACAAATTTATATACAGTGTGAAACACACTTATGGAATAAAATTCATTATTCAGCAAAAGATAGTTTTTGTGGAAAACACTGAGACACGTGAAGTTTAATTTGTCGAACATTATCTTATAATCATAGTTAAAAAAATTAAACTCCCACCATTTTACCCCTACCACTTAATGCATTTTTTTAAACAGCAACCCTACATTTTTTCATCACAATTCGTTGGATCACATTTTTCTGAATGCGGAGATATCCCATATGTATGGTCTAATATTACAGTTTTCAATACAAGGTGGAAATTTTATACCGGAATATTAAAACTAAACAGTTTACCCTGAAATTCAAAATTCGAAAATAAACTTAATAAAAACGTCCCTTTCTTATAATAAATGTTCAAAATATTCTCCATTCACTTGCACGCAACGAAATAATCTGCTCTGGAATTCTTCCCTAACTCTGTTCAACACGTCAGGCATTACCTTTCTAATTTCTGTTGTTATTTTCATTTTCAAATCATCTAAATCAGCAGGTTGCCTTTTATACACTCTCTTTTTAAGATATCCCCATAAAAAGAAATAAATAGGTGTAAGATCTGGTGATCTAGAGGGCTGTTTTACGAAACCTCTTCGTCCAATCCATCTTTGTGGAAAGACTTCGTGTAAATACTCCCGAACTTGGAGAGCAAAGTGGGGCGGTGCACTGACTTGTTGAAACCATATCCTTTCATGGGAAATATTAGGTTCCATTACATTTGGGTACAATTCTGCTAACATTGGGACCACCTGTTCTTTTAGCATTTCGAAATATCTTGGACCGTTTAGATTTTCTATAAGAACAGGTCCAACTACATGATCACCAATGATAAGTTCCTCGGAAAATATCTGCCCGTTGTTAATACATTGCTAATCAAATCTCTCAATAACAGAACATTCAAATCAAACAATATTTTTAAATCTCTGGTAGTTATTTCATCGTATCCAGCTACAGCATTCATATTCAAACTATTTATAACATTTTCCATTTCTTTTGAAGTTACCTCGCCTACATAAATTGAATTATCACAATATATTTCACTGAACTCCCCATATTGACCATTTGGTTGCCGGATTGGAATATGTGCTATATCCACAAAATGTTCATTAAAAGCGTCTGCAATGTCTTTGTCTTTATTTATCGGCGTGTTGTTCTACTGTATACTACTGACATTGATTTTTTTCCGTCTTTTGCCCCATGAGATCATTGATTAAAGCACATTGCTTTTTAGTATTATTACCACATTTATCCCATCTACGGTTGAAGTATCTAGACTTATTTATACGAATTTCAGGGGTAACCAATTTTTTAGTTTTATATAATCTTATTTGAATACCACATTACCCAAATTTCTTTTCATCATCTTGTATAACCGATTGCGTTTATTAATTAAGTCAATTAATTCTTTGGTTATCCATTCATTACCCCTCTTACATTTAATCTTTGTATCTTTCGTTGGAATTATTTTACTACTATGTACAATATTAATCAACTTCTCAAAGGAAGCTATAGGACTGAAACTTATAAGGTACTTAAACTTACTTCTATATTTGTCCTTATCTAAAATATACTTTCGAACTGTCACATTTGGTTTATGTTTCTTTACATGTGTTTTAATTGATATGTGGAGACTCTTGTGATCTGATAGCGGGGTATCCTGGACAGTTACTATTTTCTGTCATTCTGGTAGCATTTTCTTCATTAACTACATTTACTATTCTAAAATCGTTTAGGCTCACTAAATCTACATATTCCTTTACATATGTGTTTTCACCATCAATTAAATCAACATTCATGTCAGCAACTATCCCAGCCTTTCTCCTTATAGGTGCTAAAAATTCTTCAAATTCACGAATAAATTCATTTACACTGTAATCTGGTGGTCTATATATCACAGATTTCCAAGTTTGTATCGCTTAGATTAACACGGACGAAGTCACACTTTTCATTACTAGACGCCTTAATAACACCATATCTGAAACCTTCCCGCATGAAGACTGAAACACCACCTCCTCGTGTGCCTCTTGAAACATGTACTGCTAAGTACCCTTCAATGTTATAGTATTTATGTTCATCACTGTAAATCCATGTTTTAGTTATAATCAAGATGTCAGATCAGCTGTTCAATGTAACATTTGACTTCATCCAGTTTATGCCGTAAACTTCTAATAGTCATATATCCAATTTTCAAAATGTCTTCAGTCCCTACACTTCTCGACTCTAGTTTCTTAAATCTTCTGCGTCCTGTATGGGAATCACTTTACTACCGTCCTCTTTCTTTACGTATATATTCCCATTTTCAACCCACGCATATTTGTAGCTGTATTTCATTTTAAATTCCCATGCAGACATATATGATTCAACATTTATTCTTGTCAGATCATGATCAACATATATAGTTGTAGCATTTCCATATCCTAGATGTTGGGAATTCATTTTTTTTCTTTCTACAGGCCTCCATAAATTTTGCTTTTACAATCTCATTAATAAATTCAACCTTTATGGGTTTACTTCTCCCAATCTCACGTTTACCCAGCCTGTCGCATTTGACCTCAGCAGTTTACAATTCCATCACATTACTTATTTGTATGACGATATCCCTCACGTTTTCATTGGGATCTGTCTTAGGAATACACTTTATGGTTGCATAAATGGCGCCATATAGTTATCAGTTCGTGTATTATAACCACGATCAGTTTGTGTTAATACACTTTTAAACATATGTTGCTATACTTACACTAGGCAAAAATAATTGCCTGGGGTCCATTACGGCTGACTCCTCAATCGACTACATTGACTTTTTCTGTGCATAATTTTAAAACTTGCAATCTCTGCAATTTCTTAAGTTTTTTTAAGTCTAAAATATCACGCAACTTTTGAATTTAGAAATCAACATCTGTATCTTCCTGGCCAGATATATCTCCCATTCCCATCTTAGAGTTTTGTCAGTAAAAATTCCAAGGTACCCGACGCCTTTTCCTAATTTAATATCTGATTGATCAGATATCCTAAAGCTTTCATAAGTTGTGTGGGAATTCCTGGGCTACCAGCCATTGCACCCATTCCCAACCGGCCTGGGTGGCGTAGTCATATGTAGTACTAGCCTCTGTGGCACCAAGTTTGTGGCCCTACCCTCCCTGTGTGGCACTACCCTATCTATGTGGCTTCCCTCCTGCCTCATCTTCTAGACTGTAGCCAACTGCACTCTCTTCAGCCAGCCCTGTGGCGATACCCTGGCCTGTGTGGTACCGGCCTTGGTTGAACTAGCATGGGTGGTACTATACAGCATGTGGGAGATGCACTAACTTGTCTTACCCAGCTTATGTGGTACACTGTAACTTGTAATGTTAGTGGCGTGCGGTCCATGGAAGCAAGGGAAGCATTGCTTCCCTTAAAACAACGACTACATACCTAAACCGTATTATTTAAAATCCCTTTTGTATTTTAAATATTAAATTTCAAATTCTGAAACTAATTTAATTATTAAAATTTTTATTTCGCAAGCTCACACACATAATTATTTATTATGCATCATACTGTATTTGTATATACGCTCCTAGCAATGACGTCGTCCCAGTAAATGCTACCGCATGCGGACAGCATGAACCTGATCTGATACTAGGAGTGGATGCAGTGACTTCAGTTAAATACACGTAGCAGCCAACTTTATAAAAGAAACCCCGGCTCGGCGCGATGTACGCGTGTTTTTAGAACGTGTTGTACTACGAAGACCCGATGCAAGTACAACGTGAATGTGCCTGATTATTTCGTAGATATAAGCAGTCGACTAAGTTAAATACATTGGCATTTTATGATTATTAATATGGCTGCAAGTAGATCAGCTTTTAACAGCGGTGACGGTGGGGGTGGAGATTTACAAACTTTACAAACAAGTGGTAATAATAAATGTAATTGTATTGTGTGTTTTTTGATAACTAAAGAATTTTTAGCTTTACAGTTTGCTGAAAAACTTGCTATTATTAATAAAGGTAGGCCGAAACCTACTCTAAAAAACTTAAATACAATAATTAAAACATGTACCTATTCGACATTTCAACGCGGAAAAAACTTATAAACAATATGAATGGTTAACGGGTTGTGAAAACAGGAATAAACTGTTTTGTTGGTCTTGTAGTCTTAATCACGAAATTTGTTTAAAAAATCACTTGGAACAGCCTAACGTTTTTCGCGGGACATAAAATCGCATTCAGAATGACTTATTTTCGACTGCTGCCACTATTATTTTGAACATAATTAAATCTGAAATTAAACAGATTCGTTTCATTGCTATTGTTCTAGATGAAACAACCGATGTAACTAATTTAAGCAAACTATCTGTACTAATACGCTACGTAAAAATGGATGGGAGTGTACAAAAAAGATTTTTAGGCTTTAAAAATGTGACAGAAGGTCGTACCGCAAACGCTGTGCTTAATATTATGAAAGATATTGAGGAGTCTGATAATAAATTAAATGCCCAAAGCTATGATGGGGCTGCTGTTATGGCCGGACATTTAGGAGGTCTTCAAGCTAAAGTGCGGGAAACGTTGTGTACACTGTTGTGCTCAAAAATTAAATTTAATTTTATCCCAATCTGTAAATCATATTAAAGAATGTAAAGTGTTAAATGACTGGTTTTTTTCCAAATTTACGAAGCGCACACAAGCCTTAGACTCAATTGTTAAAAAACGTTTACCCAAAGTAGCTGCAACCCGATGGAACTACAACGGCAGACTTGTGTTAACTATATTTGAACACCGTGAATCGTTGATTTAACTTTTTGAAAACATAATGGAAAATAGCAAAAATTGGGACGCAGAAACAATGAATAGTTCTAGAGGATTTTTAGATGGTTTGAAAGGAGACTTTAATTTTAATTTTTTACTTAATATATTTTCGGAAATATTTTCCGTTTTCAGATAATGTATTTAACATATTGCAATGTAAAATAAATTACATTGGTTTTTGCCTGGAAAAAAAATAGTGAATTTAAATCCATTATAATGCAAAAAAGGAATGAATTTGATAAGTTCTGGGAAAAAACAATTGAATAATGAGAAGTGGAGCCACGAAGAAAGGGTGTGCGCACTGATAATGTGGGAGACCTACAAACTTCTTACCGCCGCCTTTTCTACGAAATTATAGATCAAATTCAGCAGCAAATTAACTGCAGATTTTATCATCTCAGTGACCTGACATTTCTTGAATTGTGTAATTTTGGAGGATTTAAAGGGATACCTTTCCCAGAAGATTCATTCAAATCATTATTTCACCACTATGGACATTATTTTGACAAAGCCTTATTACGATCAGAACTTACAGTCATTTATGAACCCGATGTTATTGACACAAAAACTAACGCGAGTGAACTTTTAACTTTCTTAAAACAATCAAAATTGGAAAATTCATATTCTGAAGTGTTCAAATTATGTGAATTAGTATTAACAATTCCTGCTACTAGTGCATCTTTTGAACGAAATTTTTCTATATTGAAACGTATCAAGAGTTTTGTTAGAAATTCAACAGGACAGGAAAGACTTTCCCAAATTTCAATTTTGTCAGTTGAAAATAAATTCGTCCAGGAAATGTCCCAGAATCCACAGTTACATGACGACATTATTAACGAATTTTCCAAAAACGACAGAAGAATCGAGTTACACTACAAATAGGTAAGTTTCTAAGAATTGCTTCCATTATTTGAAATGTCACCGTACGCCCCTGTGTAATATCCTTAAGCTATCAACCTAGTTTTTGACTATTTGTCTTCGTGGCACATGCCTGGGCGGCGTTCCCTAAATGGCCCCAGCATGTACAGTGCATCATTAGTGCATCATCAGTCTGTGTGGCACTACTTAGATTGGGGACCAACCCAGCCTATCTTGAGTTGCTTTCATGGTACTGCCCTGTGAGGCACTGCACAGCCTGTGTGGCATACCTTAACCTATATCTGTATACCTTGAGCTGTAAATTACTCTTGCCTCCGACTATCAACCTTCCTTGCACTAGCCGTCCTAGCACCAACCTTTGTGACACCTGGCTTTGTGTGTAGCACATTCGAGCCAACGTGGATTACCCAGCTTGTGTAGCGGTCTCTAGCTTCGTGGCACCAGCCTGTGTGACGTACTCTGGGGCAGCCTGGTTCTCTCTGAATAAGCTTTTGTGGTTGTCAAGTCAATACGACGTAAACCTGCTTACTTAAATGCTTTTACTATTATGTTTGTTGTTCCATGTAATTGAATCTTTTGATAGACACCGGTATTACTCGAGTGGCAGATGGTAACGAATGATCACTGTTGGAAAGAGTGGAGCGCCCACCTGATTACATAGCCGCCATAACGGAAGTAATGGTACGAGAGTTACAGTTGGGAAGCAAAACCCGACTGCGCTTCAGGTCCCTGGTGAGTTGGCTGGTAATGTTTTTTGAGATACCATGAGTTTAATCGTTGTCTCTCTTTACATGCCGAGGGTGTTGCTGATGTTCCATGCCAATCAGGGGATCTGAAGACTTAAGCTTAACTCCGGGTTGGTTGGCGAGTACTAGACCTCAAATGAAATTTTTTAAAAATCTAAATATGAAAGTGACCTCCTCCATTATATTATTTAAAATTGGATATCTTGTAGATATTACTTTTTATGAAATTTACCTGTAGTCGATAGCCTTGCAAAACATCTTCTGGCTTCTCGAAGAGCTTTTACCCTTTTCATGTCATTTGAAAGTCTATCTTGCAACCATTTGATGACCAGCGTTTCGGAAGGGATTCTATTGTCGTCCAACTGAAATTAAATTTTACTTTTTTTGTTTATTTACGATTGATTATTACAATGAATACTAATTGTTACTTACCACTTCCATGTACCCAAAAATACATTGACTCGCACACTGAAATAAAAAATATATTAAATTAAAAATAAGCCTCTTCATAACATTTCTGAATAAATGTCAATGAAAAATCTGCCATACGTATTTTATATGAATCCTAACAAAATTGGCTTTATTTTGTAACCGACTGCGTTTTTAAAAATATTGACGCAGCAAGTGCTTTATGGTAGCGGGTTTTAATATTTTTTCAATTATGATAAACCTTAAACAAATTTACAAATTACTTCCACATGGTCACAACGCCTAAAAAAATCGCATCGGTGACAAAAATTTCAATATTTTTTTTCGATAAACGTCATTAAAAGTGTCAAAATATATGGAAAACAGTGCTGCAAATCGAATCATAACTTCCACATAGCTGTAATAACCTAGTCTCCTCAGAAAGATATGCTCATGATATGAATTTAGGGTCCATGACTAGATCACACAAAAAATATTCGTATTCCTGTAGCGATAAATTTCTGAAATGTCATATTACTCGAGTTTCAATGAAAAAATGCTAATTTACCCAAGTTACCCCTCGCTTATTCCCTACCCCCTTAAGCGATCTTACCCAAAACATTTCGAAGCAGTCCTTTGCCGGGTGCTAACCGGATGCCAAATTTGAAGATGATATCTCATTTCGTTCGAACGTTATTGCGCGTACTAACAGACAGGCGTACAGGCCGGCATACTGACCGACAGAACGACGGTGAAAAAAATTTCTGTTACAAAATCAAGTTTTCTTCCGACTCGGAAAATGGAACGATAGCCTGATTGCCCGTACACTCGGGACATGGGGGTGGCCTGTTCTACACCGAGAAGAAGCGATTCAATCGGGGCATTTCAATTGGCAATACGTCAATACTGCTTCGCTGAACAGTATCAGCTTCAGACCATATATTGGCTTTGATTAGAAGACTTTGGCCAAAATCCAGGAGACATTTGGCTGCACTGAAACCCAAAGGCAAGGGTAAATCCACCTGCAAAACTAACCCTTTTAGAGTACAGGGTAGGGCACACTATGCCACTAGAACCTAGAGAAGGGGCATCAGATAACTAAATCAACTTTCACCCTCAAAAGTAATCTACTTTTGATTTGTGAAATTTCAATAAATTAGGCTCGAGCCACACTAGATCCAAAGTTGCAGTGGAGGGACTGAAATAGACCACTTACTACTTAATCTAACGTTTGAGAAATCGAGCCTGCGTGCGTGCATGTCCCTGTATGTGTGTGAGGATGTGATACTCTGTGTGTGTCGTAGTAGTTTAAAACCGATGAAGAGCAAATTTATTATTTGTGTATTTCTTCATCGATAAGTGTCAATTAGATTTTGAATGAAATTGGTTAAAGAAATTCGTCTTGGCAAATCGCGTATTTTGCAAACCTCAAATAATATAGCCTTTATCGACAAATATCAAGTTATCATATATATGTTGGAGTTAAACGATAAACGTTTCTCATTTAAACAAAAATTGTCACACCCGAGGAGGAACCAGCCTATACATCAAGTGAATTCCCAACGGACGTTTTCGGTTCTGGTGTATGAGTCGGTTTCCCTTATAAACAAAAATGATGATGGCTCCTTCTTGTACAAAAGATTCCGGAGATAAAATACCCCTGCATTCGGATCTCCGGGAGTTGGGTGTGCAGGGGGCGCCGGCATCAAGATTTAACATATCCTTCTCGAATATATGTGGCCTAAATTCTAACCTGAACTCCGTCCACCATTTCCTCCAAGCTAATAGGCCCCAACTCATCTTCCTCACCGAAACCCAAATCAGTGCCAAACAGCCAGTAATCACCTTAATTTCCCGGGGTATAAGCTCCTTACTTCTTTTAGATTGCATGGAGGCGTGTGCGCATACGTTCGTATCAATCTACCGTGCACCAGACTCCCCAATTTAGAAGCTGGAAGAAAAGACATACTTTGGATGAAACAATCTCTCAGGCCTGCAACTAAATTCATCTGTTGTATTTACCGGTCACCTTCTGACAACAACTTTGTCCAGCTCTTCGACTACCTTTATGACAAAACCGACCATCTGATTTATGAATAGCGTTCCTCCGAGGTAACTATTTTTGGTGACTTTAATGTCCATAATAAGGAATGGCTAGGATCGTCAAAAACCTATCCACAAAAGAGAGCAGCAGAGGCCTTTGCAGTCAGCAATTCTTTAGCCAATATGGTTCAGCAACCTACTTAGTTTCCTCGCATCCCAACACACAGCTTAAATACCTTGGATCTCCTTCTTACTACAAAACCTGAATGCTATTAGACATCAGTCATCACCCCCCTTGATCGCTCAGACCACGGCATGGTCACTGCTTCCTGCGAAATGCAACCCGAGGTCACACAGTCATCACACCCACGTATCATTTGGCACTATAACTCCGCGAACTGGGAAGAAATGCGGGATTACTTTTCCTCATTTCCGTGGGCGTCTGTCTGCTTCTCTCATCCTGACCCCTCTGATATCACAAAACGTCACCGAAATTGTCCAAGCTGGCATGGAATTATTTATTCCACGTACACAGAAAACTTCTTCAGCCACTCAAAAGCCCTGGTTCTCTAAATCATGTGACGAGGCCAGACTTGAAAAGGTCAAAGCTCACAAAACGCTTCTGCACAATCCCAGTCAAGAAAACCGTCAAGCATTTAACGGCGCAAGAAACCGCTATGTTCGCATTCTTTCTGAGACAAAAAACTCGTTTAATAACCACATCAAAAACAAAGTCCTCCCAAGCTCCAACGGCAGCAAACCCTTCTGGACTCTTGCTAAATTTATTGGGAATAATTTCTGCAAAAGCACGTTCCCACCTCTTGTTGCAGGGGATGAAATTGTTTCTACCGCCCTGGGCAAGGCTGAACTTTTTGCCTCGTTGTTCGCCGGGAATTTTACTCTCAACCCACCTCCAAATGTTCAACCACCAACAGTTCCCAATGTTGCGCATAAAATCATGGATATCATTTTCAAAACTAAAAAGGTACGAAAGATGCTCTCTTCTCTTGACCAGGAAATCCTCTGGCCTTGACGAGATCCCAGCGATTGTTCTCAAAAAATGCGCACTAGAACTTGCTCCTGTCCTGACTCGTCTGTTTCAGGTATCTTACAATAGAGGCATATTCCCTAGTAACTGGAGGACTGCTCGAGTACAACCCGCCCCCAAGAAAGGATCCAAAGCGCTTCCTAGCAACTACAGGCCTATTGCTCTCCCTTCATTCGTTTCTAAATTGATTTCCTCTCCAACAGGAGCATTTCTGTTGTCGTGGTTGGTCATTCCTCTAAACTGTATCCAATTAATGCAGATGTCCCGCAAGGTTCAGCTTTAGCCCCTACTTTGTTTCTTCTCCACACCAATGACCTCCTCTCTAGCACATCCAACCTAGTTCACAGTTACGCGGACTACAGCACCCTCCACTCAAATATACAATATTCTAAGCCTGTCTCTTTAGCCCAATTATATGAGGATCGCAGACTCATGGAGGGTTCTGTCTCTGTGGATCTCCAAAAAATATTAGCCTGGGGAAGTAAAAATCTTCTACAATTCAACTCCACCAAATCTCAGTCTTGCTTTCTATCTCATTAGAGATACACCAGCCCTAGACCCATCACAATGAACAACCAAGTTATTCAAAGTAATGAGTCCTTTTCACTTGTTGGCATTTCTGTGGATAGAATTCTCTATTGGCACCAACATGTCACATCATTTGCGGAAGCGGCTGCTAAGAAATTAGGTTTCCTCTTCCGGGCTCGCAAATACTTTCCACCAGCTAAACTCTATACCTTATATACTTCACAAATGCCGCTTCTACACTCGCCATCCTGGACTCCATTCAGAAGAGAGCTATACATCTCATCGGTGACCCTACCCTAACCCAAAGGCTGCCATCCCTTGCCCACCGATGTGCCGTTGGTGACCTCTCTCTCTGTTATAGATATCTGCACGGGCACTGCTCAGAGGAGCTTTCTTCCATAGTTCCTCCACCTGCTGCCCCCAACAGATCTACCAGGGGAACAGAGCAAATGCACTCTTTTAATGTCCAGGTCACCAGACATAGAACATCTTGTTATGCCCACTCTTTTGTCCCGAGTACTTCCAAGTTGTGGAATTCCTTGCCGGCACATGTTTTTCCTTCTCCTCCGAACCTCCAAACCTTCAAGTCCATAATTAACAAGTTGTCTCTTTCCTCCTTGTCGACATCCAAGGTACAATAGTATTTAGGCTGTAATCCCTCGTGATGTGTTGTTGAAATATAAAAAAATTATACATGGTGCTTAATTATTGGATGAACCGCATTTTGTGGAAACAATTTTTTTAAATTACTTTTATATACTAACGTTAACTTAAAGAAATACAACATTTTACCTGACTGTCTTCGTCATCTTCTCTAGTGTTATCACGATTGCTATTATTGTTGTTATTATTACTGTTACTACCATAGTTACTGTAGCCAGTAGAACGCTTGATCCTGAATATGTCCAAACTGAAACTGCTCCTGGAATCATTATTTATTAGTTTGTCATTACTTGGGTTATTATCATACCCGTAGCCATTGTTTCCCATGCCAGTCTCCATCCCTCTATACTGGTTGTTGCTTAAACTTCCCCCGTTGCTGTTACTGCCGCTTCCACCTAAATCAGATAATCATTTAGGAGAAATTAGACGAATTTTAAAATTAAAAGGTTTACGAAATTGTATGGCAAATAATATTTTAGATGTCTGTGGTATTGTGAATTCCAAAAAATGTTCTTTTTGTACGTGAAAAGCCCATAACCCTGATTTTAGTATTTTTTTCAATCATCACCGAAAATCAAAGATTTAGGTGCTGTAAAGTGAGGATACTTTCACCAAATTTTTGTCGGATTTTACTCAAAACTGTAAATACGTGTAATCATTTTTTTAACTCAAAGCTTCTTGTGAGTACCTACAAAGACATATATTATTATTATTATTTTAACGTGGCATGTTCTTTTATAAAAACAAATACTTTTTATGGTTTCAAAGTGATGCAAAGTAACTATTATTACCGGGGTGTTTTGCACCACACGAGAATTTACTTACTTTATTCGATTAAAAGTAGAATGGTGTTAAGATGCCCAGTTTCTATTAAAAGAATGCACAAAAGTATACGCAGTTTTTTTATTAGAATTTCTAATGAAAATTTACGGACTATAGTGACAAGAGATTGCAGATAATGGTTATTTTTTGTTAAATAGTTCAAAAAAGGTAAAGCATATGTGTTCCTAAGACATCATGTGCAACAAGATGGTTGTTTACTCGCTTCTTGAATAGTTGTAGATTGTGTGTCTTCGGAGATATGTTTTCTGACAAAAGGTATTTCTTTCTGAAGTGCACTGTAAACCGTCGTAATTGTTCTGGTCAGATGAGAACCCTCGCATTTTCCATGATGTCCACACTCAAACTTTACAAAAAATCAATGTTTGGGCGGGTATTTTTGGTGATCATATAGTTGAACCAATCTTCATAGCTAGTGACTTTGACAGAAGAACGATATTTGCAAATATTGCAAGACTTGATGTACCTTATGGTAATTGACATTGTTAATATCGATGAGAGATACCCAGCACAACATTTATTTTTCCAACTAGATGGTGCTCCACCGCATTATGCCGTTAATGTTAGGGAGTTCTTAGATAGACACTTTCCCAGTCGACGGATAGGTCGAAAAGGTGCTGTAGAATGGCCAGAGTGATCTCCAGACCTGTCCCCTAGAGTCTTTTTATGGGAACATTTAAAATCCAAAGTTTATGCTACCGAGTGCGATTCATTGAAAGAGTTACGTCAGTGCATTATCAACGCTGGAGAATTACCTCTGAAATGCTTGCTTTTTTTAGCAAAAATTTGTACAAAATGTATACAATTGTATGGAAGTTGAAGGTGCTCAATTTGAACATTTATTAGATTAAAGTTTAATTAATTGGTATGTTGGTTTAATAGGATGATTGGTCCTAATTACTTCCAAAATTTACTTCAATACTATGCTAAATTTATAAGTGAACGATTTAGTTTTTAAATTTCCCGGGGCATTCGTTAGTGATATTTCAAAACTCCATATCTTGTAAACGAA
The DNA here is from genome assembly GCA_964006375.1 of Tillus elongatus. Lineage (NCBI taxonomy): Eukaryota > Metazoa > Arthropoda > Insecta > Coleoptera > Cleridae > Tillus > Tillus elongatus. Next base: position 58,839,081 of record OZ023264.1, read on the forward strand.
TAGACCGAATTTCAAAAATAAAAAAGCAGTGTATAGGGAATCAAAAGCTCTTTTCAACGAGCTATCACATGACCCCTATTCCCATTTGAAAAAATTTCAGGCATGACACCCCCGCTTAGAAGGGTACAGTTTGGGATATGCTGTATGCGTCGAAAGTTGTGCCCCTCACAAGGAAACTTCACTTGGTAGAGGTTTTTTCGACAAAATCTTTTCCTGTCAGTTATGACTGCCAGCTCGTTTTTAATGGGCTACACTATATATATATATATATATATATATATATATATATATATATATATATATATATATATATATATATATATATATAGAGAGAGAGAGAGAGAGAGAGAGAGGGGGGGGGTCATTACGGTGAGTGGTCTATTAGATTATTTCTCAAACTATATGCTATATAAAAGTGAGCACTGAAAATTTGCAAATCTCTGTTTTCGAACAAACTCTATCATATGGTGATAGTTTCCAAAATGGCTAACTTCCGGTTATACCGGAAACTGCTATGAACTTTGTTATTTCAAATAAAACACCTGTATATTACTACATTTTTCAATTTTTCGTTAATTTCTCAGTTAACATTGATCAATATTTGCATACTTAAATTCAATAGTTTTAGATATTTCTTTTTTTTTAAGGTGAAAAAAATTGTAACCATATTGAAGGTAATAACCCTTCACGTAGATGATTTTAAAGAAAAATGTTTTATACTATATATCAGGGAAATATCAAGTTTGTATAGTATGTATGCAAAAGCCGGTTTCATAGACAGAGCGTCTTGAAAATTGCATCCATATTTCGAGAAATTCAGAATGTGATAACTAGCTTATTTCAAATAGTGCACCCTGTATATTATGCCTTCAATGAATGTAATTTATGGTTGCGCTTCAAACTATATTAGCATTCTCTGTACCTAAAATTGATCATTTTGGACCTAATGCTGATTTTTACATTTACAAAACACGTAGTTATGGCATATTTAAATGAGACACGGTATGTTTGTTAGACATATCTGATATATTTACCCATTTCACTTGTATGCGAGACAATTCTGTATGCCTGAAAAGTTCTGGTTTTGATTTATTACTATTTTTCTAGACATTCGATGAACTTTCATATGTGTAGTGTGCTTTACAATAATAAAATATTCGTATTCAGTATCAGTACATAGGTAACTCAAATGTTTGAATTGCTGGCCATTAACTTGAAGACATTGCAAGATTCTGTTCATTACACCACCAATAGTTGCCATCTGAATTTCTTCTGCATCTAACTTTTGTAATTCTAATTCGACCCTTTCCTCCACTTCTTGCTTTGTTGCTACATTTACTTCATAGACTCTACTCTTAACGCTTCCCCATATATAAAAATCCAGTGGAGATAAATTCGATGACCTAGGTGACCAGATGGTTGGGCCGCGTCGTCTTATTCATCTACCTGCGAACTTATTTTGGAGTATTCTGCTCACTTCTTCACTGCTATGAGGTGGAACACCATCGTGTTGGAACCAAGAGCTCATCATTTCTTGCAGGAGAAAACCGTCTAGAAAATCGCTAAATATTGTCCTGGGTATTTTAATATACCGTTGACTAGTTAAATCTTCATCATAGATGTGACAGCACAACTTGTCACCTTTCAACATACAGAACACGTTGAAGCTGAACCGATTTTTGAAGTTTCTTTCGCCTTTGATGCCAGGATTTCTATTTGTCCGAATATGTGCATTTCGCCTGTTGAATACACCTTCTCGGGAGAACTTTGACTCATCTACCCAAATAATTATTACAAAGAAACTGGGATCATCTTATGTACGAATAAAAATTTCTTCGCAAAACTGTATTCTGTAGTCAGAATCTCCAGGATGTGACGCCCGAACTCTAACATACTTATAACCATAAAACTTGTGCTTTGACAGAATTCTTTGGATTGATGAGAAAAGCAGTCCCAAATCAAGAGTTTATTGATGTGTGTTTATGAGCCTAAAAATAAACTAAAACTGTTCTCTCATTGTCTTCATTCCCAGTAATTGGACGATCATGCAAGGTGTTTTTTGAGAGACCAAATTTCAAGAAAGTAAATTCAATTCTTTTGAATTTCTTATCATTCATTGGAGGAAAATCTGGATACATTTCGTTGAAACGTATGCAAGTTCTGCTTACAATTCTGCTGCATTCGATATAGAATAATTGCATTATATTGGCATTGGAATAATTTTCTTGTATTTTGAATTTCAATATGTAAAGAATGTAAAGAGATAAATGTTAACGAGTACTTTGAAAACCGCTAGTGGAAAACAAATGTCAGAACTAACATGTTCTTTTTTTTCTGGCATTTATTACTATCATAGCACACTACACATATGAAAATTCATCAAAGGTTTAGAAAAATATTGAGTAACTCAAAATCAGAACTTATAGGCATACAAAATTGTCTAACATACAAGTAAAATCGGTAAATGTATCAGATATGTGTAACAAATATACCGTGTGTCATTTAAATATACCATAATTATGTGTTTTATGTATAAATCGTCAGTAACTCGAAAATGATCAATTTTAGGTATAGGGAATGCTAATACAGTTTGAAAGGCAATTTTAAATTGTGTTCACTAAATGCATAATATATAGGCTGTGCTATTGGAAATAAAACTCGGGACGCAGCAAGTGCGTTATGGTAGTGAATTTTTATTAAATGCTTCAAATTTAAATAACTCAATTTTCTATAAACTTTGAAAGTTTAATTTTGGTATGTAGTAAGGTCTAGGGTCTAGGGCAAAATATCCACCAAATTTCGTTAAAATAACTTTGAAATTTTCGAAAGATAATTTAAAATTTGAATAACTCAATTTTCTATAAACTTAGAAAGTTGAATTTTGGTACGTAGTAAGGTCTCTCCCAAGGTAACATATATAGTAAATTTCATTAGAGTATCTTTGTTATTTTCAGAGAAAAAAATTTTTTTTAAAGAAAACTCAAAATTTTCCCGGAAAACCCCTCAGATTTTTCTGGCTAACGAACTCATACAAGCCATTAATAAAAGAAAGGCACTTGCCGAGTTTCATCGAAATCGGTTAATTATTTTTTTAATTATCGCATGGAAAAATTGCGAAAGAAAAATCAAAATTTGAATAACTCAATTTTTTATAAACTTAGAAAGTTGAATTTTGATACATAGTAAGTTCTCTCCCAGGGCAACATACCCTTTAAATTTTATTAAAACAGCTTTGTAATTTTCGGGGAAAAATTTTTTCCCTGAAAAGCCTTTCCGATTTTCCTGGCTAACGAACTCATCCAAGCCATTAATAAAAGAAAGGCACTTGCCGAGTTTCATTGAAATCGGTTAATTAATTTTTGAGTTATCGGATGGATATTTGAAAAAAATTCTGCAAAGTCTCACCATCGATACCTCTCCATTACCGACTTTTTTTAAATAACAATTCACTAATATTTTGGTTAAAGGATAAGCAACTTGTTTATTTATTTTTTTTTGGCAATACATTTTTAATCCTATAGTCTTGGAAGGGACCTGCTGCACTTAGTATGATATCTTAGGCAGCACACAATACACAACATATAAAAATTCAAACGTAAATAATAAAACAAATGAATATTTGCATCTGTAGTTAATTACTACATGCATTTTGCTTTTGTTTCTGAAGAAGCCACATTTAACGAAACGGTTCATATTATAATTATATAGAGTGAATATCGTAATAATTTGTTTTATCACTATATAATTATATAAATATTTATCTTCATTATTTAAATTGTTAAAATTAGAATACAAAAACAGCCTAAAATTCTTGCCTTTAACTTAAAAGGAAGGGATGGGTATTGTTGATTAAAAATGCACGTAATCGCATAACTTCCATGATTTTTCTTTTGGACGCAAGCGATATTAGATCTTATACCAATACCGACCTGAAGCGATCGCCAGACGCCACATGCATTATACTATACTAAACAGACTTGCGCAATAATATAAAATGTTCGGTTGCCTAGCAACAAGATACTACATCTTATATAAGCGATGTTTACGATACGCGGCGATATTAAAAAATAAATGTTTCAAATTTGAATAGCTCCATTTTCTGTAAACCTAGAAAGCTCAATTTCGGCGCAAAGTTAGGTCTTTCCCAAAGCAATATGTGCACAAAATTTCATCGAAATATCTTTGTAATTCCGGAGAAAAAATTTTTTTTTGAAAGAAAACTCAAAATTTTCTCGGAAAACCTTGTCCGATTTTCCTGGCTAACAAACTCATCCAAGCTATTAATAAAAGAAAGGAACTTGCCGAGTTTCATCAAAATCGGTTGATTATTATTTGAGTTAGCGGTTGGATACATATATATATATATATATATATATATATATATATATATATATATATATATATATATATATATATATATATATATATATATATATATATATATATATATATATATATATATATATATATATATATATATATATAAACATATTAAAATCGAAACTGACCCCGGATATGGGTTCTAGGGGCCCAAATTCGCGCTCATTTGAAGAAATTTTTGCAAAGTCTCACCATCGATACCTCTCTATTAGTGAATTTTTTAAAATAAAAATTCAGTAATAAGCGAGTTATCACATGCTGAACTTGTCGAATTATGGAAACAATTTTAAGATATATGAAACTGACTTTTGCATACATGCTATACAAACTTGATATTTCTCGGGTGCAGATTGTGAATATTATTCTTTAAAATCATCTACATGACGAGCTATTACTTTCAAAAGGTAACGATTTTTTTCGAAAATTTTAAAACAATTTAAATATTTCTGAAACTCAGGGGCGGCTCTTCAATAAGTGCGCCCGTGCGCGCGCACTGCCGCCTGCCGTGGAAAAAATAATATTTTTGCTATGCTATATTTTAATAATTTTTTATTTACTTTTTTACATCCTGCATTCAACAAACAAAATTAGTATATTGAGGATCGCAGAGAGTCGGCAGCTATTAATACAGAATACAGAATCAGAATAAGTTAAGTGTTAATCGTTGCAGACGTTATATACATCCATATCCATATAAAACAGTCGGGCGGCAGTGTGTATTTTTCGGCGATCTCAGGAAATGCGATACTTCAGTGCGAAATGATCGCCTATCTTCGTCAAAAACGACCGAATAAGCAATATGTTGTGCGCTATAAAACTACACACTTCCAGTTTGTAGTGAACTTTTGGCAGAGCGTGTGTACCTACTATCTAGTAATTTTCGTCTTCGCGTCGGATTGATTTTCAATTAGATCATTTCGTTGTTGTTTACATGTTCTAACAAGACAATTATTATTATTATTATGGCTACTTCGGGTTGCATAATAAGTGGACAAAATAATTGTGATACTGTGATTAATTCAGTGGATAATATTTTAAATTTAAAGGTTAACTTTTTAAGGGACTTTTTAACTACTATAACGTATAACTAACCAGAGGAAAACTTGGTAAGTAATTAATAATTATTAAGTTTAGTAAGTAGGTTTTTTTATAATACATTTTCGGGGAGAAAATAGGCGAGTCCTTCATTTTTAGTAAATTTTTATTTGAAAAAATTCACTAATAAAGAGGTATCGATGGAGATACTTTGCAAAAATTTTTCAAATGAGCGCGAACTAGAACCCGTAGAACCCATATCCGGGGTCAGTTTCAATTTTTATAATTTTATATGTTTACATATATATATATATATATATATATATATATATATATATATATATATATATATATGTATATATATATATATATATATATATATATATATATATCCAACCGATAACTCAAAAAATAAGCTACTGATTTCGATAAAACTCGGCAACTGCTTTTCTTTCATTAATGGCTTGGATGATTTCGTTAGTCAGGAAAATCGGCTAACGTTTTCCGGGAAAATTTTGAGTTTTGTTTCAAAAAACTTAATGAAATTTGGTGGATTAGTTGCCTTGTAAAAGACCTTACTACATACTAAAATTCAATTTTCGATATTTTTAGAAAATTGGGTAATTAAAATTTTTAGTTTTCGTTGAAAAAAAATTTTTTTCTCCGAAAATTGCAAAGCTATTTTGATGAAATTTGGTGGATATGTTGCTCTGGATAAGACCCTACTGCACACCAAAATTCAACTTTCTAAGTTCGTAGAAACTTGAGTGATTCAAATTTTAAGCATTTAATAAAAATTCACTACCATAACGCACTTGCTGCGTCCCGAACTTTTTTTCTTGCGCACCCTCAATGCATTAAGGCACAAGCTGCTACTTCTGAAACTATTGAATTTAGGTATAGCAAATATTGATCAAAGTTGACCAAAAAATCAACGACAAATTCTAAAATGCAGTAATATATGGGGAGTTCTTTTTGAAATAACAAAGTTCATAGTAGTTTCCGATATAACCAGAAGTCGGCGATCTTGAAAACTATGGCCGCCTGATAGAGTGTCTTCGAAAACCGAGATGTGCAGATTTTCAATGCTAAATTTTGTATAGTTTTAAACAGAAATAATCTAATAGACCACTCACCGTGAATGACCCTATATATATATATATATATATATATATATATATATATATATATATATATATATATATATAAATTCTCTGGTTGAAGCGCGTTTAAAATTATTTACATCCCGACGTTTGAGCTACCGCTTTGAGGCCCAATTACAAAAGAGGTTAAGAAATATAGAACAGAATGTTATCGAAGGTCTCAATCTGCCTACTACCTAGATCCCACTAGCAACCGTCTCTAAGCTCTCAGAATATTGATCCTTGACCTAAGAGAACACATGATGGTGGTAGAAGAAAATTTAGAATGGATTACGATTCGTTACCCGTAGGATTTTTTGCTTATATCAAATATTGTTTTAATTACATATAAAAAACATTTAAAGAGAATTTGAGCTTAGACACCCAGTGCCTTTCTTATTATCAATAAATGAGTTTAGATAAAATTACCTAAACTGTAATATTTTGAGGTCAAAAATTAGCTGCTGATCATCATCTCACTACTTACGGGGCACTTTGAATCCCTTTCTCTGTTAAAAAATATCCTACTAAATTCAGGTCAAGTCAGCGTGAACTCTCATGGTGTTTGTTATTATTATTAGACTAGGGCATCGAACACAGTATTAATTTAGCTAAACCACAGAAATACTATAAAAAAAACTTTAGTAGAATAACGTACCTCCTCTTTGGTTCCTATTGTACCCTCCTCCCCCCCGTTGTCCACCCCCTTGGTTAGAGTTTTCTTGGTAGTACCCATTGTATCTTGAACCATATCCATCATTTCCATACCCGCTTCCTCCTCCATAATTTCGGTGGTTATCATCATTCCTCCCACCTCCTTGGTAGCAGTCATCATCATTATTCTTGTGTTGGGATCCATAACCACCACCGCTTCCGCTGTTGCCATATCTACTGCCTGACGTACTGCCTCTGCCGTCATAACCATATCCTGAATGATTATCATTATTATCATCACCATCTCCATCGTTATTATTATTTCTGTTATTTGAATAGCGATTGCTTCCATAATTATTGTTGTTACCACTTGCTTGGTTATCGTCATAATCGTTATTATCGTTGTTATTATAACCACTGTAGCGATTTCGGCGATTACCCGTATTACCATTATTGCCACTACTTCCATAGTTTCCTCTGTAATTGTTATTATCTTCATTATTGCTGTATCTGTCGCTGCCACGTCCATAATTATCATTATTGTTGTCATCCCCATAACTACCTCCATTTTTGTTGTTATTGTTATCATTTCTATTGCCATTGTGTCTGTTATTATGCCTCTCAGATCTTCTATCATATCCAGAATTATCATCATTGTTTCTGTTGTTTCTATTTCCTTTACCCCATCCTCCATTTTGATTATTATTGTTATAATTATTATTATTTCTTCTGCCATTGTTTCCTTTATTATCTCCAGCGATTTCATCAATATTATAAGAATTGTCATCGTTATTATTAGAATTTACTCCACACATGGAAAGAAACTTTTTCGCTTCGGTCTTCATTATATTCTCTTCGCTTTGATTATCTGTTTTGTTATTGTTACTGTTATTGTTATCATCGTTTTCCTTGTTGTTTTTATTTCTGTGATTATTCGTTAATGAGTTGTTTCTTAAAACATCTCCCAGACGAGTATTCTTGTTGTTATTATTATTGTTATCACTACGGCATAATGTTATATTTAAATACAAAAAACTTAACACCAGTAAGTAAAATAATTTGAACGTGCAGTGTTGATTCATTTTGGAATACTAAAACTAATTGGTTAGAGAGGATGGTGAATTTATATTGTGTTTAAACAATAAATGTCAAAAAAACTTTCAACAACAATCAGGTTAATGAGAGTTAAATTATGATTTAATAATCGCATTGCAATTTTGTTTTATTCTAATTAATATGTTCATGATATGTCAGATTTTGGGACGAATAAGGTTACTGAAATTGCGTATCGAAATTGCATGCGACAAATCGTTTCCTAAAATCGAATATTTATGGTTACTGATGCGGGTCTTCAGTAATTACAGTGACATACATAAATAGATGCGGATCTACAAGGGATTCAGAATTTATTAAATCAGAAAAAAAATAGGATTTATGAACGTATCTCAGAAGTGGTCTTAATTTAAATATGTTGTTATGGGACACTATTTGTAAGCAAGAAATTAAAATATATTAAATAATATATTAAATACATTTCAAACACTATTCTGACAGGCTTTCGTTTTTCGTTGAGACATAACTGATCACTGCTATCAAGGTGACCCTAAAAATTTTCAGATCAATTGGTCTTCACACCCCGATAGGCGACATGTCGTGGACGCTGTAATAAATTATCTTGTCAAAATATATCATCTTGATTACCATGATACATCACCCAAAGTGAGTTAAGTTTTAGTTTTTAGTGAATTTTTAAAAAAATTTCACTAATGAGGAGATCCCGACTTTTGAATTTTGAAAAAAATTCTTCAAATGAGCGCTAATTAGGCCCCCGAGAACACATACCCGGGGTCAGTGTCAATTTTTATATTTATATATATATATATATATATATATATATATATATATATATATATATATATATATATATATATATATATCTCCGGAATTAACAAATTTGGTACGCGGGTTTATATCCTTATAGGTAAGTCACATACCAAAATTTTGCTCTGTAGGTCAAAAGACAAAAAAGTTATAGGCATTTAAAGAAAAATAAATTAGGGTTGTCCTCAAAACGTCATAGTTGCGATTTAAAACGTCAAAATCGGCAACATTTAGGCAAATAACTTGAATCTAATACGGGCTATGGAAATCAAATGTCTCAAGAAGGATGTTTTACAAACCCTAAAGTCTTAGTTTCAGCCGTCATTGTCCTTCATTTTACTAAAATATTTCAAGAAAATTCATTTCAAATAGACCCTCTCTCTGACGCTTGGCAGTAGTCTTAACTATACAGTTTACGTTTAATGGTATATAATTTTTGTCGAATTTTCGTAAGAGATCAATAAAGCTCAATATATCCGTTATTATACAAGATATGAAAAAAATTTGTATATATTAATTATAGGGTGTCGTGAGCTACATCTTAAAAAAATATTTCTACAATCACAAGCTGGCCCATAAGTCGTTGGTGATACAAATTTTCTTTTTTTTTTTAATAAAACACGGCTTATGTCATTGCATTTTTGCATTTTCCATCGAAATATAATGCATGTTTGTAAGAAAAGAAATTCTGGATGCAGCAAGTGCGTTATGGTAGCGAAATTTGATCAAATGCTTCATATTTGAATAGCCCAATTTGCTATTAACCTATAAGGTTGACCAAGAAACGAGTTTTTCCGGGAACAGTTTAAGTTTACTTTTGGAAATTTTTGTACATTTTCACACAATAAAGTTATTTTTATGACACATGGCACATTATTTTTACTATATAGATTATACTGGTAACAAAAATTGATGCCTGCTTTCTTAAAAGAAAACACACATATTTGCAATAAAACATTTTTATGAAAATTAACTACCATAACGCACTTTCTGCGTCCAGAGTTTTTTTTTCTTTTTTAACAAATAAAATTATAATTTTAAAAAAGCCTGGACGCAGTAAGTGCATTATGTTAGTATATTTTTTATATATTTCAACAACACACCACTAGGGCTTACAGCCTAAATACTATCGTACCGTTGGTGACGACAAGGAGGAAAGAGGCAACTTGTTAATTCTGGACTTGAAGGTTTGGAGGTTCGGAGGAGAAGGAAAAACATGTTCCGGCAAGGAATTCCACAATTCGGAAGTACTCGGGACAAAAGAGCGGGCATAACAAGATGTTCTATGTCTGGTGACCTGAACAGTAAAAGGGTGCATTCGCTTTGTTCCCCTGGTAGATCTGTTGCGGGCAGCAGGTGGAGGAACTATGGAAGAAAGCTCCTCTGAGCAGTGCCCGTGCAGATATATATAAAAGAGAAAGAGGTCACCAACGGCACGTCGGTGGGCAAGAGATTGCAGCCTTTGGGTGAGGGTAGGGTCACCGATGAGACGTATAGCTCTCTTCTGAATGGAGTCCAGGATAGCGAGTGTAGAACGGCAGCGGCACCCCAGATGTGGGAGCAGTATTCGAGGTTTGGACTTATTTGTGAAGTATATAATGTATAGATATTAGCTGGTAAAAATAATTTGCGAGCCTGGAAGACGAAACCTAATTTATTAGCAGCCGCTTCTGCAATTGATGTGACATGTTGATGCCAATTGAGATTTCGATCCACAGAAATGCCAACAAGTGAAAAGGACTCATTACTTTGAATAACTTGGTTGTTCATTGTGATGGGTCTAGGGCTGGTGTATCTCTTATGAGAAAGGAAGCAAGACTGCGATTTGGTGGGGTCGAATTGTACAAGATTTTTACTTCCCCAGTCTAATATTTTTTGGAGATCCACGGAGACAGAACCCTCCATGAGTCTGCGATCGTCATCTATATGGGCTAAAGAGACAGGCTTAGAATATTGTATATTTGAGTGGAGGGTGATGTCGTCCGCGTAACTGTAAACTGGGTTGAATGTGCTAGAGAGGAGGTCATTGATGTGGAGAAGAAACAAAAGTAGGGGCTAAAGCTGAACCTTGAGAAACTCCTGCATTGATTGGATATAGTTTAGGGGAATGGCCATCCACGACAACAAAAATGCTCCTGTTGGAGAGGAAATTTGCTGTCCAGGTACAGAGTTTTGGTGTTAGGCCATAGGTCTGAAGTTTATTAAGCAACTCTACGTGCCAGACCTGGTCGAATGCTTTGGATATGTCTAGAGCGACAATCTGGGATTCACCGCGTAGTTCCATAGACTTGTTCCAAGCATGAGTGACAAAGGAAAGGAGGTCGGCAGTTGATCTGCGCTGACGGAATCCATACTGCCTGTCGTGGATTAGACTGTGTTTTTCAAGAAATTTTAGTAATTCGGTGTTTATATACTTTTCTATCACTTAAGATACAACTGAAAGGAGAGAAATAGGCCTGTAGTTGCTAGGAAACGCTTTGGATCCTTTCTTGGGGACGGGTTGTACTCGAGCAGTTCCAGTTACTAGGGAATATGCCTCTATTGTAAGATGTCTGAAACAGACAAGTCAGGACAGGAGCAAATTCTGGTGCGCATTTTTTGAGAACAATTGCTGAGATCTAGTCAAGTCCAGAGGCTTTCCTGGTATTAAGAGTACCTTTTTAGTTTTGAAAATGATATCCGTCATTTTATGCGCGACATTGGGGACTGTTGGTAGTTGAACATTTGGAGGTGGATTGGGAGTAGAATTGCCGGCGAACAACGAGGCAAAAAGTTCAGCCTTGCCCAGAGCGGTAGAATTTCTATAGAAATGATGTGGCACCAAATATTTTTTTTACTAAATGCTTATAAATTTTTTTCTTATAATGTAGAGATCTAAATCTTAGTATTTTACTTTTCATAACATAAACCTGCGTACCAAATTTACTTTCCATAGCTTTGTTACTTCCAGAGATTTTTTTTGAATGTTTAAAATGTTCTCGGCAAACCTTGTCTGATTTTCCTGGCTAACTAACTTGTCTAAGCCACTTAGGAAAGCAAAGTACCTACCAAATTTTATCAAAATCGGCCCTTTTTTTTTAGTTATCTGTGTGATACACACACACACACACACACACACACACACACACACACACACACACACACACACACACACACACACACACACACACACACACACACACACACACACACACACACACATATATATATATATATATATATATATATATATATATATATATATATATATATATATATATATATATATATATATATATATATATATATATATATAGTGTGGCTCATTTAAGATGGAAATTGTATTTATGATTTGATTTTGATGAACAAAAGATCAGAAGATATAAGATGAACAGCTCTATAAGTGCTGTGAAAATGTTCGTCTATATCACCTCCCCAAGGTCTACTAATGCAGTTTTTCTGTGTCAAAAAATGGGAAAAGGGGTTAGGGCCGTTTTAGGAAGAAAATAAGTACGTCACTGCATTTGGCATTCCTCAGCTTCATTTAGTCGTTTTGTAACTATTTTAGAAGAAATTGCAACATTGCGGGCAGCTTCGAGTATGTTTCTTATCATAGAACTAGTGACAGTCCTGTTTCTTAAAGCATACTGTCTAATAAAACGTAATCTCGGTCATTAGTGCCCTTGCCCTGGTCCTCTACAATAAGTTCGTAGTTCATTCAAGCGTCTTACCATACGACTTATTGTGGAACGATGTTTTACTAACAAATTTGCAACATACGTTTGGCAATATGCCTCGTCGAATAAAACTACGGCTTGCACTACCTCGTGTTCAGTTAAATTCCTTGTTCGATTCATTTTCTAATTTTTCGAGATCAAAAATAAAACCGTCTACCACAAAGATGCATTACTTTCAAAAAAGGAACAATTGATAAGGGTATTTTTAACGAAAATCTATGGCAACTATTGCAGAAAATTGTGTATCTTCTGAAACATTCTTCAAAAACGTTAATCTAAAAAAAAACGATTTGTGTTGACAGTTGTCATTAACAACGAGACAAAATATGCATAGCCTACTATTAAAATACTTGATAAACTTCAAAACTGACATAAGAAAAATATAAATTCGTTTTTTGGATAATTTCATACTGTTGCATTAATTTTGTCTAGGAGTATATTTCAAGATGCAACACTGACGCAAAAAAACAAGAAAGCACTGGTATTGCATTTTTAAATGAAAAAAAAGATTTCGGTGTACTGACAAACGATCAGTGGCTGCTTGATTTCTTTTTAAATTTAAGTTTTGTATTTTATATTAATTAAACTGAAAAATAATTAATACGATCAGAAAGTACGTTAAATACGCTTTCCAAAAATATGTCACATGACCCATGTTGCTATTTAAGGACTTAAAGGGTTGTCAGCCTCCAAAAAGGGGATGCTTCAAAAAATGTAGATAACACCACCAGACAGTCGCAAATGATCTGTAATGTATCCTTGTTGCGTTACTTAGGCGCAACCTGTGCCTACATAGTTGAAAACCTATTTCGAATGCGGATTTTCCAGCTAATCTATTCTGTTTTATTTTATCTTTATCCACAGAAATTACAATTTAATGAGAATTTGTCATTTACATAAAAACTAGGTTTTGCTCCCATTATTAATACTAACCATTTAGCGATAAACAATCAAGATATATACATTACACAATGAATGTAATAAACAATTACTTTAACAACTTTATACCATGTATTAGTTAAGTATTTTAATCTTTTATTAAAACAGTGAAACATATTTTTATATCTATTTGACGTATGTAGTTAAAAAGGATATATTGTAATAGAAATAACTTTCCAAGTTGTCTTAAAAAAGCAGAAATCCGTTTACAATGTGAATATTTGTGAAACCTGTAGCGAGAACTAATAAGTTTGCCGGTTTTTCTAGTGTGCTTCCAAAAATCTGCTTCAGAGCGTTCTGAACCAAAAACCAAAAGTCTGGACGCAGCAAGTGCGTTATGGTAGTGAATTCTCATAAAAATGTTTTTAATAGCAAATATTTCTTTTTGTAATGAAAGCAGGCATCAAATTTGGTTACCAGTATAATCTATATAGTAGAAACAATCTACCACATTTCGTCAAAATAACTTTATTATTGGAAAAAAAATACAAAAACTGGTCTGATTTTCCTGGCAAACGAACCGCTTCAAGCTATTTAACTTCCTGCCAAGATATAATTTTGCGTTAAAGTTTTCAAACAAAAAACTTAAAGAAAATTTAGAAGTGATCCCTACATGACTCATGGTATACCTTTATAAATGTAAATATATCCAAAACTAAAGTCTGTATAAAAAACTTAAAGCAGAGGGCATGCCGTTCACTTCTGAAACACAAAATACAGGCAGTTCGATCTGAAAAAAAATTAGTTACGGCAGTTTGAATTTTTTCAAATCAGTCACTATTTGAGAGCCCCCTGTATACGGCATCTCGATTTTTTCGACAGACAATATAAACGAAAACCTTTCTGAACGCGTCATTTTCATGGGACTCGAGACTATTGGTAAAAACGCCGTATAAAATGCAATAATATAAGAGGTGCTCGATTAAAACATATGTATATATATATATATATATATATATATATATATATATATATATATATATATATATATATATATATATATATATATATATATATATTGTAACAGGGTCGCTTTCGCCCTATTTAAATATATTAGGTTTTAATCAGCCTTAACTGACCTAAAAGGATTATTGGAATGAATACTGTGGAGCATGAGGATGCTTTATAGAAAACCCCAATTTTACTATACACCCACAGTATCATATACCCTGCGACCACTTTTTGTCGCCCTCGTCCGAGGTTGCAATCACTTTAAATGTAGGGTGGTTGGGTTTACTATGTCTAGAAAATAAAATGAAATCGTTTGTTTATAAAACTACTTTAATTTAAACTAAAAGAATTTAACACAACAGATGTATTATATTAAAAGAACGGAGACCAAAAAAAATACAACTTTTAATACTATAATTTTACTCTATTGTGCCTTCTTAATTATTGTGTTTAAATTCCCTAGACCTACATCTACTATTCTTATATAATTCAGCTACTGCTACTATGGCCCTTTGGCCCTGAATATTAACCTAACCAATAATTTCTGACCTAGTTTAGTTGTTTTTTTTATCGTGCTTATTCTAATGTCCTCCGAAATTCAACCTCCATGTATTTATATCTAAATAAGAACTGATAAAATATTAGCAAAGATTTGACTCTACTGGGATTATGGTAATAACCTCCGAATACAACCACCAATGTAAGTCCTTTTATTAGTATTGACAGAAAAATAAAATTATTACTAGCACTCACCCTTTGGCCCTCTTTTTCTCTTCTCTAGGTTGAGATACTTATCGGACACTAACGATTACGTATTTTACTTAGATATAACTGCACACCGCGTATAACCTAGCCCTATTGGCCTTGTTCCGTTAAGTCCCGCGCCTCGAGATTCACTGTCTTTGCTCTGTCTTTTCTCTCCCCAAGAAAACTCTTTTTACTTCGTCAACATTTGAACTGTGTCCCCCTTGTCAGCATTCTCTCGGTCATTGCATTCTTTTTTTAAATATTTTTGTATTCAACTTGGACGGGTCTTATTTGATGACCCCGCAGTATTGGGCTTCGCAATCCAGTTCACTGCCTAATTTCAAGTTTTACGGTCTTTGCCCGTTCTAGTTATTCTGCTGACATGTCAGTAAAGTCGCGTTGAAACAATCACATTATATTTCCTATCTGCAATATGGTTTCGTTCTTACATGCATTTAAATTAATTAAATTAGGATTTTTTTATGTATGCTATTTTTTTAAATCTATAATTCCCACTGGAAAGAAAACACCTTTAGCGGTATCTAGGCGCTCTATAGGCTGACCTATAATTATATTTATCTTCCTTGGACACTGGTCCAAACTCAAGCAGGTAGCCCTCTAGCCCTGCTTACATCTGCCGCCCACTAGAAGACCAAAATTATCCGTAGGAAATTTTGGTCTAAACCCGGAAGTACAAGGAACAAAACATGGTGGCCGACTGGAGCATTTAGTGGAACGCTTAACTAGTAACCTACTCTAACTTAGCCTAACACACACTTCGGTTACAAATACTAGGTGTCTTTTCAAACACTGGTGGCGTTGAAGGCTGGTCCTCGTTGGCGTCTCAGGGTATTGTCGACGTAGCTGGATCCCGAACAGCCCAATGTGGAACCGCGGTCGCGTTCGAATCTCCTGCTAGTAGCGGGTATAATTGTGGTGCGCTGGTCCCTTCTGAATTGCTTCCTTGTTTTGAACCGTTGGCTGCGTCCTCGGCTCCCCCTTTGGGGCGTTCCTCGTCCTGGCCATTGTTTGTCCTCATCCGATGATTATCTAATACCCAAAACGTCAGAGTGGTCCATATGCTGGCGGCCAGTGACATGCTACATCCTAGGATCTTATATAGCTGGAGAGCGTTTATGGTCACTCCGACCACGTACTTTATTGCCTTAAAAACCATGTAGAACCCTATGAACCCACTGACAATAGTTCCTACTCCACTAAACCACCCGTATAATTGGGTCAGGGTAGTAGTGGCTAAGTGTTTGATTTCTTCGGGATTGAAGAAGTTCATCATGGTGTACCCTTGGCTGGTGGTGTCCTTTCCCGACATTCTCCTAGCCAGTATATTTTCTACGGCTCGCCGTTCACTGCCGAAGGTCAATATTCTTTGCACCTGATCTATCTCGCCTCGAGTGTACAACCCATTGGTCCCTAATGGCTGGATGGGCGAAAACTTCAACTTGGCGTCTTCGTCTACCCGTAGGACTTCGGGTTCTCCAAGAAACGCTGGGTGTGGGTTCAGAGCTATCCACTGGTCCTCGATGTAGTACATTGGCGGTGTGATTCTACTACAGTCTATCTCTTCGGCATGTGTCTGCAATATTCTAGTTACCGGAGCCATGTAAAAGGAAGCATTGTTCAGTGTTACAGCAAGTTCCTTGAAACACCTCTTGGTTCGTCTTAGAGTAACCTTCTTGGGTACACATTGTATTATATACATTACTTCTCCCAATACTCGGCCCACTTTCCCTTCGCCTTGTATCAACTGGGCCACCCCGTCTTGCGAGACCGGGGCCATTAGCAATCTATTCTTTAATATTTCTCGTTTAGTTAAACATATTCTATGGATCATGTGTACGTATAATCCAACGATATCTCTCTTAAAAGCCTGTTCCACATACAAAAATTTGCTGTTTACATATGAAACCAGGTCTGTATTTACTGCCTCTAGGCTCATTTGTGCTTTCACCACCTCGCCTTCCTTTCCCATAGCTACTACCAACTTGGGGTGTTCTGTCTGCCAGGCGGTGCGGTGACACAGCATCGTCATCTTGATCAGTGTGAGGGCAAATGTCTTTTCTTGACTCTCCACCACGATATATTCGAGCTGGTTGATTTTATCCTTCACCTTACGGGCTGCCCCTTCATAAATTAGGCTAAGGTCCGAGTCACAGTGATCATTGGTGGGCAGGTGCCACACGGCCTCTCCCACCAAACTATCAAAACAATAACTTTCCATGAATGGGCATGTCACCCCTTGTCGCAAACTGATGCGATTCTCTTCCATCTGTACGTGTGCCAGATAATCCATAATCGTGATGTCCAAAGCTGCTATGACGATTACCCCATGCCAAGTGTTCCCGTTCTCCACGTACGTGGATCCCGTGCATTGGCCGTTGGAGGACACTGTCCCAACCAACGTTAGTGAAGCATGGGTAGTGCTATTCTTTCTTAAAGCACCTATGACTTGGTTGTACAGCTGAATGGTACCAAACCGGTGAGCGTCTCTGCAGGCCTGACCGCCCATTTTTACTACCTGGTTCGAAATACCACCATCCACCAAGGAGCTGTGGGAATGCATGCCACAGTAATAAATGAGACGAGTCACTTCCACCAGACAAGTGTAGACCTTCTGCCTTCGGATGGTGTTTCTCTGGATCACCTTCACCTCCAGCTTTTCTACTTCATAGTCTTGTTGAACATCAGGACAACCTGCAACATCCCTGATCGATACGGTGCTTATGTTTGCCTTGGGATCAGCACAGTCGTAGGCGATGAAAGCTGCTGCCAGGCAGGGAGTGACCAGAATGGTCACTGTCAACAGATTGCAGACATGCATGTCTTCTTTTGGGTCCTTGACACTGACTGACTCACACACTGGTTCGATTTCCCTAAGAGTCTCTGCCGCTGATCGCTAAGCACCAAGTCTTTATTTTCGGCACTCTATCGACTGACCCTTGCGCACACTACTCAAAAGCCTTTCACTAATCTCTGTCCTCGAACACTAAGCCCCTAAAATGGCCTATATCGTTCGTTTAACTCTGTCTTTCGTGTACACTGTTCTGAAGGCTGATCGTTTCTTTGGGTCCGCGAGCTCTAAGTTCCTCGCCACGTTCAACTTCAGCACTTTATCGAATGACCCTTGCGCACACTGCTCGAAAGCCGACCGTTATTCTCTGTCCTTGAACACTAAGTCCCTAAGGCGTTTATCTCGACACTATATCGTTCGTTTAAATATGTCTTTCGTATACACTGTTCTAAATGCTGTTCGTTTCTTTGGATCCGTGAGCTCTAAATCTCTCGCAATGTTCAAATCCGGCACTTTGACGAATGTCTTTCGCGTACGCGGGTTTTTTTTCGAAGGTGGTACGGTACTCTCGGTGTCCTTGTACACTAAGTCTTTCACGTACACTATAGTCTGATCTACCGCGGTCCCGTCTAATGAGCCGTTCGGTTACGATACCTGAGACGCTTCGTTGTCCTTGACACTCACTCTGTTGTAACGCACAATGGTTTAAAGTTTATTCCCTTAAAACAAAATACATAAACATTCGTTAGGGTGAAGCCCCCAAACTAGAAAAATAATTTATCAGAAGGACACACTGACCAATTACTTATTACAATGATTTAGTCTGCGTGTCTCCTGTGACTAATTTCCCTATTCAATGCTCCTCAACCGTCAATGTTTATAACTAACCCATACGGTCGACTGAACATTCATTATTATTATTACGCAAGGACCCACATTGAATAAGGAAACGCTTTATGTTTACAACCTGCACAGGGTGCATTGGTTATTAAACTCCTTGTACCTTTACACCTGGATCCCGTTACATAGCCGGGGTAGCTACAAGGAGTTTGCAACCGCGGAGAATCTAACCCGGTGTAACAAAAGCCAACAAATGAATATAATAAATGACTGGGTTGACCACTAATTGGTCTCAAATTTGTTGGCTGCTAGTACCTGTAAGAGAAAGCCCTAATAGCAACGAAAATAGGGGAAGGGAAATGTTCCATACAGCTTCTTAATGCTTGCGGGAGGGGGGGGGGGTTATGGCTCAACCCTCTTGTCATTTGTAAGGAAGAGAAAAGTGCTAATGTTACTTTCTATACGTGTTGGCAGTAAAATTTCAACAATGATACAGGATTATAATTCTGCCAGAAAAACACCAAAATTTGCTGTTGGTTTTATGCAGCAACATTTCAAGACTGTCCTGCGACGCTAGATGCGCAACTCTTTACTAGTACGGTGTTAAGAATCGAACCTCATCATAATAGATCCCAACAATCGTGACTACAACAGACCTAACAACCATGATTACCGCAGGCCTCAGAATAATGATTACAGCAGGCCTCGAAAAGACTACATCCGATTCCACAAGGACAGTAGTCACTGTTGGTGCCTCCCAGGGGCCCCCAAAACAATTATGAGTCCCATGTCGGTACTCCCTTAGACGAAGTTCTGTCCGCCGTGCTACAATTAAGGGGGGGAGGTGGCACGTGAAAGTTTCTCCCACAGCCGTGTGTTCACATCGGCTGTGTGCTGCCCCACACATTCATTTCCGAATCAATCAATAATATTCTGTGTCGCTGTACCGCTTTGCCTGCCTTCGCTCTCTCTCTCCGCGTCGGTACGGGAAGAAATCAAGCCTCTGGGGTACCCTCCTCGTCCTGATGGGTCTTGGGCTGGTCGTTACCTCCGGTGCCTCTAGGGTCTCTTCTCCTGGCCCGTTTTCTCTCTCGCTTCCCGACTCCGGGGTCGTGCGACCCGTGCCTACCAATTCACGCGGCGAATCGCGGACGTCGGGTGGAGGTTGGGGTTCCCGTATTGGGGTACCTAGAGTTGTCTCCCTTTCACCCAACGGTGACGCAGGTAGACCCCCGATGCCTCCGGATCCGTGGGGCGGCTCGAAGCTAGTAGATGCCTGTGGGCGTTCTTGCATAGGGGTCGCTAGCGTCGCCCCCGACCTCCTGTGATGACGAAACACCCTATCAGGCAACAAGAAGGGCAAGTTGACGGGGTGCGATGTACCAGTCCCCTCTGTTGGCTCTGGGGGCCGCTCGCCTCTGGTCCTCGCGGGCGTAACCTGAGAACTACGTAACCCTGAGTCGGTCCCTTCCCGTACTACAAAAGGTTTCAGGCGGTTAGCGTGCGCCACTTGTTCCGTCCGTGAATTTACCTTCTTCACCTTGTATGTCACGGGTCCCAGGCATTGGATAATTCGATAGGGTCCGTCCCATCTAGGTGCTAATTTCTTGTATATTCCCGCTCCTACGGCATCGTTCCTGACATACACCAGTTCACCTAGCCGGTAAGTCCTCTCTCGCTTACCCTTATCATACTGTCTGTTCCGTGCGTCCACTGCTCTATTGGTGTTTTCCACTACCTTAGTCGCTACCTCACTCATCCTAGTTAACATCTCGGTAACATAATCTTCTCCGTACCTCTGCCGACTGGACCGGGTGAATTCGTCCAGAGGCAGTACACACTCTCTCCCGTATAACAAAAAATGCGGGCTATACCTCGTGGTGGAGTGGTCCGTTATCCGGTAGGCCAACAAGACATACGGGAGGAGTCTTTCCCAATTCCTCTGTGACCTGTCCACATAATGTGACAGAGCGTCCTTTAAGGTGCGATGGAAGCGTTCGACCTGTCCATTGGTCGAGGGGGCGTAGCAAGCGGTATGGAGTCTCTCGATTTGCAGCAGTTTACACATCTCGGCAAACAAAGTAGACATAAAATTAGTACCCCTGTCGGTGAGTAGTTTGGCCGGACAGCCGTGTCGGCAAACTATTTGTTCAACGAAAGCCCTGGCTACCGTATCCGCCTTTATGTCGGGCAACGGTATTGCCTCCGCATATTTAGTGAAATAGTCCATAAACGTGAGTATATATCGGTTCCCTTCATACGAGGTTACTAAAGGTCCCACTATGTCCATAGAGGTCAAGGCCCAAGGTTCGGTGGCAGTTTCGAATTTCTGTAGAGGAACTTTCTTAAAATGCGGCGAAGTCTTCCTTCTATTGCAGGAAATGCAACTCTCACAATACTTTTCTACGTCTCTATACATGCCGGCCCAATAAAATCTTCGTCTTATGTTATCCAGCGTCCTCTGTTTGCCCGCGTGCCCTGCCAGCGGGTTGTCGTGAAAGTCCTTCAATACCTTATTTACGTACCTTCGGGGTACTACCAGCTTATCCATCCTATCTTTTGGATCCAGTTTATATAAAACTCCCTCAGCGTCCTTATAATATACTCTTCCCGTATCGGCGTTATTGCTCTGCAAATTCTCCAAAATGACCTTGCAAAACTCGTCTGTAGTTTGACTCCGTCTTACTTCTTCCTTATCCCAGATTGGTTCAGCGAACGGCTGGTCCTCTTGTAATAGGTTGATCATATGTTTATATTCTTCACCCCTATACAGATTTACGACTATGCCCGTGCCATAGAAAATAAATCCTACCATGTCTTGAAGTCGTGCACTAGCTACCATATCCGGGTCTAGGTGTGTCATATTTATCTCCCCCACATTGTCCTCCAGACACTTTTCCTTCAAACTCCTTAGACATTCCCATATTATTTCGCATGATGGATCCCCAAAATGAGCATTCCTGGCCACCATGCAATAGATGGCTTGGTCGCCGTCTTTTACCCGGACCGTTTCACCCAAGGTACCTTGATCTTCCTGACTTCTCCATGACCCGAACCTGTCTAATATATATCTGTCTACGTGGTTCCTGGTCTTCCCGTCTTCCGAGACCCAGTGGGCTATCGGGGTATCGCTGCGACTCTCTAAAATGTCCCCGGGAATCCTATGTACTATGGCCTGGGGTAGGGAGGGGTGATTCTTGCAATAATTCTGAAAATCGTCATAAGAGTTATCTACAAAGTAATCCGCTCCATCATATTTTCTACTAAATATGTCCGCATTACAATGCTTCTTACCCTTACGGTAGACCACTTCGAAGTCATATTCCGAAAGCAGGAGTGCCCACCTGACTAACCGACTGTTGGTGGCGTTGGTAACTCCAGATTTCAAAATCCATCTCAATGGCCTATGGTCCGTAATTATTGTAAATCGGGTGTTGTATACATAACATCTAAATTGTTGGATAGCGAATATGACGGCCAACAGTTCCTTTTCCGTGATGGAATAATTCATCTCGGCCTTCTTCAGTTTACGACTAGCGAAGGCTATAGGTCTCTCATCACCTTCCCTGACTTGGCTCAGCACGGCTCCCAGGCCCGTGCCGCTAGCATCACTAGATAGTATAAAAGGCTCGTTGAAATCCGGGAATATCAACAAGGACCCTGAAGACAGGTCCTTCTTCAGAATTTCCACCGCTCGCCATACATCTTCAGAGATTTTAAACTGTACATTTTTTTTGGTCAGCGCTATTAGAGGGGCCGCTTTCGTGGCCAGGTCCTTGATGAATTTTCGATAGAAATTTATTGCTCCTAGAAACTGCCTTACTCCTTTGGCGTTCCTGGGCAACGGTAAGCTTTGTATTTCTTTCACTTTATCCGGATCGGGGCGGATGCCCTCGGTCGAGATGATATGTCCTAGGTACTTCACCCTCGAAATCAGGAAATTACATTTCCTGGGCTTTAACTGTAGTCCAGCATCCCTCAATCTCTCAAACACCTGTCTCAGGTTCCTTATGTGGGCCCTCTCATCCTCGTAACTATACACAATTATATCATCCAAATATACTAAGCAACTGACGTTAATCAGTCCGTGGAACACAAAGTTGACATAACGCTGGAATGTCAAGGGAGCTAACGCCAACCCAAAGGGCATTTTTAGGTACTCATAATGGCCCTCATACGTACTGAACGCCGTGTAAGGGATGGATGATCTCTCCATTGGCACGTGATGATAGGCATCCGACACGTCGAGTACTGAAAATCGTAGACTATTATCCGCTTGGAAACTCTGTATTAAATCCGATATGTTAGGTAGCGGTTAATACCCCTTCTTGGTCACTGCGTTCAGCCCTCTGTAATCTATACACATCCTGACCTTCCGTTCTCCCGTGGGCAAGGTCTTTGTCACCATAACCACTGGAAATGACCAAGGGCTCGAAGAAGGTCTGATCACCTTAGTCTTCATCAGCCGGTCGATTTCGTTCTTTATTACCTCTCGTTGTTTGTAAGGTATCCGGTAGGGTCTCTTATAAATCGGGGTGGCCCCCGGTTCTAACTCAATCTTGTGTTCCACACCCCTACACGTCTTTACCGCATCCTCATCTCCTCTGAACAAATCCGAAAATTCTCTGATCAGAACTTCCATCTCCCTTTTACTAGCCTGGCTCAGATGGCTTAAGTCAAACTCCTTCAGCCATTCTCCTTTGGACGTATCTATCCTACGGACCCTTCGTCCTTTTCTCTCCGCAACCACATACTCCTCGGTTGTCACCGCGACTGCCACAGTCTGGCCTTGCTTTACTATGAATTCCGAGGGCGTCAAATTAATCACGCGGACCGGTATTTCCTCCACGTTATCCACGACCGCCCTTGCGGAATGTACATAAGGGCTACCAAGGTGTACCCCTTCCAATGTCAACACCCCTCCTGATAGCTGATTCTTCAGTTGGGCAGAAAAAACGGCCTCACAATACGGGGGAATCGTAAACTCCTCCAACGCCGTTACAGGCGTATGTTCTGTTCCCGACCAATCTTCGATATATCCCCAGTCTTCCTTGTCTTCCCCTGCCTCCGAAATATCCGGAATATTCCTGGAAAGGTTCTCCCTATGCGGGTCGGTTCGGTGGCGCAACTGGGGCTCTTGTGGTCGCCGCCCGGGACTTGCGCTCCTTTCCCGGAGGTCCTTAGGTTCTACGATGATCTCGTTATGGATCGGAGAGTCGAAGAGGCTCCGGGGTTTCACACTAGGGTCGCTGTGTATGCTGTCCCCGTCATCATCGCTAAGTTCCCCGTACTCGTGTATTTTTACTTGTACCTCTATCGGGTGGGGCAGCACCCTTCTAGGTTTCTTCTGGTATGGTAGCCCTCTGTCCGTCCGTTGAGCCGGGCTATTTTTGGCTTCTGACTGGTGTGTGCGTGTAATCCCCGTTTCAGGTACGTCTCTCATCCCGGGGGGAGGATCGAAAGACGTATTTAGTTTCCCTGGTTCTGTAGTCTTTTCCCCTGCCTACGGACGGACGTCGGTGATACAACTGGATCCTTGGTACCATGAGGCCTCCTTTTGTGACACTCACAGGTCTGCTCCCGCCGAGATGACCTTTCGTTTCTCCTGTCCTGCACGTCGTCCTGGAAAGTTACACGCCTCTTTCCATCCCCTGAACCTCGCGTGTGGAAGCTATCCTTCGGTCGCCGCTTGGTTGCCTGGGCGTAGCTAGCACCTCCTTGGGATCCGTCCTGATTTCCACGGTATTCCTCTTCGTAGGAAAAATCGTGCACCCGGTTCAACCATCGGGACCACTCGGCTGAATTCAGCTTGGGTTCCCAATCCTCGGACCTTTTCCGCCTTTCTTCCCCAGCTCGCATAGGGGAAGATAGCCTCGGCCTTCTGTCTTCTGGTATCTGCCCATCCTTGCCCTTTGTTGAGCTACCCCTATCTGTTGCTCCACGTTGCCCTAACCTGGGGCTCTTTTGGTCCTTGGAATTTGCGGTTGTAGGGATTGACAGTTTCCTCTCTTCTGAACTTCTTCTCTCCGCTGGTAGACTCCGTTGGCTCTTATAGAGGGTTCCGCGTGTGCCTGTACTTAGACCCTCTTTGTCCTGCGGTTGCCCTTTCGCGGGCAGGTTCCTTCCTTCTTCCTCTACCCTTCGGCTACCCTTATTCCTTGGCGTAGCGCTCCCCTGCATAGGGTTGGTCCTTAAATTGTTTCTGTCCGCGGACGACTTGTGCGCGTTTGCGTAGAAGTTCTCCCGCTCTCTATAGCGTGGTTTCGATTGTGTTGGGGTAGGGAAAATATCCCTAGCGTTGGGACCCCGAGCCCCCGGCTGAGTGGCCGTTCGAGGGTTGGAGTTGGCGCCGGTGGCTCTCCCAGAGCTTCGTACCCGAGACTGATCCTGGTTCCTACGGTCTAAAGGCCTATTTTCCTTTGTAATTGCGTTTCCTCGCCTTGTTCCTTGTCCGCACTTCTTCCCATTCACCTTCCTGCGTCAAAAGGTCCACATTCCGCCTGTGGTCAAAGTTACAGTCAGATTTCCTATATAGAGGTATCTCCCATCCCCATACATTCACTTTGCTCTCTCCCCTGTAGTCGATCGTGAATTGCTCCTTGCACATTATGTCCCGACCCAGTAATACATCCACGTCCTTTAAGATGTCGTCCTCACAAACGATCATCTTGACCGTCTTCCTTGGTTGACGTCCCGCTGGCGATAGGGATACCTCCGTTACTCCAATCGCCCGGACGTTGTGTCCACTTGCGCTAATCAGACTCAGATCTGCCAGCGCATATCGGTCGATATCCCGTTTATCAACCCAGGATTTCTTAATCAAGCTCACCGCCGAACCCGTATCAATCAGGGTCTTGGCCAGCGTTTGATTAATCTCCAAGAGGCACACTGAGGGCAGCTCCTGTACTGTCAGGGACTGTACACTGGGTAGTTGCCCTGCTTCATACGAAGGTCTTCCCCTGCAGCGGCAACAATGTGGGCAGTGGTCACGCCGCCCTTGTGAGGCGGACGTCCCTGGCGCCGTATCTATGTGGTCCACTTCCTCCACATCAGGTGGAGGGACTGGTGGCCGTCGGCTTGGAGATGGACTCCGAGAACCTTGTATGCTTCGTTGCCGAGGACAGAACCTAAACCAATGACCTTCCCGGCCACAGCTGAAACAACTGCCCCTGCGCTGTTTGGGACACTGCGGGGCCACATGACCGGTTTTTCCACAGAGCTGACAACGTCGGTCGCTTTCAATGGCAACCACTCGCTGAGTGCTAACCGCCGTGAAATTGTCGTTCAGCTCTTGTAGCTTAGCGACGTGTTCCGCCTTGGCCAGGGTCAGTGCCGGATCCTGCAGCAAGATTAGTCCTATCTTCTGCATTAACTCTCGCCTCAATCCCGTCCTGAATTGTGTCAGTAACATGTCCCTTATCTTCCTTCTAATGCCGCTAGCTTCCTCAGGCTGGGCATCTCGCAAATCCTGTCTCTGTAACTCCGCACCTACTAGCTTCAACCTCGTCACGAACTCCGCGACTGTCTCATCGGCCCGTTGTATCGTACTCAGTAGTTTAAACTGCAGTTCTCCAGGCATCGAGACGGGCTTAAAACGCTCGAGAAACCGCTCCTTCAGCTCTAAGTACCTAGCGGTGTCCAAATCCGGCTCGGAGGAATAAAAGTCTAGCGCGGGACCCGTCAGCTTATATCTTATTAGTTTGAGCACGTCATCCTCCGACCAATCATCCAACCTGCTACGCTTCTCAATCTCTAAAAAGGTGGCCCCGATATCCTTACCTGATATCTCGGGTAGGGTAGTGGCAATTATCCCCCACGAAAGCGCTGACGACCCTAACAATGAAACATTTGTTAAAGGGTTGGGAGGAGCTGCATTTGGGGCGACATTTAATCCCGAAACACTAGGTTTAGGGGTAGATGTGGCTGTACCCAGATCTACTAAGGGGGATGTGAGGGGTTGAGCCATTGTGGGAAGGTTCTTTTTCCAAGCACCGGCGACTTCAACTATAGGAGAGGTTTCTCCGTTTGACATAAATTACTTCACCTAACCTTGATAAATGTCTAGGACGACTACTCGGAGTACGCAGTGGATTACCTCCGAAGAAAGGGAAGAAGGAAGAAAAAATTAAATAAATAAATTCAAAAGAAAACGAATACCGAAAACCTATGTCCAAACAACAATCAACAACTTCAGTACCGACTTACAAGTCCCAAAAAAATTATTAAAAGTTTGGTAAGCTGTGAAGACAGCAATTAAAACCGTCCAAATGCGTTGTCCCTAAGCCTGAAGACCGTCTGAGAAATATGAAAATTCTTTGTAAAATTAGAGATCCAGCAATAAAATCCCCTACACAAGGCGCTCCCAAAGTGGAACGGACCTGAAAAATTATTTATACAATCTCGGTGAATTAGGAAACCAACAATTGAAGCTCTCCAAACAAGTCGCTCCTGAAAAATGGAATAGACTTGGAAAATTATTTAAAACAAATTCGGTTAACTATGAAACCGGCACGAAGAACTCTCCACACAAGTCGCTCCTGAAAAGAGAATTGACCTGGAAAAGAATTTAAACACTGTCGGTAATTAGGAAACCAACAAATAAAAACAAACAAGTCGCTCCTGAAAAAAAAATGGAATAGACCTGGAAAATTATTTAAAACAAATTCGGTTAACTAGGACACCAGCAAATAAAATTCTCCAAAACCCAGAGGGGAAAAAATGTTTTCCCTTCAAATTAGAATACTTATATCCTAACTAGTTATTATTACCATTATTATTTTTAATCTGTATTTATTTCGCCCTAAAATCAATAAATTTGCTGAAAGGAAAAATTATTAATAAATCCCAACCGATATATGTTTATATAGATATCCTGTTTAGTTATATATTGCGCCCTGAAAGCTGTAAATCGCTAAATTAAAATTCAAACCCCTAAATAAATTTTTCTAACTAAACAAGGGTCAAGTTTGGCTTTCACCCTAAATAAGAATATAAACTTCCTAATATTCTTTAGATATGGACCTTACTTGGCAGCTGTATTAACATTTAACTTATCTAATATATGTTTTTATTTTTATTTTTATTTTTAAGGGTTGAAATCCCTACCGCAAAGTCACCAATATGTAACAGGGTCGCTTTCGCCCTATTTAAATATATTAGGTTTTAATCAGCCTTAACTGACCTAAAAGGATTATTGGAATGAATACTGTGGAGCATGAGGATGCTTTATAGAAAACCCCAATTTTACTATACACCCACAGTATCATATACCCTGCGACCACTTTTTGTCGCCCTCGTCCGAGGTTGCAATCACTTTAAATGTAGGGTGGTTGGGTTTACTATGTCTAGAAAATAAAATGAAATCGTTTGTTTATAAAACTACTTTAATTTAAACTAAAAGAATTTAACACAACAGATGTATTATATTAAAAGAACGGAGACCAAAAAAAATACAACTTTTAATACTATAATTTTACTCTATTGTGCCTTCTTAATTATTGTGTTTAAATTCCCTAGACCTCCATCTACTATTCTTATATAATTCAGCTACTGCTACTATGGCCCTTTGGCCCTGAATATTAACCTAACCAATAATTTCTGACCTAGTTTAGTTGTTTTTTTATCGTGCTTATTCTAATGTCCTCCGAAATTCAACCTCCATGTATTTATATCTAAATAAGAACTGATAAAATATTAGCAAAGATTTGACTCTACTGGGATTATGGTAATAACCTCCGAATACAACCACCAATGTAAGTCCTTTTATTAGTATTGACAGAAAAATAAAATTATTACTAGCACTCACCCTTTGGCCCTCTTTTTCTCTTCTCTAGGTTGAGATACTTATCGGACACTAACGATTACGTATTTTACTTAGATATAACTGCACACCGCGTATAACCTAGCCCTATTGGCCTTGTTCCGTTAAGTCCCGCGCCTCGAGATTCACTGTCTTTGCTCTGTCTTTTCTCTCCCCAAGAAAACTCTTTTTACTTCGTCAACATTTGAACTGTGTCCCCCTTGTCAGCATTCTCTCGGTCATTGCATTCTTTTTTAAAATATTTTTGTATTCAACTTGGACGGGTCTTATTTGATGACCCCGCAGTATTGGGCTTCGCAATCCAGTTCACTGCCTAATTTCAAGTTTTACGGTCTTTGCCCGTTCTAGTTATTCTGCTGACATGTCAGTAAAGTCGCATTGAAACAATCACATTATATTTCCTATCTGCAATATGGTTTCGTTCTTACATGCATTTAAATTAATTAAATTAGGATTTTTTTATGTATGCTATTTTTTTAAATCTATAATTCCCACTGGAAAGAAAACACCTTTAGCGGTATCTAGGCGCTCTATAGGCTGACCTATAATTATATTTATCTTCCTTGGACACTGGTCCAAACTCAAGCAGGTATCCCTCTAGCCCTGCTTACAATATATATATATATATATATATATATATATATATATATATATATATATATATATATATATATATACGTATATGTATATAGTTAGTTCACTGTTTTATGGTTACTATTTGAAGAAAATAGAAGAAATAGTAGAAATATTTCAAATGTCTCAAAGTCGTGATCTCGTCATAAGCGAAGTTTTTTATGCATATTATTATTTTTTTAATTCTATGATAATTTGCTAAAAGATAGTACTGCTACAAAAATTGGTTAAAAAATTAAGATATTGTTTTCAAAACAGCTTTTTGCTCGAAAATTCATTACCTAAAATATTATTTTTCACGAATTTCGTAAAAAAATGTTCCATCAAAACTTCGCATAAATATCTTTTACACAAACATTCGAAACAAATGTTTCATTCAAGAAAATTACAAACAATTTTCTCTTTCAAGAAAATCTGCTATTTCAAGAACATTTTGTAGATATAAATTCGCTAATGAGATCAATTAAAATTTCTGGTCTAAATACAGGCGTGGGAGTTCTTTTGTGAGTCCACAAAGAAAATGACCTTTTGCGTGATGATGCTGTGAAAAGCGGTTATAGAGAAGAAAGCGCACACTTGCGAAGCCACAGAAAAATTATATACGACTGTATTCAGTATGGAATAGTTTAACGAAGTTTAACAAAAACAACCTGATCTGCTATTATTATAATTTGAATTAAGTCCTAAGAGTTTCCATTTCATTCATGATTATTTTTTATAAAAATTCGCCAAAGACTCAGCGCAATTACATAATCTGATTATATAACGTTAAAAAAAAATAAAAAAATATTATTCACACACCTAGGTTTGAACCAGCCTCACCTCCAAGTTAATAATAATGGAATACGCTCGGGCATCTCCTGACAAACTGAGCTATAGGAGCATAGGATAAATTGGTTATAATAAACGTTTATATGTCAATTTATGCTTTAGCATAACATAATGTCTATTTCACATGTTTTTTTTTGCAAAAGTTTTATCAAATTAACATTTGAAACAGAAATCTAGCACTTTGTTAAACGCATATCACGTAATATTTCCATATATCATGCTCAAAACCTTTGTAAAAACTTATAAGTTTTGACGTTTTAAATAGTCACTTTGACATTTTCAGAAGAAAAACTATAAAATTTTCAAATGCTTATAACTTTTTTCTTTTCAGCTGGAGATATATATATATATATATATATATATATATATATATATATATATATATATATATATATATATATATATATGCATAAAAAATTTGGAACTGACTCCAGATATGTGTTCTAGGGGACCTAGTTCGCATAAGTACAATTTGGATAACCCAATTCACCACAATACAGTTTTTTGACCCGACGATCATTTCGATAACCAAGTTAGCGATGGGGGATGAGTAAGCTTGATGACGTTGACTTGGTTAACGAAACGACCGTCGGGTCAAAAAACTGTATTGTGATGAAATGGGTTATCTAAATTGTACTTAGCAGTGCTCATCACAGGTTCCAATCTTCACTAATTGACCCAGGTCACACTCATTTGAAGAAATTTTTTCAAAATTCAAAAGTCGCATTCTCCTCATTAGTGAATTTTTGTAAGAAATCTCACTAAAAATGCGAAAAAATGTACGTACTAGTGCAAATACAAAGGCGGTGTGAAAATCTTACAACACAATTTATGTTTTACACCTTTAAACGAGCAAAATAATCTATTTATTTACAAAATCTGACATATAAATTATCTTGCACGCACTGTAACGCAGTCTACATCGGTCAAACTTCTAGAAGCTTTAACAGCCGATAAAAATACCACTTTCTGCATTTTAAATTACCCACCAAAACAAATCTACATTTACCAAACCTATTATCGGTACTCAACACAGACTCACAGTAAGTAACCATATTATATATATATATATATATATATATATATATATATATATATATATATATATATATATATATATATATATTTATATATATATATACATACATACATATCAGAATACTGCTAGTGCATCGTACAATACAGAAAAGCCTTTGATTTTGGTAGTATAAAACACAGTTTAGAAGGCAAATAGTAAGAAGTCAAACAAATGTCACTTGCTCTTTAATGTAACAAAATTTCTCACTTTTTTAACCACTGCATTTTTATAATAGGCCCCTTGCATGTTTTAGAGAAGACAGAGCATTTACGGCAACAACTACTGTAGATATTTCTGTTTTAAATTAAATTTAGAAAATTTTAAAAAGACTACCTATAACCAAATTTAAATTTAAAATATAGATGTTGTTCCTGTTGCTGTTATTGCTATTTAGTGCCTTATTTTTTATGGTGAATGCGTTTCACGTTAATTGTGATATTAAAAATATTTATATTGTCTTACATAGACATTTCAGTGAAATAATCTGTCAATTTGTATAGAAACTATTTCATCAAAATTCCTAAGGTACCAATCGACGTATATTATTATATTTTTATTTGCGGTTGTCTTAAATCATTATAAATATCTTCGGTTTTGTTCTACCTGACGCTATTGTAGATAAGAAATGGTTGCAGACAAGATATGATAATTGTAAAACCAGAGAGAACACCTGTACATCTGTATTAATAAGCTGTAATGTCAATTATTAAAATAGACGGCTTGTATTTAAAAAAACAGCCTTGTGGAGGTGTGAGATTTATCTAATTTCGGCTAAGATAAAAAATGCATTTTCACTTTGCGTGAAACAACTATACCTATGTTATGATAATCAGTCAGTTTTAAAATGAATAAGGGGAGATGAGTTAGACAGGTAACCTTGGATTAAATAGAGTCCAACAAAAGAAAGTATTGTTATTATTAACTGACGACAATTCCAAGGTTAAAGTACCATAAAACATTCTTGTAAATTCCTGGACAAATCGAATCATTTTCGTAATATATTTCTTCAACAAAACTTGCTAACGAAAACAAGACAATTTAGAGATGTTCATTAAAATTTTAATGTGTAAATTATAAAGCGTGTCCTGTAACAAGAATTAGCATACACTGAAAATTAAAATATTTTATGTACTTTTTTGTTTCCCATGATACCGTATTTATACGAGGTAAACACAGAAAAAACGCCTATGTATAACTATGAAGCATCACAAATAATCAAGGAAACAAATATAGTAGGCTATCAACTTTATTATGTCATAACATGACAGATTTCAAGCAGAGGCGGACATAGAAAAACCAGTCAGGTGGGGGGTAATAGGTTTACAATTACCTCCCCTGCTATTCACTAAGCGTGGGGCCATGACTACCTAGGCAGTGCCATTGTAGTTTCTCGAAATTCGGTCCAACTTTTTAATGTGTGCGCTTATAATACTTTAAAATGAAATGACCAAAACAATAATCCAATGAAAAACTCGTTTCTCATGCTTTAATGCAATATATATATATATATATATATATATATATATATATATATATATATATATATATATATATATATATATATATATATATATATATATATATATGTATATATATATATATATATATATATATATATATATATATATATATATATATATATATATATATATATACACATATAATCTTTGTTTGGCTTCTATTGTGTTTTTTTTTAATTTAGGACAAACAGGAATGCCATACGTCCAGGGACACTTACTGGACGATTTGTCACGCATAAGACTAGACCATGGTTTAGATGGGTTATTAAACAATATGGAGGAAAGCAGTAGGCTTATCACATATCTACAATTTTCTTCTTTTTGTTAACTACAGTGATTTGTACTATTTTTTGGACCTTACCAACTACTTTTATATCTCTCATTCAATTATCCATTCATTAAACACTCTTCTTTTCATTCATCTTTTACTTTCTGAGCTTTTTCTTTATACAACTGCTACCTATAGATCTAACTTCATATCCTTAAAAAATTTATCCACTGCTACTGTGATCGATTTAGAGTTCTCTGTTAATAACTTGATGAGTCAGCGATATAAAGTTAATAGTCTTTTAGTGTCCACATAACGCAGTTCGTAGAAAAATAACAGATAACAAATGAACAACGGATCAACATTAAATTTCTTGTCAAACTGAAAAAATCTTCGACAAAAGAAAGTTCCATGCGGCATACAGTGGTGTGCTTATCCAGAACTCGTATTTTTAAATAACACAAAAGATTTTTAGAAAGTAGGGAAAGTACGAATGATGATCGTCGAATAGGTAAATGCAGTGCATCTAGCAGAAAACATAAAAACTGCAAGATGTGATTAAAGCAGACTATATAATAATAATAACTGTAGCAAGTTCCAATGCAGAAATTTTGGGAGTTTCTTGTAGAGCAAGCAATACATCCAGCGTCTTTTTATCCTAAGTAGCAGTTACAGGGCGGCCTGGCTTGGGGTGAGCTTTTACGCTCCCTATTTCAGTAAATTTGTGGTGAAGTCTTCTTACCGCCAGGGCCTAACCTAAGAGGAAGTAGACTTGGCAAATGACCAGAGCGGCAAAAATGAGTGGCGGCAATTTGAGGACGGTTGCACAGAGAGAAAAATCTTATAAAAATCACAGTGTTCAGCACTGTAGAATTGTATGCCTTGTAATAATTTGGTACGAAAGTTGTTGGATAAATCATGTGAGTGAACTAATGCAAAGTAAAGATTTTGACTTAGTTTCTGTCATCACATTACTAAAAACGCCAACATTTTCTTTGAAAACTCAGTTTCTGACATTAAATTACTAAAAAAAAACACCAAAATTTTCTTTGAAAACTCACTTTCAGATGGGTATCTTACTTAAGTTCTTGAAGACGCCCAAGCCTTATGGACAGCAAGGTGTTAGATTTTGAAAATGTGCCTAAACATCGTGTTCGATCTAAAAAGAAGCAATTTGGTTACGAGTGTGATGACGAGCCATAAGATCGACGTATTTTTTCACATTATAGATAACAGCTATAAACTCATTGGAGTAAAGGTTTTCCCAGATTACTGAGCATAATAAACATTTTGCTTTTTTGTATCACATATATGCCTTAAGAGAACTGCCAAAAGATGAATTGTCAGAACATTGTAAGAACCTCGAAACTATTTTAACCCACGAGGCCTCATCTCATATAAATGGGTTAGAACTTTCAGATGAGTTATCAGGTCTTTGTATGATGTTAGATAGTAATTTGTCTGCTTAAGACGTTTTAAAACTTATAACAGGTTTCAGATTTGGTCCAAATATCAGTATTGATCTCAGAATTATTTTGACTTTATCACTAACAGTTGCAAGTGGTGAAAGAAGCTTTTTTAAATAAAAAATATTAAAAAATTATCTGCGGTCCACCATGGCACAAAAAAGATTATCTGGATTGGGTATGATTTCAATAGAACATAAGGTTTGCGACAGTATAAATTTATCAGAAATTATTAAAGAACAAAAAGTGCAAAGAACATTATTTTAGTTACTAGGAAGAGTTTAATATTTTCAGAAAAAAAGTGTTTACATTTAATTTATTAATTTTTTAAGAATGACTGATTCGTTTTATGGCTTTACTTAATTACTTTTTTTTATTTGTATTACTTTTTTTAAAATCATTTCTTGTGTTTTTAGGGAATTAAAAAAATATTACTATTGGAAAGATCTGTTTAATGGGCCGATTTTTGATCAACTTTGGTATGTACTTTCCTTTTGTAAGTGGCTTGGACAAGTTCGTTAGCCTGGAAAATCGGACTAGTTTTTCCTAGAAAATTTTGGGTTTTCTTTCGGAAAACTTTTGTATCTCCGAAAATAACAAAACTATGGCAACCAAATTTGGTTTACACTATTAAACTTACCCTATATTATGCCAAAATTCAGACCTTTAAATTGAAAGGAAAAAATATAGATATTTAAAAAGAATTGGATTCCACTGATGACCGAAGAAATGCACAAAACCAAAAATTTTGTGTGGATAACAAAATCTATTGTATATTACAGACAAAAATTAAGTTTTCTTGGCGCAAAAAGGTCAAGAAATAACAGAAAAATTCCTTTCAGGTTTTTATAGTTTTTTTTCTTAAAATGTCAAAGTTGCAATTTGAAACGTCAAAATTTTCAATTTTTAGACGGAGAACCTGAAAGAACTACGGGTTATGTAGAAGAAATGTCATAATAAATGTGTTTTACAAAGCCTTAAGATACAGCTTCAACCATCATTGTCCTTCATTTTACTAAAATGTTTATTATTCGTCAAAAAATTGAGATGTCATATACAACACGCTCTCGAATTACTCAGCCAGTCTTTGTAAAAAAAAATGGCGATTTTTCATGAAACAGATTGTTTGCTAATCTTCATTTAAACATTTTGTAAATTTCTGTCAAAATGCTTTCTGTGAATAATTGAATAATTGTATCTTGGTTGGTGTAGTTTTTGTGTAAATTACGTGAATAGGTTCGTTGGCCAGGAAAGTCAGACTAGTTTTTTTG
This sequence comes from Tillus elongatus, assembly GCA_964006375.1. Taxonomy (NCBI): domain Eukaryota; kingdom Metazoa; phylum Arthropoda; class Insecta; order Coleoptera; family Cleridae; genus Tillus; species Tillus elongatus. Next base: position 58,875,062 of record OZ023264.1, read on the forward strand.
GGAAAATTTTTAATTTATCTTCGGAAAATGTTTGCACTTTTTCAAACAAAAAGTTAGTTTGACGAAATACGGTACATTATTTCTACTATAAAGGTTACACTATCTACTAAATTTCATGCCTTTCTTTAAAAAAACATATTTAACATTAAAAACAGATCTATGAAAATTCACTACCATAACGCACTTGCTGCGTTCAGACTACTAAGATATTTCTAGAAAACTCATTTGAAATAGACCCTTTCTCTGATGCTTTGGCATTAGTTTTAGTTAAGTTTATGGTTTAATGGTCTGTAATTTTGAGCGAATCGTAGAAAAAAGCTGCATATATCCGTTAATATACAAATACGAGAAAAAATTGTGTGTGTTAATTATAGGTGGTCTTGAGCTGCATCTTATAAAATTAATTTTACAATCACAGCGTGGTCCAGAAGTCGTTGGTGATACAAATTTCCTTTTTTTTTTAATCGAACATCTCTTACGCATTTTTCATCGAAATATAATACATGTTTGTGAGAAAATAAATTCGGCACGCGGTAAGTGCGTTTTGGTAGCGAATTTTCATTAAATTTATTAAATTTTAATAACTCAATTTGCTATTAACTTATGGTTCTTTGGCTAGGAAACCAGTTTTTTCGGGAACATTTTAAGTTTATTTTCGGAAACTTTTTGCACATATTCAAACAATGAAGTTATTGTGATGAAATATGGTACATTGCTTCTATTAGAATATATATTATACTGGTAACCAAATTTAATACCTGCTTTCATTTAAAAAAGACATATTTGCTATTAAAAACATTTTTATGAAATTCACTTCCATAACGCACGTGCTGCGTCCAGACTTTCTTCATTCATCCAAACTACAAAGTCGATGTAACGAAAGTTACATCAGAATAAACCGACTTCATATAACATTTTGGTCCATATCTTTTAAACTTCTGAACCGATTTTGGTGAAAAATTTTGTCTGTTCCCTAATTTGAAAGATACATAAGTCGATAGAAAAGAATTATTTCCATCCAATCAGTAGTCTCTGAGAAATTCTTGGACACACATTTATATACATACATAGATACATTATACATACGTGCACATATGAAATTTGGTATACTCGGTCGAAAGTCCCAGTAGACTAACAAACATATGTGAATATTATACAGGGCTTTTATTAATTCCCGAACCCCACGTGGCCGGATTCTGTCTCTCTCTCTCTTAGTGGAATATGATTTTATGAGTTGGCAATCCAAAGTGTAACCAAAAAAACCACTAGACTAGGGACCCTAAAGTTACTAAGTCAATTGACAATTGACAATTCAGTCCATTGGAGCTCAATTCCTTTTGACGGTTATTTTGTATGTATATTGTGCATTTTCCAAGTTTGACCAGTGTTTACCTTCTTCAAAGAATTTTCTATCTGTTGGACAATAAAAATAAACAGTTTTTATTAAAACTTAGCATTTTCATTCCGTTTTTACGTAAGTTAAAAGTGTAGGTATGTTAAGGTTATGTTGTTGACGATATTCAACATCGCATGGACCGAAGCCTTATCAAATCTGTTCGTCGGTAATCTGCCCAAACAGGTACATATTTGTTCAATATTACTCAATACACATTCCTAAAACCGTAAATTAGAAGTTTAAATAATTGGACCTTAATTTGTTTACGTACATTACAAAATTTTTATATCTATACAAAATAAAAGTCATATTTTATTGTTTTTAATTTATTATTTTAACAATCAATAACAGTAAAACATACATGAACAGACTTGCTGTTAAAAATACTAAACAATAAATACATTTAAGACATTTACTGTATCACCTTATTATAATTTTTATGTTTTTTATTAAACCCCAAAGGAAATATGAGACAACACTGGCATCTTAGGGATTTCATTAATTCAGGTTGTACAACCGTGTATGCCGGGTTGCCTAACTTAAGCGGTCACGTGGGGTTCGGCAATTAATGAAATCCCTGTACAATTCCAACAATATCACATACATATCTACGGGTCGAAATCATAACCTCCTTTTTTTAAGTCTGTTAAAAATTGCACCATCCCATCTCTGGAATAACATGCTTATGACTTGTAAGGTGTCATTATAAAGGGCAGCAATAGTTATTTATGTACCAAGGGTATAAATAGATGTTTATGCCCGAGAGAGACGATTTTACAAATCAGAGGGCCTCCGGCCCGAGGGTTTGTAAGTCGCTCGCATACATCTCTATTTATACCAGCAGTGCATAAAAATTTTTATGTCATACTAGTCAAACCCAAACAATGAAACGTCAATCACCGTTTGCCGAAGGCAACCTAACTTTCACCGGATCTTTTCAGAACTGTCAATTTTATGTTAAAATTCGACTAAATAATGTTAATTAAATATTTACATATTACTTTTATTCCATTATCTGTAATTTCATTAATAAAGGTTATTAAAGAAGTCAAACAAAAATTATCTGTTTTTATGTGCGCGCGGGCCATAAAGTGTACGTTTCGCCCGCGCGGGCTATAAAGTACACTTTATGGCCCGTGGTCATAAAGTACACCATTATGTAGTTGGTAACTAAGCAATAAAAACACAATAATGAACTAGTATGACATAAACATTATTTTTGCCCGGACAGGCTAAATAGCTAGGTCAGGACCTACTTACCGTAGACCTGTAAGGGATGAGCAGTCAGAGTAAACCTCATTATGTAAATAACAAACGTCATTATAGGTCATTTTGCGATCACCATAACCGATCAGCATTAAAACTTCGATACGTTCTTGTTCACTTAGGTGATCCATATCAGAAAAAAGTAAATGAAGTAAATTAACAAACAGTGATGCTTTAACTCACAAACCAAAACGCTTATTCCCACTGTGAAAGATCAGGCTAATAATTTTAAGAAAACTGATTTTTGAAGTTCACTGAGGACAATTTGATTGCAATGGCACAAATTTCCTAAATATTTCTATTAGTACATATATAAGAAATATCATTTGATTACTTTTTTTTAATTTTTGGATCATTCCCACACACTGATTCGCCTTTAATTATCTTCCATAATAGATGATGAGTAGATAAAAAGGTAAATAAGCAACAACGACATTACAATGAAGCACAGTACTTCCTACACAATGTAAATATACTGTTTCTCCATAAAACTTGATCACCTAAAAAAAGTTGGTAAATTAAATATATTTGTTTAAATATCTGTTAACTAACGGCGGTTGCGATTCTCTGGCTCAGTCAGATTACAAAAAACGTCATGACAACGTGACCAAGGTCGCCCATCAGGCGTTGGCAAAACATTACGGCCTTATCGAGTCGGAAGCCCCCTGCTATAAATGCAATTCTGAGGGTGTAGTTGAAAAGGGTCAGGTCAGGCTGTTGTGGGATCTCCCGGTCGTCATCGACAGCTGGTGAAAGCCACAGGCCTGACATCTTGATTATTGACCAGAGAAACCGGAATGCTTGCATTGTGGACATTGCATTGCCGCTCGACGAAAATCTCGTTTCGAGGATAGGGGAGAAGCGACAAAAATATCAACCATTCGCAGTCGAGTTGGTCGACTTGTACAAGCTGAGAGAGGTTCAGATCATCCCAGTGGTCGTATCAAAAAATGGGCTTGTAACACCAAACTGGCAGAGAACCACCGTTCTCCCACTTACTACGGCTCATTTAAGAACAATGCAAAAAGCAGCGATCCTACGTCGTTAGGAAAGTCCTATCCCTGTACCCATACGAAACTGAAATAAATGTTATGTTTACCGCTATAGTCTCTGGGTGAACAAAGATTAATGTGATGCAAATCTCTTGTTCCATGAGGGACCGAGCGCGACACGAGGACAAAGGAAAGAACAAAGGAATAAATAATAATAATAATATCAGGCCGGTGGGTGTACTCTTGCCTGCGCAGTATACTTATCACTACTCGTGATGACGTAGGCGGTATATCCAACGACGCCAGCTGCCCGCTGTCCTATTTACCTGCTTACTTTCTTGCCAATACCCTATATCCAAATTACCTTATTCCTTACTGATTTCCTCTCGACTCACTCTATGTTTGGCAGGTAGATGCACCGCAGCTAGCTGTGTATGCATCGCCATGTTCAATGACGGAGATGGTACAGCCAGCTTCGCAACTGCCCACATATCGGCAGAATCGCAGGAAATCTGTGGCTATGACAACGAAAATTTCTCATAGTTGGAAATTCTCTGGGTGTCTGCGCAGGCCAACACACTGTGCCAATCTAATTATGTGCTTGTTTGCGGTATAGCAAGTGCACACATTCTTTCTGACTGATATTTTTTACAGGAGTGGATAATGCTGCATGCAGACCTCATTCGCAACACCGTAGTGAGTGGGATATCGAGGTACTGTGCGACTCTTACACACTAAACTTCTCTCCCTGGAGTATCGGACCTTGGTCCATACCTCCGTTGGAAAGACGTCGAGCTTTGAATGTTTCCATTCGGTTTTGCCGGAGGGGTGGGGGGGGGGGCGTTATTGGGTAAGGATAAGCTTTGGACGCTTATGCCTAAGTGGAAGTTTCTTATTGTAGTCGGTGGCACTACGGAAACGAGTATTTGGGTGAGAAGCAGCTTTTTCGAAGTGAGTGGTGTGTAGTTGAGTTACAAACTCAAGTATCGAAGAAATTTTCAGACCAGACTGAATCTGACTGTTTTTGACAAACCATGGCGCTCCGGTAACCATTATCAAAATTTTATTCTGGATGAGTTGAAGGGCCTTGATGTGTGTGTCGGCCGCTGTGGCCCATCCAGAGGATTCATAGGTTAAGGCTGGCCGGATTATGACTTTGTACATGAGCAGTTTATTATTCATGGACAATTTGGAATTTCTGTTAAGAAGTGGAAAGAACTTCTAGATGAACATCGAAGCTTTACGTCGGGCATGTTGCACATAGGGGCGCCATGTTAAGCATTTGTCGAGGAAAACCCCGAGGTATTTGCCAAAGTCTTGCCAGGGAATTAGACGGTTGTCTATTAATACGTGTTCGTGAGGTGTATGTCTCCTCTTGGAAAATAGGACTGCTGCACATTTATCGGGGCTTACGTTTTTCTATACCAGCCTTGCAGCTAGTCTACGGAGGTCTGTATACGTTCGGTTATTATCCTCAGCTGAGTGGAGCTGCTAAAGATGGTAGTGTCATCTGCGTACAGTGCGTATATGCCGTTTAGTGGCAGTGTCGGTATGTCTGCGACAAATATATTGTACAGCAGAGAAGAGTATCAGAACTCTGTGGGAGGCCAACCGTGGCTAAGTAGGTTCTAGATCTGGTTCCCAGATGTTTGACCTTGAACTTCCTCTGTTGCAGGTACGACCTGATTAGCAGTATCAGAGGGAGTGGATAATTAAATGATAGAAGTTTGTTTAGGAGGCCTGCATGCCAAACCCTGTCGAAGGCTTAAGCAATGTCGAGAAATATTGCACTAGTTGACTTGTTGTTGTGGAATCCTTCGGTGATGTTTTCCACCACTCAAAGGACTTGGTCTGTGGTGGAGTGCTGGTGCCTGAAACCGAATTGCTCGTCTGGAAGGATATGGTTCCCAGAGGTGAATGAGGCTAGCCTTTTCTGAATCAGGTTATAGGCGATTTTATCGATGACTGGGAGTAGGCTAATGGGCCTGTAGTTCTGAGGGGACAGCGGGTCTTTGCTCGGTTTTTGAATATTGATAATGTCGCCAAGTTTCCACATGAATGGAAAATGTTGAAATCGAAGCATGGCATTCATAATAGTAACTATGAATACCACTGCTTTGCGGGGGATATTTTTCAGGGCCACGGTGGAGATTCCATCGTATCCCGGAGCTTTCCTATTTTTTAGTGTTGTGATTATTTAGGAAACTTTTTCGTACGTAGAGGGCTCGATGTTTGTGCCTAGGTGGCGTAGAGCGCACTCCTAACATAACAGCATAATAAACTGATACGTGGCAAGGCTGCATGCTTTGGGGATACCAATGCATGCTGAGAATGCTTCTTCCGCACAACATCTGCGGGACTATGTATCCTATCTGCTCAGATGGTACACTATTATATGTTCCAGGGTCCCAACACCCCACGTAGCAGTTGCTGCTCCTCTCTGGAGAGGGTAGTAATGACTTGAATCAAAGAGCTTTTGTGAAATATATTTTAGCGTTGGACAGCTAGCCCGCCTCAATGAAGAACTTTTGAAGAACGCCGACATCTGAACCAGCTGCGCCTCTAGCCTTGTAACGTCAAGATATTCCAACCGCCTAGATGACCTGTCGGTAAGCATTAAAACATTATGATCCTTCTTCTAGCGACGGCGCCAAAAACCGACTGATCAAATTCGATGTTCTGTTTTCAGGGTCATACTGTTAGTGTTTGCGCCAGATCGAGGGTTAGAATGTTTTATGAAATACATACATCATTAACCAGTATATATTCTATTTTATTTAGAATACTTTATGTTAAAAATTATGGAAATAAATTTGAAGAGAATACTAAGAAACTAGTTTTTATTAAACTATTTAAAAACGTACATATTTATCAGTAAATACAAAAGACCATGTTCAATGTGCAGCGCCGTGTTTTATAGCACTAGGACGATCTGCTCTGGCATTTTCTGCCAAATTGTGTCGCTCTTTCGGTCTTTTCTTTAAGGGTTCACATTGTGCTGGGATACCAATAGGAGCTCTTTTGCACCCCCTTGCAATTCCTGGTCTTCCTCCAGCAATAGACGTTGCTTTTACCTGACCTGACCTGACCGATATTTTGGATTAATTTGAGCGTTGGCAAGTTCCACACTTTCTGGTCCATACTCCAATTCTAGCTTCGATTCCTGGCAGTTAATTGATTCCTTTATGCCAGAACCACATTAGAAAAGTATCTCCGAAATCTATCCATGGCCTGGATAGACTACCGCATGGCGTTCGACACGACGTCGCACGATATGTTGCGTTGTTTGTTGAGCAAACTTGCGGTGCCAGAACCGTTAGCGAAATTTATAGATAATCTGATGTCGTTGTAGAGGACGCGGTTTGAAGAGAATACTAAGAAACTAGTTTTTATTAAACTATTTAAAAACGTACATATTTATCAGTAAATACAAAAGACCATGTTCAATGTGCAGCGCCGTGTTTTATAGCACTAGGACGATCTGCTCTGGCATTTTCTGCCAAATTGTGTCGCTCTTTCGGTCTTTTCTTTAAGGGTTCACATTGTGCTGGGATACCAATAGGAGCTCTTTTGCACCCCCTTGCAATTCCAGTTCCAGCAATAGACGTTGCTTTTACCTGACCTGACCTGACCGATATTTTGGATTAATTTGAGCGTTGGCAAGTTCCACACTTTCTGGTCCATACTCCAATTCTAGCTTCGATTCCTGGCAGTTAATTGATTCCTTTATGCCAGAACCACATTAGAAAAGTATCTCCGAAATCTATCCATGGCCTGGATAGACTACCGCATGGCGTTCGACACGACGTCGCACGATATGTTGCGTTGTTTGTTGAGCAAACTTGCGGTGCCAGAACCGTTAGCGAAATTTATAGATAATCTGATGTCGTTGTAGAGGACGCGGTTTGTAATAACATTCGGCCGCCGCACAACCCTTACGCAACCGATATCATATAGGTGGGGAGTCTTTCAGGTATATTTTCTTAGCTCGCTTCTATTTTGCATCTTGCTGCTGCCACTGCGTGCAGCTGTCCGCAAGAACCGTGGTTATCTCTGTGGGCCAGCCTCACAAAAGAGACAGGATTAGTCATTTATTTAATACGGATGGCCTAAATATCTATATCTGTGGTGGCGCATTAGTAAATATAAAAATGGGGCGACTTCCAAGGTACCTACCGAAATGATGCGCAAGCCATTGACGGAGGCACTACAAAACATCTAGGTGCGATACGTACCTGGGTGTCGAGCAATGATGCATTCAGGACGCTGTAAAAACGAGAAAGACTCTCCGCAGCAGATATAAACACTAACGCCGGCGAATCAGGAATCCAGAACTGACCGGGCCAAACAAAGCAGTAGCCACCAACATACTTGCCGTTCCAGTCATTCGTTACTCTTCTGAGTTGATTATATTAGAAGAGTTGCGCTAACTAAACAAGGATCACCGCAGACTTCTCCACAAACATTGAAGCTGACACTCGAGGTCGTCCGTTCGTGAATTATAGCTCCTAAAATATCTAAAAGGTGGATAACTACTAAGATTGGAGTATTTCTACGAGAAAGAGAGCCTGGAGATAACCTACAAGATCACGAAAAGCTCGTATCACCTTCTACAACTTCTTAAGACGCACAAAGACGCAGGAACATGAGCATTACTGTTTAAGGCAGTATGCAGATCAGCAGGTGAACTCTGCCTATGCTTCGACCTCCGAGGCAAGGTGATCGACCTTTGGTCATTGAGCTTTTATATTCGAACTTAGGCAGCTTTATCCAGGAGATAGTATACGACTCACCATCCTCATTATTGGTTGCTTAGGAGATGTGCCCAATTGGCTGCTGCCGGAGCACGAGCAAATTCCTGCATGCCGCGTTGTTGCATACTCGCTAGCCTATTGGGTGCAAAAATCTGTCGTCCTGTGGTCTTTAGGTCTACTTCGCTCTCTGGACGTGGATTAATGATTTTCGGTCCGTGCTCTCTTAACACAGCTGGAGCGGTGCGAGATTACGGGAGTAATGGTGGTGGGTGAACATTCGAATGTGTTGGTGCCTCGGAAGGTAACCTAATACAAAATGTATGGGATGCAAAAAACAGCTTGTCATTTATTTTGTTGTGTTCAATCAAGTGACAATGGACGGATAAGTGTTTTTCAGGGATATTACAATTAAGTTTTTGATTCAGTCTCATACGAATGGCTTATGAGTGAGCTTGAAATATATATAATCGACACCTATATTGAGGATCGTAGAACACACACAATATTTGTTGTCGCATTTATATTAGATCTATCACCCTTTTATCAATCATAGAGGGCTACGTTTTCATCAAGGTGAAATATATTTATGTGGTTAAAAAAATATAAAAAAGTAGTATCTCACAAAAAAATATTAAAATCGGTATACTGATGCAGGATTTCAAAGAAAACATCTCAACAATTTTTTTGGCAGTAGATGGTTTTTGAATAAAATATATTTTCTAAATTTTGAAAAAAAGCAACCAGTAACGTAATTATATCAATTTTTTGGTTTAGAGGGACTTTAGCGCCATACTATATATATATATATATATATATATATATATATATATATATATATATATATATATATATATATATATATATATATATATATATATATACACATACAGGTGGCCCATTGCAACGAGCTGGCAGCCACCTGAAACACGTCAAGTTTGCTTGTGAGGGGGACAAATTTTGACGCAAAAAGTATAGCGCAAACTTTACCCTCCTAAGCGGGGGCGTCAACCCTCAATATTTTTTTCAAATGGGAATAGGGCCAGCCTGTATATATATATATATATATATATATATATATATATATATATATATATATATATATATATATATATATATATATATATATATATAAATGGTGATTCTTTGGCGAAAAATAAGGGGTGTCTTTTTTATAAAGTTTTTCTTGAAACACTTTTTCCTTCAAGTAACAGCCCTTTGAAATTTTGGCAAAAAAAGTTTTCATTAAATTTCTCCGTTATGAAATAATTTTAAAAAACGAAATTTTGCAGATGCATAAGGCTAACAAAATGACATTTCTAAATGGATTTTGCAACCCTATAATGTTATCACAAGAGGGTGAAAAAACGTGCCCTTACATTATTTTTTATCAGTACTTTTTATTGTGTGTACCATTTTCTATTCAAAAAAAAAATGATTTAGAAAGAAGGATTCAGTTAGCAACTTGTTTTGTGATGAAATTGTTAATTTCATCACAAAAAATAAAATATTACTCAGATCGATGTCACATGAATATACAGAGTGGTTGTTATTTGCTGAAAAATCAAGTACGTGGTAGCCTGTCAAATAATGCCATAATTACACTAATATTAATTGTTCTGGTTGTTGTCAATCTGTTGAGAATTTTTTAAACACTTAGAACAAATAAGTGAATAAAATGGTAAATTATACCAATTCCGAAATGGCAGATATGCATTTTGAATATGGCCGTGCTAATGGCAATGGATTAAGAGCACAACGCCTCTACGCTGAGTTATATCCAAATAGAACTGTACCCCATCACAGCATATTCGCACGCATTCATCAACGTCTGCACGAAAAAGGAAAATTTTCAAGAAGTGCCGCCAATTGCGGGCGTTCTAGAGGAGTAAGAACTGTAGCACTTGAAGAGGCTGTCCTCAATTTAATTGAAGAATATCCTGGTACAAGTACAAGAAGAATCGCTCAAGTCTTAAATTTCAGCTATTCCACGGTATTTAAAATTTTAAAAGAACAACTACTGTATCCCTACCATATCCAACGAATTCAAGAGTTCTTACCTCGTTTAATTTTTTGTCAATGAATGCTTCAAATGATCAAGCAAATTCCACAGTTCTTATCTCCTATTTTATTTACTGAAGAGGCCAACTTTTCGCGAGAATCTATTAGAAATTTTCATAATAACCACATATGGTCTTAAGAAAACTCACGCAAAATTACGGAATCTCATTTTCAACACCAGTTTTCATTAAATGTATGGCTTGCTGTCATTGGTGATGACTTATTTGGACCATATTTTCCTCCGATAACACTAAATGGAGAAGTGTACTGTCATCTACTTAAAGAAGAGTTGCCCCTACTTCTTGAAAATATTCCTTTACAAATTAGACAACAAAAGTTTACCCAAATCGTTTGATAGGTCGAATTGGCCTGCACGATCTCGTGAATTGAATCCGTTGGATTTTTGTCTGTGGGGGTTTTCTGAAAACCTTAGTTTATTCAAGTCCTGTTGAAAACATCGATGATCTTCAGAAATCGTATTATCGCATCATGTGATATTATAAGAAACACAACCGGTATTTTTTATAGAATACGAAGTTCAATGAGAAACAGACTAGATACATGCGTTCTCTCCGAAGGGGGGCATTTTCAACATTTATTATGATGATACGTACTGACATTTTTTTAATATTTCTTTTCGTTTCTTAGTTTGTTCATTATTAATTATAAAATAGTAGTACAATAGTTGTTGTTTCTTATTATGAATTTTTGGAAATTAGTAAAAGCCAGAACAATACATATTAACATATTAGTGTAATTATGACGTTATTTGACAGCCTACCACGTACTTGATTTTTCAGCAAATAACAACCACTCTGTAACTTCATGTGACATCGATCTGAGGAATATTTTTTTTTTGTGATGAAACTAACAATTTTATGAGAAAATGTCAAGACATAGAAAAGTTGCTAACTCCTTCTTTCTAAATCATTTTTTTAAATAGAAAACGGTAAACACAATAAAAAGTACTGATAAAAAATAATGTAAGGGTAGGTTTTTTCACCCTCTTGTGATAAGATTATAGGGTTACAAAATCCATTTGAAACTGTAATTTTGTTAGCCTTATGCATCTGCAAAATTTCGTTTTTTTTAAATTATTTCATAACGGAGAAATTTAATGAAAACGAAATTCGTTGAAAAGTATTTTAGGTAAGTAGGTATACCTCTTCCAATTTTATTGAATAACAGTATAAGACGCATAACTTGCGCGTTACTCTGATTACAGTACTAATAAGTGAAGGGAACCTGTGTTAATATATTGATTTGAAATTTAAATAGTTGTTATGCAGCAATAAATATTCTTTTGTCACGATAAATCCTAATGCAGATGTCCGATCCCTATATAAAGATTGCATCGAAGAAAAACTCTGTAGTTGTTTGAGTTTTGCTTCGGCTGGATCTTCAGTGCAAAAGGCGGGAGAAAATGCATAAACTACTGGTAAGTCAACATATTAGGCAAGTTTTTCATTAATAAAGAAAACGAAATCTTGTTTAAATAAATAAGTTAAATAATATAAAGCAATAACTAATTTTCTATGTACAAGACGTTTCACGTTGTGACTAGGAACATAAAGTATTTAGAAAATTTTTTATAAACAAAAACACTTTTGTTTACGCGGCAGAGTATTAAAGTTTTTTTGGATTGTATTTTTTGTAAATTTTCATTAAGAGTTGTTTCCGCGGTCGTGAGTGTGAGCTATACTTGGATCTCGGTTGAACCGCGTCCAGAATTTATTTAAACTCGACATTTCGGCTCTTGCTTTGGAGACATTTTCAAGAGGTTCGGGAAATATCAAAGAAAATGATCTCTAAGACATCAATCTGCCTACTCCTTCCAGCGGTGGGTAAATATAGGTTGGGTTATTGTAGCTCAATTAGGGGGCCTCAATCTGCGTACTTTCCAAATCTTGCTGGAGATAGTTTCTCAGGCACCAGCACAACACTTATGCTGTGGCCTCAGTGTGTTCAACCCTAGACCTGAGAGAGATTAGATCTCTCTATGGTCTAAAAGTGTACGAGTTGGTAGAAAGAAATAAAGATGATTATGATCTGTATGCAGGTTTTTGATCACTTTTTATCATGTTTCCCTTTACTGTAAATTCCAATGTGAATTGTGTCAATACAATTTTGAACTAAATTTGTTCTTTTGAAATTAATTTAATACGAAAATCGCTTACACTATTCCACATCGCGCTGAAATTGTATCAATTTATTATGGAAATAATCGGTGTAGTGGAGCAAATGCTCGAATTTTTAATGAAAACCATCCAGACAAAAATGTAAGTGATATATTTCGAAATTTTCGAAAAACTGGTTCGGTTTGCAATAAGATATATACAAATATATACATAGATCTTTAAGGTTCCAGCTAAACGTACATATAATAATGATATATGGAGCCCAAACTATAAAGAAATAGGGCGTCAGTTTTTGCCGTTAATATTTGCATGTGGTTTGACTAAACAATAAGAAAAGAGAGATTCATTTATCTTATTTATTACAAGATTAAATATTGCACGTTAACAATGTTAATTATTTCACAATCTAAAATAAAGTGTGTTTGATGACAAGTTGCAATAATTTAGAACTACTATTTTGAAAGTTGACAAATAAATTGATGAAAATCTAGATGCATTCTCGCAACAATTAGAACCGTAGACCGGTTTCGCTCTCATTAGAGCTCTTCAGTACGGCATACTAATTGCAGCAAAAATGCACCAAAAATAACACGGCTATCGTATAGCCAGTCTTAAAACACTAAGTGAGTAGCGAACGTGTCGCCACCTAGTTCGGAACCAAGTACTTGTTGTCACGCCCGCTCCAAATAATACAGAGTATTAAAAATAGAGACGGTATACAACTAACTAACAATTTAAAAAAATTGTTAGCCCTGGCCCATTCCTACCCCAATATAGGGACAAAGTATGTAAGACTAGATGCATTCTCGCAACAATTAGAACCGTAGACCGGTTTCGCTCTCATTAGAGCTCTTCAGTACGGCATACTAATTGCAGCAAAAATGCACCAAAAATAACACGGCTATCGTATAGCCAGTCTTAAAACACTAAGTGAGTAGCGAACGTGTCGCCACCTAGTTCGGAACCAAGTACTTGTTGCATCTAGTCTTACATACTTTGTCCCTATATTGGGGTAGAAATGGGCCAGGGCTAACAATTTTTTTAAATTGTCACTAAAGTTGCGCAAATTTTACCTAACATTTGTTACTGCTGTGGATGTGATGCAGCGAGGGCCTAATATCCAGAGTGAGGTAACCATTCAGAAGTGGTAGACTTCTATTAACGTAAGCTTTGCTTAATATTGACCATTCAGAGCTGGCGAGACTTCTGATAGCACAAAGTATCCGCCATCAGACCTGGCCTGTTGATTGAAAGGTGTTCTAAGAACCCCTGGATAAACATGTTGTTTCCCTTTGAACATGTTAGCTCTCTTTTAAACGGATTGAGTTCTCCCCTTTGAACGTGTTAGTTTCGTAAGAACGATTAATTCGCTCTTAGGCCTTCTTATAGAGTTGAGAAAAATTCTGCACCCTGTTTTCAGAATTCTCCGCAACGTTTCCATACAAAGAGCCATTTCGACAAAAGGTGAGATAGCTAAGAGAATAGCCAGTGACCTGGTGCCTGTTGAGTCTAATTGTCTGTGCTATTTTAAAAATAGATTCATCAGAACTGTTATGGTTGTTCTTGATGTAGGATCTAATGGCAACGGTGTTACTACGATTCACTCGTTTACAAACTCTGAGGTAGTACCTATCATTATACAAGACTTACTTATGCTTAAAATATAAAACCAAAAAACCCCTTTTGCCGGTGCCAAAACACGTTGCAGGCGTCAGTAAAAATTTTAGTTATGTTTATGTTGAAGCGTTAGCGGAAGTTTGTTAACTGTAATATTTTTATTGTTACATTGCCATTGTCTGGACATTTTTAAGTAATTTAGATTATTGGTCTTAATAATGTTGTGTGATTTTATTCTACAAATAAAAGACAAGTTTTTCTTCCTATATTTTAAAATGAATTGTAAAATTAATAAAACATATTTTATAGGTTCTTGCAGTTATTCTGGCAATAATTACCGCCATAGTTGCCATTCCAGCACCACTTACAGTTACTGGTCCTGAAGATTATGCGAGAGTTTTAAGAGAGTAAGTAATAGTTATTTATTTTTCAATTTTAGTGCACTTTCTTTAAAAAAAATTAACTATTGAGAATATCCCGACTTTTGAATTTAAAAAAAAATTCTTCAAATGAGCGCTAATTAGGCCCCCTAGAAAACGTATCCGGGGTCAGTTTCGATTATATATATATATATATATATATATATATATATATATATATATATATATATATATATATATATATATATATATATATATATATATATATATATATATATGCGTGTGTGTGTATCACACCGATAACTCAAAAAATAATGGACCGACTTTCACCAAATTTGGTGAGTACCTTCCCTTTGCAAGTGTCTTGGAGGACAGGTTCGTTAGCCAGGAAAATCGGCCCAGGAAAATTTCGTGTTTTCTTTCTGGAAAAAATTATATCTCCGGAAATAACAAAGCAAGGGCAACCAAATTTGGTGCGCATGTTTGTTTTATAAATAGTGAACCATGTACCAACATT
The DNA here is from genome assembly GCA_964006375.1 of Tillus elongatus. Taxonomy (NCBI): domain Eukaryota; kingdom Metazoa; phylum Arthropoda; class Insecta; order Coleoptera; family Cleridae; genus Tillus; species Tillus elongatus. The sequence goes on from OZ023264.1 coordinate 58,890,180, forward strand.
TTAATCTCTAAGTTTAAAGGTAAAAAGTTATGGGCAGTCAAAGAAAAAAATTGGAGTTTTCCTCAAAACGTCAAAGTCGCGATTTGAAACGTCAAAATTGGCAATGTGTAAGCGAAGAACATGAAACAAATACGGATTATGAAAAGAAAATATTGCAGGAAGAATGTTCTGCGAACCCTTAAGTTCCAGCTTCAACCATCACTGGCCTACATTTTACTAAAATATTTACAGAAAATTCATTTCAAATAGACGCTTTCTCTGATGCTTTGGCTGTAGATTTAGTTAAGTTTGTGGTTTAACGGTCTATAATTTTTAGCTAATTTTCGTAGAACAAATTCGTTAATGATTTTTTGCATTTTTAATCGAAATATTATGCTAGTTTGTAAGAAAAAATCGAGACGCAGTAAGTGCGTTTTGGTAGCGAATTTTCATTAAATCCTTCAAATTTCACTAACTCAAGGTTTGTTGGCTAGGAAACCAACATTTTAAGTTTATTTTCGGAAAATTTGTGTATATTTTCAAACAATAAGTAATTTTTATAAAATATGGTACATTGTTTCTACTACATAGGCTATACCGGTAATCAGATTGATGCCTGCTTGCATTTGCTATTAAAAATATTTTTATGAAAATTCACTACCGTAACGCACTTGCTGCGTCCAGACTTTTTATTAATTATTCATCGACTTAGTATCAATTTCATTTACACGTTTTTTTTAGTTTTTAATTTCAATTACACTCATTCACGTTAATGACGTATTCATATATTACAGCCTAGATAAGTTTTTCTAAAGACCAATAAAGATAATATGATTTTATCGTATAAGAAAGCTGGGAGAACTATAAAAAATTGAGTGCATATAGTTTATTTGGGGCTTTCTTTTATCAAAAGCAATAGCCTTTTTATGTTCAATAATAGACATAGCTGTTAGGAGTTGTCAAATATCTGATCAATCAAAAAATTTTTGAATAGGTTGAGGGTCTAAATTTATGAGACGAATGTTTGCTCTAAATGGACCGTAGATCGATCAGTTATGTCCAAAAGCTTGGCGGATTTGATATCTTGTGGTGTTAAGTACACTTGGAGAATCCCAAAATCATGACAACACATATTTTTTTTTATATTCAGAATAAATAATTTAAAAAACTTGTAAAAGATCAGATTAAAAATGAAATAACAGTTCCTCGGAAAATTGACCTTGTAGAAAACCTTTCTTCGCAGTAATTTAACAAAGACGAGTTAGACCTCTTAAACAAAGGGTTAAAATTCGGTATGAAGTCACAAAAAGATGAACTTTTAGATGTCATTGCGACTACAAAAACGGGAATTAAAAAATTACCCGAATCTTCAAAAAACTTTATTCGGGAAGCATGTAAAAAGAAAATCTCTAAAAATTTGAAAGAAAACAAGTCTACAAAAAACAATAATTCTAATCTGATGAAAACAGTTAAACGTTTGCGAGAAAAGGACTGTTTTTATATTAAGGCAGATAAAGGCAATAAAGTTGTGATAATGGACAAAAATTATTATAGAGAGAGAGCGTGAGTAATGCAATAGAGACAGGGCCGTATAGGAAATTAGATAAAAATCCGCTAGCAAAAATGATTAACGAGGTAAAAAGAAGTGTCCAAATCTTGTAACAAAGGACTTTGGAAGACGTTTTCAAGTTGCTAATCCTCAAATTCCCGAAAAATATGGACTCCCAAAATTTCATAAACCGGGAAACACAATGATACCGATTATATCGGCTATAGATTCCCCAACTTATAATTTGGCTAAATGGGTATCAAATGAGTTTGAAAACTTACGTATTAAACAGAAAAGTCTTTCGGTGCTAAATTCGCTTGATTTCATTAATAAAGTCAAAGATGTAAAATTACTGGAAGGTGAGATTTTGTTATCATTTGATGTGTCGTCATTGTTTTCCAGTGTACCAACGAAACAAACTTTAGAGTATTTGGAACAGTTGTTAAAATTGAACAATATAAGTAATGACGTTTGCAAAGAATATTTAACTCTAACTAGCCTTTGTACAAAACAAAACATTTTCCAATTTAACAATGAGCATTTTGAACAGACTGAAGGCACGGAAATGCGGAATCCATTGTTTCCTTTTATTGCAATTCTCTTTATAAGTAGATTTGAGACGGATTTAAAAAATAAAAAAAGTTCGGGACGCAGCAAGTGCGTTATTGTAGTGAATTTTTATTAAATGCTTCAAATTTGAATAACTCAATTTTCTATAAACTTAGAAAGTTTAATTTTGGCTCGTAGTAAGGTCGTTCCTAAAGCAATATATTTACCGAATTTCATTAAAATACCTTTGTAATTTTTGGAGAAAAATTTTTTTTCGAACCATCGATACCTAAAAATGGTTATTTCCCTAGAGTTTGATTGCGTTACGTGGACGATATTTTTGCAGTGTTTGACACAAATGTATGCAAGATTGATGAATTTTCTGAAAAACTAAATAGTCAATTTGATTCGATAAAATTTACCCACGAAATAAAAATTAACAATAAACTTCCCTTTCTAGATGTACTAGTTATTAAAAATAATCACTCGCTTGAATTCGATATATATATATAGAAAGGAAACCGCTACGATTAGTAACATACCAAACAACTCACATCATACGTTTGCACAAAGAACGGCTAGTTTAAATTTCTTGGTAAATAGATTGATAAGGTTCCCATTAAGTAAAAGTAGACTTAATATCGAATTCAAAATTAAAATACATAAAAAACATGGCGAGATATAACGGTTATTCGGATTGTTTAGTGGAAAAATGTATTAACAAACACAGAACAAAGAAAATGTTAGCTGAATGCACGACATTCAAGAAAGAAAAAATAGCAAAAAAAAATTGTGTGCTTACCATATGAACCACGTATCACAATGGGTTTGGAAAGTATTTTTAAGGGAGCCGATATACAGTTGACTTTTTCGACGAAAAGTAATTTAGAAAATTTGTTGGGAAATACTAACGACAAAGACAAAGCCACTGAAATGTCTGGTATTTATGAGATAGGTTGCAAAGATTGTAATCTTAAATACGTGGGTCAGACCAAGAGGAACATATCCCTTATATTACGCGAACATCTCGCACAATTACGATATGGTACGGTGGACAAATCTTGCGTAGCACAACACGTGGGGATAGTAATCACCACATTGGCAAGGAAAATATTAAACTTGTCAAAAACGTTAGACATCAAACTTTGCTTGATGCTTATGAGCGCGTATATATTTTCAAATCGATTAAGCATAACACTTCATTAAACCGTGCGCCACCTTTGATTTCAAGCCCTTTATTTTCACTTTGTAGTTGACCAGCGAAACACTCCTAATTAGTGAGACAGATTAATCAAGTATGTTCAATAATCTCGTCCGATCTATATTATGCAAGGTACTACGTTGTGCCAGCGATATAGATAAAAAAAACGTTCGCCTTTCATTTATCTAAGAAATCAACTTAGAGTTTCATCCTCTGTTGAATTTAATGTTGGGGGCGAAACCTTCTTTAGCTTTAATAAAAAGATGTGGGGTAGTTAGTAATATGTCCCCAGATTTAGTTGTCGGTACTCATGGTGGTTTCCGGTATTCACCTAGTGAATTTATATATCAATAAAGAACGTGAACTCCTTAAATAACGTGGCTCTTTGCTTTCTAGCCCATTATCCTTTTAAATTAGATAGGGGCTCATAAATTTGTCAAGCAAAATATTAGGACAGGACGTTTAACCTTATCCGTTCAATATAGACACAATAGATAAACGATATGACTCCGACTGCAATTTACCTTCATTTTTGTCGGTCTACCTGATAGTTACATAAGTATAGGTGTAGTAATAATTTGGTTACAATTTTCATCATCTGATGATGCCAGAATTTGCTGGAGAAACGATCGTTAGGTCTTAGAAAATGTGTTGTGGTGATTTTGGGATTCTCCAAGTGTACTTATCAGTGCTCATCACAGGTTCCAGTATTCACATAGTGAATCTTGTGGTGCTACGTAATTTTTATTACTAATATTTACTTTATTTTTTTATGTTGTTTCTTTCTTGTTTCTTTTTTATTTGTTTTATTTTAATTTCCTTTTCTTTGTATGGTTCTTTCTCCAAAATAAAAGTGTGCATGATACATCTAAGTGTTTTTGCTGTTATGCAATAATGTGTAGCATCATGACATGTCAAGAATTGTCTAAAAATTTGAATATCACAGAGTTGTATTATTAAAGTAATAGTATAAAAGAACCAAAAATGACAATATTTGGTTCTTTTTTATTTTGTAAATATGAAAAGATTCCAAAAAAAAATTGAAGTACCACCAAATTACGGACCAAATTATGGGAATGAAAGTAAACAGATCTTACGTCATTAGATGATATTAGAATTAGGCAACAGCAAAATTTTTTAAGGGCTTTTCAGGAATGCCATTTTAGGCCATTTCTCAATTTACTTTGAAATTTTTTTTTCAACATGTCTATATGTCAGTAATACCACACAGTCTGCCCTGTGAAAGTGCTAAAATTGTATTAAAGTGTAACGAATGCACTTACACAATTTTTGTAACTTGTGATTTACCTTTTTTTGTTTACAATTTTTGTCTTACCTATTTTTTTAAAATTATTTTGTGACATTCATTTTGAACTTTAAAGTAGAGGAAACAAAGTATTATCTTAAATAAAGACGTAGAAAATTCTTCTCTGGCTTAAGAAGTTTTGTTTTCTGCTCTATAACTGTTTTCGCCTTTTACGATGTCCTAAAGCTCCAAACCAGTTACAGAGGAAAACAGAGGATTGTGAATCCAGAGAAGTAGTTTCTACATCTCTATTTAATATGGAACGGTTTCACCAAGTAAGATCAACAGTTAATGAAATACAATATTTTTCAGGACTCCAAAAGGCGAGCCAAATAAGGATCTTGAAGGGTCAGAGAGTGCATATATTGGTTGGCCTTATGCTTGGCCCTATGCATACCACTACCGTTATCCATATGTAATAGTTGGAAAATAAGATGTACCTATTATAGTATTGATTGGTTATATACTTATGCCATATAAAAAAATATCATAACTGATTACTTACTGTAATTAAAAAACCATTTGTTTAATTATGTCGTAATATACAAGTATCATTTTATATAACAGACTTTTCTATATTTCTTAATAAGAAGTTTATAATACCTATTTGATTAATGAAATTGGAAATGTATACCTGCTAAAATGGATTTTTTTTCAAAACCTCAAAAATCAAGTTTTTTGTGATTTTTACATAAATCACACTCTTTAAAATGACAGCCAATTATTAAAGAGATCAATATTATTATGTGTAAAAATTACATAATAAAAGTACTTTAAGATGCATTTTATTCTAGTAATATTTCCGAAAAAAGGCAATAAGTATTCTGCATTTGACAACGTTGGATGCATACCAGGTACCAGCTTTTTAGTGAATTTTCATTTTTAAAAATCACTATGTAGAGGTAACGATGTTGAAACTTTCTGCTTTTTTTATCAGCGCGAGTTAGGGCCACTAGAACAATAATCCAAGGTCAGTTTGAATTTCTATATTGTCACATTTGTTTATGAGATCTAAGTTTATGGACTTTGTTTATTCTATGGTCAGATGTCAATTATAAAGTGTGTTGGTAAGAGCGAACACTCTGAAATTATATTTCTAGAAGGGACGAGAAGTGACAGGTATAGAAAAGTGTAGAAGGTCTAGAATCTCTATGGACAGTATAAATAGACGAGCGGTGCGCAGAGTAAGTTCAGTATTAAGTCGGTGTGGTGTAAATAGTGATCATAGAGTATTAAGCGAGTTAGCAGTGTTGGTGTTTAAGAAGCGATCATAAAAGGCGAATAGTGGAATATAGTTATATGGACATTTAATAATAGAGAGAAATATTTTAGTTGATACTGGTGTTGGAAAATAGTTGATAATAATAAAATAGTAGTTTGGAAAGCTGTGTTTTGTTAGTCAACGAATCTAGTACCCCGTAGAACGTAACAATATGTTTATGTATATATCAAAGCGATAACTCTAAAAATTACTCAACTGATTTGAACGAAACTTGACACATGTCTTCAGTTTGTTACTTTGTTACAATCGCGGAAGAGTTCGTAAGTCATCTATAATGTACATATTTTCCCCCAAAAGTATAGAAAAATATTTTTGAATACGGTATATTTCTGAAAGTATTAAAGTAACTGCAATGGGACTTTACATGTAGCAAGAAATGGTGAAAATAAACGTCTGATGTGAATTTTAAGTAATTCAGAATTTTTTCCAACCTAAAAATAAAATCTGAAAGACATGAATTGAAACAACTTAAGTAGTTAAAGTCTGATGCCAGACAAAGACAGTAGTTAACTGCCATGCGTTGATTGATACATACTACAGGCATACATTATAATGCAACGTTAACTAAACAAAACCAATAACACACGTAAGACGGGATCGCCACAACAATCCTAATGTGGAACGAACGTACACACCCAAACTGTAGCGATCCCACCAAAATGACCGCATTCGGGTATGTTCTGATGCTCGAATTTGTAAAATGCTCACATATTCACATATCCTAATCTGAAAGTGAGAGGGAAAATAAGCAAGTTTTATATCAGCTGCTTGAAGTAAAAGCCAGATGTGATAGTGTGTTTTGTTTATTTATCATGTATTGGCAGTTCTGTTTTAAGGTTAAGTAAATGATTTGTACATTGCTTCTAAAATTGAAACCAAAGAATCTTAACGTGTTTTATTTTTTCATTGTGGTTTGACAGTTCTGTTTTGAGGTTAAGTAAATGATTGTATAGATATTGTGCTTCTAAAATTGGAAACCAAAGAATATTAACGCTAATATTCGTTGATTAATTTTTCAAGTAAGTAAATTATTTGAACAATGAATAGGTACCATTCAACTTCACAAATTCAGCTTCTTGACTTTTATGAATTCAGGAGTACGAACTGTTTATTTGTTTGCGTTAAAAGGCTATTAAAATGGATCGCAGAAGAAATCAGGGTTTAGTATTCACCATAATGGATTCTTATATAAAATGAGGCTCACAGAAAACAACATAAAGTAGGTTTAGTAATCACTTCATAATACATTTTTTATTGTTGACATTAGTAAATTTTTACTAGGAAAATTCACTAATGGAATTTGTTTTTAAACAACTTTTTTGATGGAAAAACTGGTTCGATTAGGTTGACTAGAACGAAATCATCAAGACGATTAACGAAGAAAAATGCCTGCCACGTTTATAATTTGGCTTATACATTTCTTTTCTAAGCATGAATTAAGGTATATTTGCAGTTTAGTTCACTGAGGGTTTTTAGGAAATTATTTTCAGGAATATTCTTAGAACCTCCTCCTGGATGCACAAACCATAAAAGAAATTTCTTGCAAACAACCCCCAAAAAATTACGGGACCAGGAGTCAATAGGGTTGCTGGGCGGGGAAGAATAGAAAGGAAATATGAGCGGAAAATGCACAAAAAACACTTTAGTCGGACCTCGAAAAGCTGCCTTTTTCACATTTTGCAGCCATACTTCCTTTAAACCCTGTCTACCCCGCAAAGCACTCCTATTCCCCCAGGTCCCGTAACTTTCTTGGGGGTTTTCCCAAGAAATCATTCTTGTGGTTTAAGCAGGAGGGACAGGAAAACCTTCATGACTAATTAGCGGACCCCACCCGCTGAAACAAAAACAAGGATGAATGTAATCTGAAAAATAGTGACAGTTAACTGCGGAGGAAGGGATATACAGGGAAAGGGGTATGCAACATAGCAACCGTACAATTGGAGAAATTGCGAAAAAAGTATCAGTTTTAACTTACCGCACCAGGCCAGCGTGGAAGTTTAAATGTAAATAACTCGGCAAATACAAGGAAACGCAAGATAAAAATATTGTCAACGTGTATGTAAGGCACCAAACTTTATGTATCAGCAGTCGATGTATCTAAAACTGTCCGTGGACTAAACTGGAAATTCACCTGAATTAAGTTTCCTTCTCGAAATCTCTTGTAACTTTTAATGAAATTTGTAATACAAGTTTCTTTTAAAGAGACTGATAGTAGCTAGATATCCCAAATTTTAATATTCTACCTTCAGAGAAAATTGAGTTTTTGGCATTTAACGGTTTTTCTCAAAAGGAGCTAGAACACAAGATTTTAATATTTTTCATGATAATAGAGGTGTCGGTGGTAATACTTAAAATTATTCAATGAGCGTGTAATAGGGCCACTTAACCCGGTCTTTAAGGTCTGTTTTAATTTAAAATATTAATTTTAGTAATATGCTGTACTAATAACAAGCACTATATAATGACAATACAGGACACGCCTATGCTTTCGCATGGGTAATATTTGTGACAATCACACTAGCGCCACCTCCCGTGAAATACTGTCAACTGAGCGGGTAATTTCAATTGTACAGGGCTTTCATTATTTTCCGAACCCCACGTGACCGGATTCTGTCTCTCTCTCTCTCTCTCTCTCTCTCTCTCTCTCTCTCTCTCTCTCTCTCTCTCTCTCTCTCTCTCTCTCTCTCTCTCTCTCTCTCTCTCTTATTGGAATATGATTTTGAGTTGGCAGTCAAAAAGTAACAAAAAAAAACCGCTATACTAGGGACTCTAAAGTTACTAAATCAATTGACAATTGACAGTTCAGTCCATTGGCGCTCAATTCACTTTTGACGATTATTTTGTATGTATATTGTGCATTTTCCAAGTTCGACCAGTGTTTACCTTCTTCAAATAATTTTTTATCTGTTAGACAATAAAAATAAACAGTTTTTAACAAAAGTTAGCATTTTCATTGCGTTTTTACGTAAGTTAAAAATGTAGGTGTGTAAAGGTTATGTTGTTGACGATATTCGACATCGCATGGAACAAAGCCCTACCAAACCTGTTCGTCGGTAATCTGCCCAAACAGGTACATATTTGTTATATGTTACACAATACACATTCCTAAAACCGTAAATTAGAAGTTTAGATAATCGCACCTCAATTTGTTTACGTATATTGCAAAATTTTGATATCTATACAAAATAAAAGTAATATTTTATTATGTTTTTAATTATTTTTTTCAACAATCAATAACAGTAAACCATACATGAACAGACTTGCTGTTGAAAATACTAAATAATAAATACATTTAAGACATTTACTGTTTCAACTTATTATAATTTTTATAAAACCCCAAAGGAAATATAAGACAACACTGGCATCTTAGGGATTTCATTAATTCAGGTTGTACAACCGTGTATGCCGGGTTACCTAACTTAAGCGGTCACGTGAGGTTCGGGAATTAATGAAAGCCCTGTATATTTACCTGCATATTCTTAATTTAGACAATTGGTTTATTATAGATAAATATAAAAACTTGTACAGACAAAACAATGAACATTTTCTGATTTAGTTATAAATAGAATTTGTATCAACAATCAGCTTGAAACCTAAATGAATTCAGCATGAATAATTGTGCAAATTTCTCTTACCAATAATCTCATTTCATCATAATTTAAAGTACTACCTTGAAACCGTCGTTAAACTCCTATTTCAAGGATAGATATAGGAATATACTAAGAGCTGTTTCTGACGATATTAAGTTACAATCTATACTTCCCTATAAATAATTGTTCTAGGTATAAATGGTAGCACAGTGATCAATTTGCTATGTCTCTACATGAAAACTGTCTTATTAATCTAATATTTTGAAATATATAAGTGATATACTTAGTACATAATTAAGAAATTGTGCAGATTAAAGGCGATACTAACTCTTACTTCTGTGAATAAATCTATCATAGGGCTGAATCTGCTATTTCTACTTGTCCCTTTAAAAACTTGTCTTAGGAAGATAATTAAAAGCATTACCAAGTAAAATTATTTTAAATGTAAGAAAAAGTGACAATTTATGCCATACTGAAATAATAAAGGACACAGAACAAGATAGAAAAACAGTTTTTTTATATCATTTATTATTAATGAAACACTTTTTGACCTTCATATTTCTTTTCTTTGATGCACTGGAAGACAGTTTATTATGATTGAAACCATTCAACCATCCGTTTACGAAGGTATCTATAAATAAGTACATTATGGTAAATATTACACAATAAATTATCTTCTTCGAACTGTATATATTGGCATTAAGTGATTCTGAATTTGTCTTCTGCTTCAACAAATTAATTCTTTTGGAAGTGACATTGAAATGTAAAATGCACCTTGTGTCATAAATACCATATCCAAATCAGTTCTTTTTGATAACAGTACCGTTTTCTTGCATCTATAATACAAAACTATCCTCAATCCATGTTATAGTTTTTGTTTAATATTAATTTTTAGGCAAATTCGCTGGTAACCAAAACAAAACACAAAAAATCATACTAACGTTTCGGCATCCTTTGGAAACCTATTAATGTCTTTGATAGATTTAACACGTTATAATTCGAACAATTATAGATTGCACACACCCAACCACTGACATTTATTGTGAAATACACAGCTCAAACTCAATTATACACAGTTAAACACCAGCAATCGCGAGTGTTTACATATAAACACGTTTTCGAACGACGTAATATCAGTACTATCCGCTAGGGGCGCTGATATTCTTGTAACACGAAATCAGCCCGAGTGTCCTGTATTGTCATTATATAATATTTGCTAATAGTGTACAATTCTTATGACAATTTACTGCTATAACGCAGTTGCTGCGTCCCGAATTTTTTATTTTAACAGTGAAGAAGTTGTGATTGTGATATGCCTATATGGAGCCTACAAATTAGAGCGTGATTGTAAATCCTTAGACTATGAAGAATACAGGACAGATCATAGTGACAGCGTTGAAAACGGGATGGTTGACTAAAAACATAACACACTATTGTCTTTTATAACTGACGTTAACACTTCTTTATCGACTATGAACACTAAAATGTGATGTCAAACGACTTAAACAGGCACTAAAATGAAAATTTACTTCAGTTAACCTGTACGCTATCGTTTAACTCGCACTCGACACAGATAAAGAGTAATCCATGGTAGAATGACGTCATCATATGGTCCGCCAATTTTCCATGCATAAAGCACAGTATAATAGCATAATCAACAATCTTCTATGCTGTGCATAAAGCATGGCACAACCCTGTCCTGTATCTACTTAGAGACAATCAGTAAAGCGAAAGGAAAATATATTTAAAGAGGAAGAAGAAGAAGAGGACGATATGTTTTATAGGTTAAGCATGAAGTGACAACTGACAACCTGACACTGACAGCTCACAAGTGATAACAGATTAACAGCTGGCCGCCGGTGTTTGGGATGCATTTTCGGTTTCCATACTAAAATCTTTAAAAGTAATTTAATTTAATAATAACAATATCGTATAGAAAATGTCTTCGAAAAACGACATTGTAACGTGTCTTAAACAAGTAGCGATTTTTTTAAAAGTACAACCAGGAAAACTAAGCTACAATGAAGATGGGGTAACTAACACTTACTTTGGCTAGAAAAGTCACTTTTTTGCTTGTTTTTTTTAGATCTGCACGCATACAAAAAATAAAGTAACTACTAAAGGAGTTCTAAACATAATTAATCAATTTCTGAATGATTCCAAATCAGATTTAAGAGGCAAAACTCATGAGGAAAAAGTGTTCACTCGACAGTGGATTGAATATTCAGTTGTTTACGCTGCTTCTACAGAAGAATACAGTAATATTTTTAAGGTGAACATGCGTCATAATCGTCTCTTTATTTTCTGACTTTTTGTATATTTCAGACCCTAAACGATGTGTTTCTACATAAAACCTATTTACTTGGTAATCGCTTAACGATCTCTGATTTAATTCTTTACTACATTATGCAAAACAAAATGGTAAGCATCAGCGAATTACGGATTTAAGTTTGATACATATTTACATCAATTTATATTTTAGGATAAACTGTCTTACCTTGAAAAAGAGAAATTTATGAACATGTGCCGATGGTTTGATAATCTTCAGCAAAATGCCCTAATCCGACAGTCTAATAAGTTGATCGATTTTAACACTATCTACTTGGCTACAATTGTACCTGTGAAACATTGATAAATCATTTATCTAGTTACTAATTTATTAAACAATCTTTTTGTGATTTTTTTTATCTACAATATAATATAAGTTTAATGTAATTAAACATGTTCTTTTTCTGAAGAGGGGGAAAGAGTTAAAAATTAGATCCAAGTTAGTCATATGTAGGGTTTTTTTTTTCCTCAGGGCTCGTCTGTGGCCTTGCCGCCCCGATAGCACTGCACACATGTAAGGTTACCATCCTCCGGATTTTCTGAGACATGTTCTGGTTTTTGATTCATCCAAGGACATCTAGTCTGATTTTAAGAACATGTGTGGCCTTTTAGTGAATTTTCTTTTAAAAAATTCACTAATGAGATCCCGACTTTTGAATTTTGAAAAAATTTCTTCAAATGAGCGCTAATTAGGTGCGCTGGAACACATATCCGGGGTGCGATTTTACGTTTCCGTGTTCAATTCAAAACGACGCGGTCTTGAAATAAATACGGGAAAGTATTGAAATATTCATTGGCAAACCCGTGTTGATATCGAGGTTCCAGGCACTGAACCACGGATTTGTTTGGAAACAAGTCGCATTTGTTCACATCCAAAACCGTGTTGATTTTAAGGACAAAATGGTTACATACTGTATCTCACATGTTGCTTACTAATGGCGAGAACCATTGGCAAGTCCAGTACGCACTCGATGTAATTTATATCCTTTATTAAAAATTAAAAATATACAAAAGAATAAGTTAGAAATACACCCAGTGCACACTGGTTGTCCCAATGGATTTCGCTATAAATTTCGCGATTGTGGCAATTCGTCAGCTTTAACAGCAGCTGTTTAAAATTGTTTTATTTCCGTTTTGTTTGAGGTTATCGCAGTTTTAAATTTACCGGCTAAGTCATGGAACATCTTAAAAGTTTCCTTCGTCAACACACTAAAGACTTTGAAATTTTAAGGTTCTAAGAGCACTCTTTGGTAAATTATGTTTGCAAGGTGCAATGTGCGTTATTTTACACCGGAACTTACGATGAACAATGTATTTGTTTAGTTAGTGCATTTTCTTTAGAAACAAAGACAAATTGGATAATGCGTCGATTCCCAAAACCTGTACGTTACGAGTTCCGAAAAGTATACGTTTGTCAACTTGCAGAAATAAACAAATCGAAAAACAAGACAAAAGGATGAAATAGAAATTTCGATTGCAAGGTAAAATATAAATATTTTTTTTTTTAAATTACATAATGTACTTAGAAAAATTCGCCTCTATTAAAGAGAGGCTAAAATGTCACTATAGACATTAATTTCGAAGATTTTCATAGGGTAAGCCTATTGCGTTGATCTGAAGACACAAAACAGATATCTATATCTTATTTTAATTCGGCAGCAGCTAAATCGTATCACGAGTTTAACATCACAGAGAATAGAGGAAGATGCATATAAAGTATTGTCTAATGCTCATAAAAAATTCTCTGGATCGTCAGGTTACCCATTTAAATGAACAGTGGCGGCTCAAAAATTACGGTAGTAGAGACAAAATGGATAAAGTGGACATTTTAAAAGAAAACAGACAGAAGTACTAGATCTTAATGTTAAAATGTGTATTGTAGAGGACCCCATTATTTGCGTTTTAATTACTTCAATAATGCAGAGATTTTGTTGCGGGGCTGGCATATCATTTATGTGTGAAAGGAATAACCTACAGCAATCGCTCGTAGAAAAATAGAGACCTTGCAGTGGAAGGATCCAATCAGGTAGACCCTCGAAAGCTTACGAAGGCCGAATAAGAAAACGTCCCCGTGCTCATAATATTTATCTTAATATTAACAATAATCAACCTGTTACAAAAAAACATTAGTACTTTAACTTCCTACATAATGAAAATTATTTTGATTTGTTTGTGAAAATAATATTTAGTTAAATATAGATATGTTGGCGACAAATAAATTATATATAACTAGGTACCTATTCTTTGTTCTGTGCGTAGGTAGAAAAACCCCCAAAGATTGATTAAACCATTTTAAAAGTAATACTATATTTTTCATTTGAGTTAGAGGTGGCTGTAACGTTTATTGATTTCAATAGGTATTGTCAACAATGCTCCATAATAAAAACAAATAAAAAATAAGTAAAGTAGGATATACCTACTACTTACCAATTTTTTCTTCATTATTTTATATTGATATAAAGTATAGAAATGAAAATTTGTTTTCTTAAATCTTTTTTATATTGTTAGAATGTTTAACACAATTTTGTTCGATTGCTCTAAACGTAAGTTATGCGATCCTTTTTGTGATGAGTAAGTTTATTAAAAAACATTAGGCCATATACGAATGTGTTGTCCTGTTTTGTGTAACGTCTCCATGGTCAGTACCAAGGCGCTCTTTGAAATGAAAACGGAAACGTGAACATGTACCGCCAGTCATTTCTGAACAAATCCGTGCGTGATTCATTGTCTGGCGCTTCGAAATCAACACGGGTTTGTCAATAAATGCTGCAATACTTTCCAGTGTTTATTTCAAGACCGCGCCGATTCCAAATGAACACGGAAACGTAAAATCGCATATATATATATATATATATATATATATATATATATATATATATATATATATATATATATATATATCACACCGATAACTCAAAAAATTATGGGCCGATTTTGATTAAATTTGGTGAATACCATCCTTTTGCAAGTGGCTTGGAAGTTCGTTAGCCAAGATAATCGGCCCAGGTTTTCCCGGAAAATTTGTGTTTTCTTTCGAAAAAAAATTATATCTTCGGAAATAACACAGTAAGGGCAACCAAATTTGGTAAACGCCTTTATAAAATTATAGGTAAATTACCTACCAAAATTTAGCTGTGAACGTCAGAAGACAAAAAACTTATAGGCATTTAAAGAAAAATAAATTGGGGTTTTTCTCAAACCGTGAAAGAGACAATTTAAATCGTCAAAATTGAGATCTTCCACTTGGCCACATTCACATAAGGGTGTTTCAGCTATATTTATTTTATATAGATGTGACTTCATCATGCAATGCCCTGTTCGCATTGTTATTATTGCAGTAATGTGTCTTCTGTTTATGTAAGGAAATAAACTATACCAAGGTGTTTTAGGATACTTTACTTGAATGTTTCTATACCATTTTGTATGTGTGTTTTTTCCCCAATGCTCGCTAAAATCTTGTATCGCATGTATGTATTCAGGTAACAGGTCTAAAGGACTAATCTCTATCGATATTGGTACATTGAGTTGACACCCTGTTTTGGCCAGGATGTCTGTCTGCTCGTTTCCATTGATTCCCAGGTATCCAAGCAATTTTGATGTATATATTTTCACTTTGCTTCTTAAATAGTACTTTTTGTTTTAAGACAGATAAAGTCATTATTGGCGTTCAATTCATGTACAGTCACTTTATCTATTGCACTACTTGAATCTGACAGAATGATGGCATTATTAATTTGTTTTTCTAGGCAAAGATTGCAGGCTTTTTGGAATGCTATAACCTCTGCTGTACATATATTGATGTAATTCGTTAATCGAGCTGCAAAGTTTATTTCTGAACTAGGTATATATACTCCGAAGCCTGTTTTTTGTAAGTCTTCAGATGTGTCAGTGTATACAAGTGTATGTGTGTTTTGGTATTTATCTATTGCCTCTAAGAAATGTATATTAGTTGTGTCCTGTTTATTTAGATTTAAATTTAGAGGTTTGATTTGTGCCATTTGGACTTTGTATTCTGTACTATAACAAGGAAGTTTTTCATGTTTTTTTTTTGTCTTTTTCAAGTCTTTTGTATGCTTCTATAATATATGGTGCTTCCCTATTTCTCCAATATCCCTGCCGAATTTGCACTGGGCTTTGAATATTTACAATCATATCTATTAGAGGGTGGTTTTCAATTCTGATAATTTTCAAGAGAAATTTAGATGCTAACCATTTTCTTCTATATTCTAAGTCAGTCTCTCCTGTTTCAGCTAGGAGAGCCTGAATCGGCGTTGTTTTCATGCACCTTGTTATTATCCTGAGGGCCATGAATTGTTTAATTTTTTTAGTATCTCTTTTGAGCATGGCTTTAATATGTGTGACCCATAATCTAGATGTGACTTTACTAGTCCATTGTACGCCATTTGAATTGTAGCTGGGTCTGCACCCCACCATGTTCTCCAAATGTTCTAATTATATTTATATTTTTTAGTGCTTTGCTTTTAATTGATGTGCACTGTCCGTTTTAGGTTTTCAGTAAATATCACTCCCAGGTAGGTAACCTGTTGTTTAAATGGTATGTGTTCGTTACCTATGTTGATCTGAGATGGCTGTTGATTCCTTTTACCTTTGGTAAGCCACATGGCTTCGCATTTATTTGTTGAAAGGGTTAATTCGTGTTTATGCAGCCATTCATTTATGTCTTGTAGTGTTTTATTCATTAACATTGTCATGTTTACATCTTGTCCTTTAATTAGGAGAAGTAAATCATCTGCATATGCTAATAATGTGATTTCATGTGGTATTACATATATATATATATATATATATATATATATATATATATATATATATATATATATATATATATATATATATCTTTTTTTTTATTCAGTTCAATAATACATCATAAAAACCCTTTAAGGGTCTGACAACATAATAAATAAAAACATAAATTTAACATGTGTAATTGGGAACTAGTTTTCAATACTACATTAATGTCTATTATCATAGTGTTCTCTTGTTCAGCAAGTACTTCTTTATCTCACTTTTCTATTTGTTTGTTTTTAATCTTTTCATTTCTTCAGGTATTTCATTGTATAGTTTTACACCATTAAATAGTATCCTTTTTTGTCCTGTGTTTGTTCTTGCAGCCTCTGTTCTTATGTCTAAACGTCTCCTTGTACCATAACTATGTACTTCGATGCTGCATCTCATTTGCAGTTCTGGTTCATTTATTTCTCCCTGTCTTAGTTTGTGGATGATTTTCATTGTTTCATAATTTGTTAGTTCTGCAATGTCCAATGGTTTAGTTTTTCTGAAAACTTCATTTGTTGGGGTCCAATAACTCAGATCATATATTAATTTTAGGATTTTATTTTGTATCCTTTGTATACTAGATATATCTGTTTTATTGCCAGTTCCCCAGAAAGGAATCATATACATCAATTTACTTTTTATATATGCCTCGTACAACATTATCTTCTGTGATTTTGGGAGACAGTTTTTGATTTTATAAGCCATTGCTATATATGATATCTCCAATTTTAGTTCATTTCTGTGTTTAGTCCATTTTAAGTTTTTATCAATGTTTAGGCCTAGATATTTTACACTGTCTACTTCTTTTATGCTTCTTCCTGTAATTGTAATATTCATTTGGTGTCGTTAGACGATTTGTGTTTGTCCATCTCATTAGTAGTTCTAGATCTTCATTTTTTCTTTGGTTTTCTTGTCATCCACATTTCCATAGAAAATTGCCAAGTCATCTGCATACATCATTTGTTTCCCATTCAATTTGTATAGGCTCAGTTCGTTTATATATAGTATATACAGGTATGGTCCTAGAATGGACCCTTGAGGAATGCCACAGGTCATGTGAGTTCGTTCACTTTTCACATCTTATATATATATATATATATATATATATATATATATATATATATATATATATATATATATATATATATATATATACTTCTATTTGTATTTAATCTATAAATTAGGTCGGCTAGGTGACAATTTACCTTTAATTCTAACAGCCTTTTGTAGAGTATTTGTATATTTACATTATCGTAGGCGCTTGTTATGTCTAAAAATATAGCCAGAACAGTTTCATTTGAAGTAAAAGCATTCAGGACATATGTTGCTAAATAAACTATGCTATTAACTACACCCATGCCTCTTCTAAAACCTATTTGGTTGATGTTAAAAACGTTATATTCGCAAAACAACTCAAGCCAATTTTTTAGTATGGATTCTCATGTTGGTTATTGTGCCCTTTGAATTATTCATTAACTTTTCAACAATTTCCTGGGGTAATAGATACATACACACTCTATACTTTGATAGTCTGGAGCAGCATAGAATATTTTTAGGGTGAATAATTTCGCCTAGAAGAATTAGATAATCTTGTAGCTTCGTTGCACTTATAGGTGGAAATAAAATAGCTTGGTTTTTTGAAGGGTATTTTTGTTGTGCAAATATGGTGGAGTAGCTCTTGTTGGTAGGGGTTTGTATTTGAGACCTTCTGTGGTCAGAAGCCTCATTTATAATTTGAGACATTATTAAACGTCTACTTACGTTTCTATAATCTGATCCTGTCTTTTCGGATCATACTGAAAAGATAAGGCAAGTAAAATGTAGTCTTCTTACTGATAAGGTTTCACTGTGAAAATTGTGTCCTATTCACATTAACTATCTAGGTATTTTATTGAAGTAAAACTGTACTTACAATTTAGATAACCTTACTGTGTGGTCAAGCTAAGCACTAGTTCACATTAACTGGTGTATTCAAAATTAGTAATTAATATTACTATATTAGTATAGCGTACTGACGAGCTCTAATTAGAGCGAAACCAGTCCCTATATTAGGGGAGAAATAGGCCAGGGCTGATAATTTACCAAATTGTTAGTTGGTTGTACATAGTCTCTGTTTTATAACATTTTGTATTATTTGGAGCTGTCGTAATAACATACTACTTGGTTCTGCAACGAGATGGCGACTCCTGTCTTACGTCTCACTATGTGCTGTGAGGTTGGGTACCATAGCCGTATTTCTTTATAGGTGTTTTCTCGCTGCAATTAATATACCGTCCTGACGAGCTCTAGATTTAGATTAGATTAGCTTTTATTTGTGAATGGGCTGTTTAAGTCCCTTCACCGCGACCTTAGGTCTATTGTGGCTCACATCTAATTATTTAGATTTCACCTATCAATTCCAGCTCACTTAGGGAGTCGATCTTTTCTTGAGGGTGAGAGTTTGTTTGGCAGGTGTACTGCCATCTGAGTAAAGTCGCTTGCCCGTTTCGAAGCTCAAAGAGAGATAACCTCTCTCCGAGTTCGTCTGGACCCGACATCCGTCAGTGTTTGCCTCGAGGCGGTATCATGAAGTCCCGCTCTCAAGCAGCATCTAATCTCCAGTTGTAATCCACCCCTAGAGATCTCAGCTCCCCTCAGGCTCTTCCAAACCTGACACCTAACAGTGTTAAGACTCAAGGCAACATCCCATCGAGTCCCGCTTCCGAATATCACCCCAGCGAGGCCGTCCGTCTGTTTCGTAGCACACAGTATGGGCTCCAAACTCCGGGTGTTTACCACTCATCAGAGATCAGAGCCCCCGGGACGTCTGGACACACGACACACGCCAGGGCTCAATCCAGGGCGGTATCATCTGGAACCCCGCTCCTGAGTAACAACCAAGCGAGGCCAATTGTCAGTCTTTGAGGCCACAGTGGAGGCGCCAAACTCCGGGTGCATATCACTCCCCAGACATGTCTGCCTCCCCCCAGCCTCACCTGCACCAGACCCCCGCCAGTGTTTCATTGACTCGAGGCGATATCATGGAGTCCCTCCCTCGAGCAGCATCCAGGCAGGGTCGTTAGCCTGTATCGATGCTCACAGAGTACGCCCAAGTCTCCAGATGTAATCCACCTCTAGAGACCCCAGCCACCTCCGAAATTCATCCAGGTCCAACACCTGCCAGCGTTAGCTTAAATTTCACCCAACAAATCGAGCTTCAGACAGGAGACGACACCTGTGAGGTGAAAGTTTGTTTGACACATGTACTGCCATCTGATCGAAGTCGCTTGCCCATCTCAAAGCTCAAAGAGAGATAACCTCTCTCAGAGTTCGTCTGGGCCAGACATCCGTCAGTGTTTGACTTGGTGCAGTATCATGAAGTCCTGCATCCCAGCATCATCCAAGTGAGGTCGTTTGTCTGTTTCGAAGCTCACAGAAGAGGCCTCAACCCTTAGTTTTTTTTCCACCCCTAAAGATCTCAGCTCTCCTCCGGGTTCGTCTAAACCCCACACCCACCAGTGCTAGACTCAAGGCGACATCCCATCGATCCCCGCTCCCGAGCATCGCACAAGCGAGGCCGTCCGTCTGTTCCGAAGCACACAGTAGGGGCCCCAAACTCCGGGTGTTTACCACTCGTCAGAGTTGTCAACCCCCTCCGGGTCGTCTAGACACACGACACTTGCCAGCACTCAACCCAAGGCGGCACCCATCCGGAACCCCGCTCCCGAGTAACAACCAAGCGTGGGCAACCATCCATTTCTAAGCCCAGACGGCCTCAAAATCCGGGTGTACATCACTCCCCAGAGATATCCGCCTCCCTCCAGGCCTACATGGACAAGACCCCCGCCAGTGTTTGATTCCAATTAGTCGCCTTTTACGACAGACAGGAGTTACCTTGGGCCTATTCTTTTAGTTAGTGCCCGGACCCACGAGCTCTAATTAGAACGAAACTGGTCTACGGTTTTGATTGTGGTGAGAATACATCTAGCCTTACATACATTGTCTTTATATTGGGGAAGAAATGGGCCAAGGCTGACAATTTACAAAATTGTTAGTTGGTTGTAGATAGTCTCTATTTTATAACATTTTGTGTTATTTGGAGCAACAACATACTACTTGGTTCCACAACGAGATGGTGACTCCTGTCTTACATCTCACTATGGAACATCATATAAGACCCAACCAGTTGTGGGATGTGTTTCAATGGTAATTCTACTAATTCTGTAATTAATTGTTATGTACACTTTAAATATAATATCCCGGGCATGAAGCCGATCTGGAGTATCATGTAAACAAAACATTAGCTAACATGTGCTTACATGGCCCAGAGACAGTGTCGTTGCCTTCTAAGCAGAAGGTTATGCAATCGAATCCAGCTCGATGAATGTATGTTTTATTTTGATATTTGGAGAAACGATAGTGCACAGATGTCATATGTTTTGAACAAGATCTCATTTTTGTTTAAAACGCCTGAATAAGTTTGTCACCTTTGAGTCCAAAATTATAATTTTGTTATTGTTGATATTGAAAAAACGGGTGTGATTAGGTTAACTAAAACAAAATAATACCGGCGATTAATAAGGAAAAATAACTGCTACGTTTATAACTTGGCAGATACTTCACTTTTCTAAATATGAATTGAGTTTCCTTCTGGAAATCGTTTGTATATCTTTAATGAAATTTGTAATACAAGTTTCTTTTAAAGAGATTTACACTATCAGCATCAGATATAGCAAAATTTAGTTCTTTAGCCTCATAGAAAATTTAGTTTTGGGCATTTTTCTCAAAAGGAGTTGGAACGCAAGATTTTTTTGATAATAGAGATATAGATGGTAAAACTTTCGAAAGAATTCTTCAAATGTGCGCATACTAGGACCGCTAAAATCGATCTTCAAGGTCTGTGTAGGTTTAAAGTATTAACTTTACTAATAAGCCGTATAATAATAGTGTACAATTCTTATGAAAATTCGCTACTATAACGCACTTGCTGTGTCCCCAAATTTTCTAGTATTTATTCACTTAGTTTATTCATCCCTCTGATGGCACTTACTTCGTTAGTGAAACGACTGTCAAATATAAAACTGTGTTGTGATGAATTGGGTTCTCTAAGTTGTACTTATCAGTGCTCATTACAGGTTTCAATCTTCACTCATTGAACCTCCTGTATAACTATGGAAACTCCCTAACTCATGTAAACAACCGTGAACAGGTATTTAGATAAACAGATACTATGTTTAATTCAGTTATTTGTAGTGATGGGTCATTATTTAACAGTCTGTTATTTTTTAACGTTTGCCAAGCCCCAACGGTAACCACCTGTTATGGATATATAAAAATAACAGGTACAAAATAACGCTTTACACTACACTAGAATTCGGACTCGTATCTGTTTCTGTTCCACTGCAACTAGCTTCGAGCTTCGATGAATAAACATCGGTTTTCATCGGCAACTGTTAAATTTAACGGGATGAATGGACATGAGACTGGGAATGCTAAATATGTATGGGTATACAGTATAGAGCGGACTTTACTTCATAACATAATACTTAACACTTAACACTAGTGTGCTCGCTCTCGCTCACAGCTTTGGAAACGTAGGATCGTCGGTAAGCGTACTGATAAAGATGACTGGTGAACCTAAAATGTAACTAGAGATCGTTCTAAGAAAGGATAAAAGTATAATGTAATAACAAACCATATGTACAGAATAAAGGCAAATTTCTTTACCGAAATGTTATGAGAGCTGCAGTATGTTGCAGTTCTTAGAGTCACTCCCTTTGTAGTGTAGTAGTGTATAAAGCATTTATTTGTTGAAGATATTGCTGCCTTGCAATAAAACTTCTAAGGTCCCAAGACGTGAATTCTTGCTGTGGCATTGAAATTTAGGTAAAGACCCCTAATAAAATAAATTTGTGAGAAATGACTAGTTTATAATTCCTAAAACATCCAAGTAAGTAAATACTTATAAAAGACTCCTTTCAAATTTCTAAAAGTTTCACTTCAGAGTGGCAACAGATTTAAGACACGCTTATTATAATTTCTTAGCCCTTTGTTTGATCTCGACAAAATTTGAGATTGATACACTACGTGAAATAACGGGGTAAAAATACAATGCAGTCAGCTTCCGGTTTTGCAGAAACTCTATCAACTTTCATTAATTTTTTACCAAATTATTATTAGTGATGAATACCCAAAAAACCCCTTCATCATTTTTTTTTATAAAAAATTTATTAATTGTTTTAAACATAAAACAAAAATATTTATTTTAAACATTATAGCTGCATAGTATAGTAAACAATATAATTATGTTTCAGAGAATTAGAGATATTTAAAGTTTTTGCTCTATCCACATTGTTTCATAATTATTTTTGTCTTTTTATTCAAATTAACCACCTTCATACCTCAGGCCGGATCAACTGATAGTTACATCACCCGGGGATCGAACCTGTGTAGCAGCGAATCTCCTTTACCCAACTACACCACCGGACGGGTTCAGCTACTGTTACTACGTCTACGTGGAATTCTTAATAATTCATAGTTCATCCATATAACACTAAAATATGATATCGATCGACTATCCAGTTCAAAATAGGTAACAGATAAATAACGGAACCTGTTATTTTAAAATGTTAT
The DNA here is from genome assembly GCA_964006375.1 of Tillus elongatus. Classification (NCBI taxonomy): domain Eukaryota; kingdom Metazoa; phylum Arthropoda; class Insecta; order Coleoptera; family Cleridae; genus Tillus; species Tillus elongatus. Next base: position 58,913,373 of record OZ023264.1, read on the forward strand.
TATTAAATAACGTTAACAGGTTCAACTATTAATAGAAACTAACTGTTTTGCCCATCACTAGTTATTGTGTGTTTACTGCCAGGCAAGCCTACCCTGGCATACACAGACACACACACACAAACATTTAAACACAAAGAGCATATTAGTTATAGAGATAGAACCATCACCAAATAAAACTAAAAGTTGTATTGACAAAATTTAAACGCATTTCAAATAAATTGTACCCATAAAACACAATTAAGTACATCAATGTAAAAAAATTGTATGTGCACGGATAGCAAAAGAAAACAAAAATCAATAAAATGGCAAAAGGACAGAGTGGGGAGCAGACACATTCACCAATCCAGACTAGTCAAATGATTGTATAGATAGAATAAACCTGTCAAAATCGGCATGTGCAGTCCATAAACGAAGTACAGTAGAAGTTCGATAACATGAACAGAAAAAAACCAATAGTGTTCAACCTAACGAATGTGTTCACACTAATGGGGGTCCGATTTTTATTGCAAATTTGTATGCTTAAGACACATAAAAGTGAAATTTTTGTTTCAAATTAAAATAAAATAAAATTTATTTCTAGTGAACATAAATCTTATACAATAAATTAACAAAAACTTAAATATGTAATTGCAAAAACAAAGAGAAATACTTTCACATGTATTAAGTATGTAACATGTGTACATATTATGTGTAACTATGAATGGATACATATTATGTACATATGTACTATGTTTATCTATACTCAAAAGAACAATTTGGTAGTATAAACATGAACATAATGTGTTTTAGTGGTTATTTTGTTGAAAGTATGATGTGATGCTTCTTTGTACCATCTTTACAGACATGCATGCTAACAGAGCTTTCTCTTGCGCACGTTTCAGATTCAAAATGTGATAAATATCTATCTGATTTTGTTCGGCCCAAATGTTTAAAGCTTTGACTGCGTCCCGATGTGTAATATTTTTGGATTGCTCTTCAATGGTTTCAGGATTACTTGCCTCTAATACTTCATCTTCATCAGCATCACTTATTGTTTGTGACAGACTTTCATTTTCAGTTGTAGGATTAGCATCTTTATTCCATCCTTCGATATCATGTGCGGTAAATGTACCCTAAATAACATTAAAGAATACATACAATCAATCAGTTTTATGTGTGTCCATTATTTACGCTTACAAGATTAGTTGCTTCTAGCAGGGCAACAGTATATGCTATTGCTGTCTTGGGCTGATCTTGGTTCCACATTTGTTTCAAAACGGCCAAAGGAAGTTCGTCTTCATTATCATCTTTCCTATTCAATAAATTTCTCCAACATTTTAAAACTGCATCTCTTAGTGTCAAACTTTTTAGAGCAACTCCCAAATTTTCTGCTCTGGCAACAAGTGAACTAAGCAAGCTCCTCCGGTAATAGAGCTTAGTCAATCTAAAACATTTTGGTCAAGCAGATGAACTAGGGGAGTTACATTCGGCAGCATAAACATTGTGAATATTGCCCCACATGTAGTTCTTAATTCTTCCTTGGACGAGTATTATGGGGCATTGTCTATGATAAGGATGGCCTTTTAAGGAAGATTTTGACTTCTCAGAAAATATTTTATCTGGAATAGTGAAATGATATAGAAAAAAATGATTACACATGCACATGTACTGCAAGTTTACAGACTTGAGAAACAAATTGCTGGAAAAAACAATTTAAAAAAATTTCCGGAGTCATCCATGCATTTTTCATGTTTTTGTATACCACTGGACATTTAAAGTTTTTTAAAGACCTCGGATTTCTAACCTTCCCTATTACAAATGCTTTTAATTTGTGAGATCCTAAGGCATTTGTACAGCCGAGTAAAGTGCTTCGTTGCTTTGCTGTTATCATGCCAAGGGCAGTTTTCTCGGATATTGAAATGTAACTTTTGTCTGCTAAAAGTTGCCAATATAACCCTGTTTCGTCTGCATTGTAAATCTGATGATTTGAAGTCGAATTCATCAATAACTCTTTTGTGTTCTATTCGGAATGGATCTACAAGTTCAGGCTAAGAAGACAACTTCTCAGTAATTTTCAAAAATCGTATATCAAATCTATACTTAAATCGCTGCAGTCATCTATCACTGGTGGCTAAGTGACCTCTGTTCCCGTATAGATATGCATATACACTTGGGGCCTTTTGTTTTAGTATGTTTCCACTTACTGGCATGTTGTTTCGGCGTTGGGTATGGAACCACTTGTAGACTGCACTTTCAACTGCTGGATACTCTGCCTTTTGTAAAGTTCGCTTTTTTGTAGGGCGTAAGGTTTTGCTGCCCATTTATTATTGCATCTCTTTTAGATTTTATTGAGCAAATGGTAGATTTAGCTACTCCATATTTTCAAGCCAAAGCACTGACACTTCAACCATTGTTATGTTCTTCTAATATGGTAGCCTTTTCGTGTAATGACAAGCACTTTACTTTACGTTTAGCCATTAATTAGCTTTCATATTTTTGCACACTTTTATGAAGCTACACTTAAAGCACCACAGTTGAAAAATATGTATGTAAATGCTTCGCACAATCAAATCTGCAGAAGAGAACTGAATGAACTAATGCTGCTATGTGTAGTATAACCACAGAACAGGTTGAGATAGGTCCGTGTGACCTACACGAGTCATACTTTGAAGAAGTGTTGTTCACATTATCGAGAGTGCATGCTGTTCACGTTACAGAATTGTCAAAGTAAATAATTTGATGTTCACATTACTGAGCTGTTCACATTACTGAGCTGTTCACATTTACGCATGTTCACGTTATCGAGTTTCTACTGTATTATCAAAAAATGAACAGGTGGTTAAAAATAAGTATATTTCTTTAAATAATTAGTTTTATCAAATTTTAGACATGATGCTTCTGTCTGGTTGGTTTGCTAATCACCTTAGTCCAGAACTTAGTTATTGTAAGTAATACTGACAAAATTGTTACCTCAAAGCTTTTGAATGTTTTGGTGTTTAAATTTTCTTTTTTGAACAATTCTGGCTTGACCATTCAATGACATTGAACACATTGTCTATTAGGCCAATCAAAGCTGCAAAAATAAGAAGCTTTTTTCCTCTTAAGGAATTAAAATGAAATAACTAATCATTTAAAATCATCTATTTTTATATAACAAGTTTTGCTAAATTGGTTTTTACATAAATTTCTTGTAAGGTTTCTGTTATTATTCCAGTTGCAACTGTGGTGTTATTTTCTCTGATAGTAAATGGTTGACCACTTGTCATAACCATTCTTTTAAGAAGTGTCAGATATACTTTACCATGTTCACCTGGCATAATCATGCTAATATTTTCATCTGAAATATAAACAAAGTTTAAAATTTACCACATATTAAATATCCAGCAACAATGGTTCAAAATGTTACCTATGGAATTATAAATATGTATATATAAATTAAATTATGTTCTTCTTATTCGTGTTTTTCAATAATCCTTGTTGCCGGTACCCCACCCCCGGATTAGCCCGGATAATCGAAAGTACTGTATTTGATTAGAATTATTAAAAGGAAATGACAAAATTACGAATGGTTTTTTAGAAGTGTCAAAATTAATATGCATGTAGCTGTAATCCCTTTGGTTGCTTATGAGGTGTAATCTAGTCCAAATTGTGTAATATGAAAAAACACAAGTTTTAAATATACACCTCGTGTAACTGTCTAATACAAAATAAATAAATAAAATATGACAAAATATAAAAGTTGGCCTAGGAGTTTGAATTTTTTTCCTCTTACTCAGTTTTCCTTTCTATATAACTTTTCTTTATAACATTTTGTCGCATCTCTCACAGAAAAAGCACTTTACTGAAAAATAACTTTTATTGTGAATTTCCAAAGCATACTTGATTTTTCGAAATTAAAATTATCGCACAGAGTATTTTCTATCCACGCAAGGATGCACCTCAGGTAATGAAATTTTAACCGATTTTTTGCCCTGTAGATAGTTTTCTTTTTAAAAAATCATTTATCAGAAAATCGCGACTTTTCAATTTTGAATTATTTTTTTTCAAATGAGCGCTAACTAGGTCTCCTAGAACCCATACCCGGGGTCAGTTTCGATTTTTATATGTTTATATATAGGTGTATATTTTATGTGTGTGTGTGTGTGGTTTTTTTTTTAAATTTATTTATTTTAACAACACACCACGAGGGCTCACAGCCTAAATACTATCGTACCGTGGGTGTTGACAAGGAGGAAAGGGGCAACTTATTAATTCTGGACTTGAGGGTTCGGAGGAGAAGGAAAAACATGTGCCGGCAAGGAATTCCACAACTTGGAAGTCCTCAGGACAAAAGAGAGGGTATAACAAGATGTTCTATGTCTGGTGACCTGGACAGTAAAAGGGTGCATTCGCTCTGTTCCCCTGGTAGATCTGTTGGGGGCAGCAGGTGGGGGAACTATGGAGGAAAGTTCCTCTGAGCAGTGCCCTTGCAGATATCTATAAAAGAGAGAGAGGTCACCAACGGCACGTCGGTGGGCAAGGGATGGCAGCCTTTAGGTGAGGGTAGGGTCACCGATGAGACGTATAGCTCTCTTTTGAATGGAGTCCAGGATAGTGAGTGTAGAAGCGGCAGCTGCACCCCAGATGTGGGAGCAGTATTCGAGGTTTGGTCTTATTTGTGAAGTATATAAGGTATAGAGATTAGCTGGTGAAAAGTATTTGCGAGCCCGGAAGAGGAAACCTAATTTCTTAGCAGCCGCTTCTGCAATTGATGTGACATGTTGGTGCCAATTAAGATTTCAATCCACAGAAATTCCAACAAGAGAAAAGGACTCATTACTTTGAATAACTTGGTTGTTCATTGTGATAGGTCTAGAACTGGTGTATCTCTTATGAGAAAGAAAGCAAGACAGATTTGGTGGGGTTGAATTGTACAAGATTTCTACTTCCCCAGTCTAATATTTTTTGGAGATCCACGGAGACAGAACTCTCCATGAGTCTGCGATCCTCATCTAATTGGGCTAAAGAGACAAGCTTAGAATATTGTATATTTGAGTGGAGGGTGCTGTCGTCCGCGTAACTGTGAACTGGGTTGGATGTGCCAGAGAGGAGGTCATTGATGTGGAGAAGAAACAAAGTAGGGGCTAAAGCTGAACCTTGAGGAACTCCTGCATTAATTGGATACAGTTTAGAGGAATGGCCATCCACAACAACAGAAATGCTCCTGTTGGAGAGAAAATTTGCTGTCCAGGTACAAAGTTTTGGTGGTAAGCCATAGGCCGGAAGTTTATTAAGCAGCGCTGTGTGTGTCACACCAATAACTCAAAAAATAATGGACCGATTTTTTTCGATTTTGGTGAGTATCTTCCTTTTGCAAGTGGGTTGGATAAGTTCGTTAGCCAGGAAAATCAGATGAGTTTTCCCGGAAAAATTTTGAGTTTTCTTTCGGAAAATGTTTATATCCAGAAATAACAAAGCTGTGACAACCAAATTTGGCATGCCGATTTATATCATAAATATTAAAGTACGTACCAAATTTAGATCTGTAAATTGAAGAAAAAAATGTTATAGGCATTTAAATTTAAAAAAAGTTATAGGCATTTAAAGAAAAAAATTTTGGGATTTCCCCCCTGAAACGTGAAAGTCGCAATTTGAAACGTAAACATTGGCAACATTTAGGCAAAGGCCCTGAAACCAATACGGGTTATGTAGAGAAACTGTCGCGATTTGAAACGTCAACATTGGCAACATTTAGGCAAAAGCCCTGAAACCAATATGGGTTATGTAGAGAAATTCTCGGAAGAAAAGTGTTTTACAAACCTTTAAGTCTCACCTTCAACCGTCTTCGTCCTTCATTTTATTAAAATATTTCCAGAAAATTAATTTCAAATAGACCATTTCTCTGATGCTTTGGCAGTAGTTTTAGTTTATGGTTTAATCATCTATAATTTTTAGCGAATTTTCGTAGAAAAAATTCGCTTTATAGGAGACCGCGACTTTCGAATTCTGAAAAGATTTCTCCGAATGAGCGGGAACTAGTCCCCTAGAACCCACATCTGGGGTTAGTTGCAGTTTTTATCTGTTCTCATATATACAGGGTGTCGCTTGTCTACAGTAAAGCTCAATACATGCGTGATTATACAAGATATGAGAAAAAATTGGATAGGTTATTTATAGGGTGTCTTGAGCTGCATCTTATAAAATTATTTTGATGATTACAGGAGGCATTTTCACATTTTTGGCACATATCAAAAATTATGATACGGTCTCTATACCAATAGAGATAGAAAAATCAAGATGCCGTATACAGCGCGCTCCCAAATACTGACTAAATTTGAAAAATTCAAACTGTCGTAACTCTTTGTTTTCAAATTGAACAACTACCTATGTCTACAGGCTTTAGTTTTGGAAATAAGTTTTGCATTTTTCTTTTAGTCTTAATTATATATTAGATATATAATCTGAATTTTATGTATTTGTAAAAAATAGTTAGTCAGCTTTCACAGAATTTTTTGTGTTACCGTAGAAATTATTGTTCGCGGGATTTTTGTAACATTTTGGTAATAAATGTTTAATAAGTTATTGTAAAAAATATGTTTTCAGATTTTCGTCAAAAAATTCTTTGCAAATTTTCATGCAAATTTTTTTTAGTTCGTCGGAAAGCTTTTTGTGAATAATTATATCTTGCTAGGTGGGTAAATAGCTTGAAGTGATTCGTTGGGCAGGAAAATCGGATCAGTTTTTTCCGGAACATTTTAAGTTTATTTTCGGAAAAGTTTTGTACTTTTCCAAACAATAAAATTATTTTAATTTTAATTAAAAACAATGTGCCATGTTTCATCAAAATAACTTTATTGTTTGAAAATGTACAAACCGAAAGTAAACTTAAAGTGTTCCCGAAAAAACTCGTTTCTTGGTCAACCTTATAGGTTAATAGCAAATTGAGCTATTCATATATGAAGCATTTGATCAAAATTCGCTACCATAACGCACTTACTGCGTCCAGAATTTTTTTTCTTACAAACATGCATTATATTTCGATGAAAAATGCAAAAATGCAATAACATAAGGCGTGTTTGATTAAAAAAAAAAAAAAATTGTATCACCAACGACTTATGGGCCACCCTGTGATTGTAGAAATAATTTTTTAAGATGTAGCTCAAGACACCCTATAATTAATATATACAATTTTTTTTCATATATTGTATAATAACAGATATATTGAGCTTTATTGATTTTTTTACGAAAATTCTACAAAAATTATATACCATTAAACGATAAACTCTATAGCTAAGGCTACTGCCAAGCGTCAGAGAAAGGGTCTATTTGAAATGAATTTTCTGGAAACATTTTATTAAAATGAACGACAATGACGGTTGAAACTAAGACTTCAGGGTTTGTAAAACATTCTTCTTGAGACATTTGATTTCCATAGCCCGTATTAGATTCAAGTTATTTTCCTAAATGTTGCCAATTTTGACGTTTAAATCGGAACTTTGACGTTGGTATGTAGCTTACCTATAAGGATGTAAACCCGCGTACCAAATTTGGTTGCCCGTACTTTGTTAATTCCAGAGATATAAATTTTTTTCGAAAGAAAATACAAAATTTTCCGGGAAAACCTGGACCGATTTTCCTGGCTAACGAACTTATCCAAGCCATTTGCAAAAGGAAATTATTCACCAAATTTAATCAAAATCGGCCCACTATTTTTTGAGTTATCGGTGTGATACATATATATATATATATATATATATATATATATATATATATAAACATATAAAAATTTAAACTGACCCCGGATATGTGTTCTGGGGGGCCTAATTAGCGCTCATTTGAAGAAATTTTTTCAAAATTCAAAAGTCGGGATCTCCTCATTAGTGAATTTTTTTTTTTAAGAAAATTCACTAAAAATAAATGAATATAGCCTAAACCGTTATATATTCGTATATAGATAGTGTATACTACATAATATGACATCATTTTTCCTTAGAATTTAAAAGGGTTAAAGTATACAGTGTTCTATTTAAAATTACAAATTAGGTACCCACTTCTAGTGTGACCAGCAGTAGCAAAAAAACAGAAATATTTTAGTTGAGTAGAGCACCATTTTACAAAGTTTTGTGAAGGTAATCCTAATGTTCTCGAAAATACAGATAGCAGACACTGTATATCTGTAGGACTCGTTTCTTGCACATCCACAGGGTAGTTGAAATTTTGACATTTCATTCTATACCTAGGTTCATACACTCGCGAATTGCGAAACTAATTCCTATTGGTCCATTTTAAATGATATTACGTAAGTATTTAAAATGAACCAATAGGGATACGTTTCGTGGAGATTTTACAATTAGTTTGTTGCTTTTCGCAATTCGCAAGTGTATGAACCTAGCTTAACGCTGAGCTAACTCAGGGAGCGTGCTTACAGTTCATTATATAAGAAGACTCGCGGAAAATATAGAGTGCTGAGAGATCAGCAGTCAGTGACAGACGAGAAGTATCAGATTAATTTTGACAGTTCGATATCAGTTTTGCTGAGTTACTTGTACTTTCTAATAAGTGTTTTTAACGTGTAAAGTTTCCCAAAGTCATGCTACTTAACCCTAGACAATTTAAAAGGAACCTACATATCTAAACAATAGCCATATTATATAGAGATATTGTATAATTACCTAAATCTACTCGACAAGGCACATTCCATGTTTTGCTGAATAATTGTTGTATGTACCTTCCAATAATAGGTTTTGAACGACCGCCTTCACTTTTTGTTAAGAAATAGATACTTGCAATAAATCGGTTACTGAGCTTTTGACTGTTTTTCTCACAAAGCAGCATTCCTCTTTCCACATCTTTGACTCGTAAGCCTCTCACTAAAATGCCTACATTTTCACCAGCTGATGCCTGGAATTGGAATCATGTTTTTACCTTTTCTGTAAAATATGGATTGTATTTTCTGTACTAATTTTTTTTAACAATAGTCAATTTAATAAAATAATCATAATATTAGTTAAAACTTGATTTCTTTGTTGTAAAATAATAATGATTCATATTATTATTTTACACGCCTCTGCCTAGCTTTATTTTGGCAAAGGCGTGCGACAAGAAGATATAATATCTCCCAAATTATTTACCTTAGCCCTGGAGAACATCTTTAAACAACTGTCTTGGGAAGGCAAAGGTATAAACATCAATGGAACACGTCTAAACCATTTACAGTTCGCTGACGACATAATCCTGATAGGTACAGGTGTTCAAAAGCTAGGTAATATGCTGAGCGACTTAAATGAAAAATCTAAAGAAATAGGACTGACGATGAATTTCAGGAAGACCAAAATCATCCGTGTAGTGAGTGTGACGTCACAATCGATAATACCATCATAGATAGAGTAACAGACTATATATATATATATATATATATATATATATATATATATATATATATATATATATATATATATATATATATATATATATATATATATATATATATATATATATATATATATATATATATATATATATATATATATATATATATATATATATATATATATATATTTGTTGTTGTCATAAGTGTGTATAAATAAATTCAACTTTCTACTGCTCTCAAGCAGCGGAACTGGGAAACCGGCCACAGAAAAGAAAACAAACAATAGTGAAGCCAGAGTAATCTCAACATCTGTATTTAATATGGAATGGTTTCACCAAGTAAAGACAACAACATTTATAAATGAATTGAAATCTTTTTCTATGAGTTATGATGGGTATGTCTGAAAGGCTGCATATCTGTAGCAGTGTAATTGGAACAGGATGCCTGTAGTTGAGGGTTAAGTTAATACAATATGTGTAATGAACTACATTCACCATAAATAATTTTTAAGACCCTTACCTTTGGTACACTCTTCTTAAACGCTTGAGTATCACTTACAACAGTTTTTAGTTGCATATCAAATCCCAATAGTACTGATTCTGCATTTTTCTTGGTAACACGTTGGGCTATTGTACCAACAACCACAGTTCCTCGCCCCGGTACTATAGGTTAGGTTAAATTGTGACTGCGACCTTAGGGTCTATCGTGGCTCACGCCTAATTGTCTTATATTTCACCCAACAAATCCAGCCTCCTACAGAGGTCAATAATTTTTGTGGGCGAAAGTTGACCCAAATCTTCTGGTGCAAGTTGTGTCTTGCCAAAGAGCAGGTGTATTTTCCTGTCCGCAGCCGGACAGGAACACAACATGTCCTCTGCTGTTTCATCACTCTCCATACACAGCCGGCAATCAGTCTCTTGACCAAGACCAATTCATTGCATGTGGTGACACAAACGGCAGTGTCTTGTATACAGGCCGGCCAGAGTTTCCAGTTGTTGTCTGTTTAGCTCTAGAAGTTTTTTAGGCCTTGACTCTGAAGTTTATGAAGACCTTAGAGTGTGCTAATCCTATCAGATTTTGCCATTGCTGGATTGTCCTTCCAGGTCTTTAAGGTCCGTTTTGCTGTGCGTGATGATATCCCCAGTACAGGTTCTGGTCCGATAAAGTCCTCCTGGGCACCACACCTGGCAAGCGTGTCGGCCGCTACATTGCCATCAAGGTCCGAAACACCCCCTATCCAGACCAGTGACACCTTATGAAGCTGCCTAGTTCGTTGAGGGCAGATTTACAGCTCCATACCGTTTTTGAATTGCAACAGTAGGAACCAAGTGCCTTCATGGCAGCTTGGCTATCTGAATAGATTTTATCGATTTGTGTGTGCAATGGTTTTGTATAATTTCCCTCGCACACATCTCGATGGCATAGACTTCTGCCTGGTGTGTGGCTGCATACTTTTTGAGACTAGATGAGATTCTTGCATCGGTGTTGCTCCGATATCCGCCAGCTCCTGCCCCCCGATCGGTTTTGGAGTGGTCAGTGTATCAGCAGAGATCTGCCCTCAATAGGGCTGTTTGCTTTCATTTCTAGTCCTTCCTTTCCGGAAGCATGGTCTTGAAAGACAGATCTCTACTGATCTTTGTAGACATCAGGTCTGAGACCATTCCCAAAACCTCATGACCCTCAATGTCATCAAGAAGTCCGGTCCTTCCCAAACTGATTGCCTTTGGCATGCTGTCAACCGTTTCTTTGAATCTGTATGTGGTCCACTCAACCTCCTTCTCCAGCCAAATGTGAAGAGGTGGAATGTCTAGGAGGACTTCCAGAGCGGCTGATGGAGCAGTGCTTATCGCACCCGTTATCATCAGACAAGCTTGTCTCTATAGCTGAGCCAGTTTAGCCCTCGTGATACCACAAAGTGCTTTAAGCCACGAATCTGTAGCTCCATAGTTTATCATCGGTCTGATAACCACTACATAGAGCCAGTACATCTATTGTGGGCTTGTTTCCCAGTTATTTCCACAGATTCTTTATGGCCACGGGGACAGTTTGGCCCTGTGGATTACATTCTCTAACTGTACATTCCAGTTGAGCTTCCTATCTAGAGTAACCGCCAGATATTTTGCCTGTTCCATAAATGGAATTGTTTCCATAAATGGAATTGTTTCCCTCATAAGAATAGGTGGTTTTAATTTGCCCAACCTTCTTCCTCTGGTAAATGAAACAATGATGGTTTTGCGGGGGTTCACAGACATCTGCTCCCTCTGGCACCAATCATTCACTACATTTAGTGTCTCTTGAAAAGTATTTGAAAGTTCCTCTTCAGATTTACCTCTAATCATTATGACAAAATAATCCGCATACGCCTAGACCTCAATCTCCCAAAGTTCCATGATAGCCAGCAAATCGTCCACAGAGACCAAAGCAGAGGGGATAGTACTCCTTCCTGCGGGCACCTCCTCGCAGACCTGAATTTGACCACCCCCCTCTGCAACGAGGTAAAAATGGTCCGATTGAGCAACATGCTACCGATCCAGCCACAAATGGTAGGTTCCACCCCTCTAGAGATAGCAGCTTCGTGGAAGGAGTTAGGTAGTTCTTTGTTAAAGGCTCCTTCAATGTCGAAAAACGCAGCCACAGCCACCTCTCTGTTATCCAGGAAGTGTGTGATTTTCTCAACAAGGTTATTCAGTGCTAACTCAGTCAATTTGCCAGTTTGGTAGGTATACTGGTGGGCATTGGGGGAGTTATAGTTTAAGATATTCCCCATAATGTGCCCTTCCAGTATTTTTTCCAATCCCTTTAGGAGGAATGAATGTCACACTGAGAGGTCTCAGCGATTTGGGTAGGAGGTAATTATGTCCCAATTTGGGAATATATACACCCCTAGTCACTGTCCAGCTGGATTGAATATAGTTCCAAGCCAGACTGGCCCTATACAGCCTGATGAGGAACGGGAGGGGTGCCTCCAGTCCATTTTGTAGCAGAACCGGAATCACCCCATCTTCCCATGATGCCTTGAATGGCTGGAAATGCTTAACAGCAGACTCCACCGCCGAGGCTATAGTCCAGCTGGATTGAATATAGTTCCAAGCCAGACTGGCCCTATACAGCCCGATGAGGAAAGGGAGGGGTGCCTCCAGTCCATTTTGTAGCAGAACCGGAATCACCCCATCTTCCCATGATGCCTTGAATGGCTGGAAATGCTTAAGAGCAGACTCCACCGCCGAGGCTATAATTATTTTCCGAGTAACCCGCCAGTCTTCACTTTTTGGGCGTTTATATCGACCTAACCGGCGGGATTTCTTTGCTACTCAAGATCAGACAATCTGGGAAATGTGTATGTGCGAAAAGCTCTAACACTTCTCTCCGTGATTCTGTAAAGAACCATCTGGTCGTTTTATCGATCCCAGTTCCTGGAGACAGTTGTGTGAGAGAATCCTGTGGATCCTGGTGCTGCTGGGTAAATTGTCAATACCCCCACAGAACCTTCTCCAGGACTCCCTCTTTGCGGTCCTTATTTCCTTGTTGTAATGTGTTAGAGCGGATTTATATTGTTCCCAGTGCCCAGGAGTCTTAGCACGATTGAAGAGACATCGCACTTCAGTTCGTAGTTTTTTTAAGGTTTTGTTCCACCGAGTGGACCCTCGACTGTTATTTTTTCTCTTTAGTGGACAGACAGCAAACTGATCTGATGGATTCCTCTTTTTTGGAAATTCTTCTTTCTAATTACATATATCAAGCAAAATAGGTCTAACTTTTTTGATGTTTATTTCACAATTTTAGTTCTATAATCTTATATTTGATATTTGTTTGACAAAGCTGTGTAATTTTTGCCAGAATAAATATTATTATTATTATTATAACTATATTAAAAATAGTTGTAGTAATAGGTTGATGTCTGTCGATATTTTCGTTATATAGAACCTGCTTTATTGATGTTATTATTTATTAGTTATCTCATTATGATGGTTATTATTATGGTTATCATTGTTATAAGTTGTTTCTATTCTATTATATTGTCTATTTTGTTTGGCCTAAGTCCATTGACCCATTAACACGTAATCTAATATAGTGATGGTTGTCGATTGTCAGACTTTATATTGGCATCAATTAGCTGTAATCATATTTTCGCTATTATTACTAATACGTATTTAGCGTAGGTGCGGCAGATTGTAATAGTAGTAGATGTTTTATTAAATCCTAATGTTTGTTTCTTTAAAAAATTCATTTATTATCTTAATTGTTTTAGTGTTTAGGTCAGTTAGAATGTTGGGTGTGTACTGGTAATTAGAGGTGTGCGAAGCTTCGAAATTTCGAACCGAACCCTAACTCGAACCGAACCTTCGGTGCTAAAATATGTTCGCACTAGCGATGTTGAAGTAGTTCGAAGTTCGAAATATGCAATTCTTCAAAATAGTTCGAACCTCGTTGGTCAAAAATACTTTGAAATTTAACTTTACAGGCATTGAATGTTGCCAAAGGTAGCAAAGTTGCGGCCCCTTTAACTCGGTAGCGACGCTTTAAACTCGTTATCGGTCTCATTGAGTCGATAGCGTAATTTCAGGAGATTTCACTCGTGCATATTTTTGATAGTAGGTGGGACACATTGAGACACAACGGAGCCATTTAGCAATCACAGAAATATTTTTCTTATATATCCTAGCCTCCAAACACCTTTTTCAGTAACAACATTATGATGGCAGTGTTCGAAGGCGATCGGTAACGTACATTTTCAGAATTTGAGGATAATTGCAGATCGCCTTTGGAAAACATTGGTTTCAACATGCTTTAGAACCTCGGTGGTTCAGGGGTAAGAATGTGTGCCTCTGAACCGAAGGGTACTGGGTTCGATCATAGGGTACTCCTTTCACTTTTTCAGTACAAACTGTAAAATTAACATAAACCGAGGTTCTGGCATTGTATTTAAGCAAGTTGAATGTCTGCACGTTCCGCCCTTTGGAGGGGGCGTAAAGCCGTCGGTCCCGTGTCCATGCGATGTTGCGCACGTTACAGATCCCTACCCTCCTTACAGAAAGGCAGAGGTTCGGCAAAATTTCCAGGATAGTGAGGTAAAACTGCTCCCTGGCGTCGGTGATTGGCCATAGTCGCGGAAATAGGCCGACGTTAAAGAAACGAAACACACACGCATACACACAACATGCTTTATTTCACAGTGAGCCAAAACAGTTACATATTCACAATCAGCAGACAGTTCAAACTTGTAAGTGGTTATTTTTAACTGACTTCAAAAAAGGAGGAGGTTCTCAATTCGACTGCATTTTTTTTTAATCTGTGTTACCTCAGAACTTTTTTCTAGGTAAACCGATTGCGATCATTCTTTTTTTATTTGAAAGCTGGTGCTTCTCATGTAGTGCCATATAAGTTTATGAAGAACTGACCAGTAGTTTTTGAGTTATTCTTAATGAAGTCGGTTTGCTATGTTTTTAAATTTTTATCATGCTCACTCTGAACCCTCTCAATCTGTTTGCTAAAACTGCCTAGTCAATACCAAACAACAACATATTTATAAGTGAGCTTATCTATAGATTTAGAAATCTGAAAAAGTTTAAAATATTTTTTATTTTTGTGGTTTCACCCAATCAACCTGCAAATTTGTCGAACCCTTCCTTTTTGTAAAAAGAGTGGGAATCTTTTACATATCAAATATTGTATCTTACAATATTCCTAAATTTTCTATTTAAGGAAAATGATATATCAACACTGAAGAATTTTGGGTAGTTCGATGTTCGATTTTGAATTTCTAATAAGTTCGAAGTTCGACTGTGAACCTTAGACATACTTTTTCAGAGGTTCGAAGTTCGAGGCAACATATTTGCTTGGGTTCGTTCACAGTTCGGTTCGAACAAAACATGGGTTCGCACACCTCTACTGGTGATGTTATCTGATTTTCAGATACTTTTTTATAGAGGTCCTTATTTTGTTGTGGACGGTTTTTACAATTAAAGAGCATATGTGTTCTTTCTATTTTGATGTTAAATATTGACATATATCAAATAGACTTTTTAAATACGTCATATTTATTTTATTTATTTTCTTCTAAGGAATTTTTTATCAAAACACCAGCAACAAGTCTTTATTTATAACTGTCATAAGTGCGTATAAATAAATTCAATTTTCTACTGTCTGATGCTGTCAAGCGGTGAAACCAGTCACAGAGAAGAAAACAAACACTAGTGAAGCCAGAGTAGTCTCTACATCTGTATTTGATATGGAATGGTTTCACCAAGTAAAGGCAACAACATTTATTAATGAATTGAAATCTTTTTTCTATGAGTTATCATGGGAATGTCTGAAAGGCTGCATGTCTGTAGCAGTGTAATTGAGACAGGATGCCTGTAGTTGAGGTTTAAGTTAATATAATGTGTGTAATGAACTACATTTACTATAAATAATTTTTAAGACCCTTACCTCTGGTACACTCTTCTTAAACACTTGAATATCACTTACAACAGTTTTTAATTGCATATCAAATCCCAGCAGTTCTGATTCTGCATTTTTCTTGATAACACCTTGAGCTATTGTACCAACAACCACAGTTCCTCTACCTGGTACTGTAAACGCATTGTCTATAGGTAACAGAAAGGGGGATTTTAAATCCCTTTCAGGATCTGGTATGTATGTGTCTATTATGTCCAGAAGCTTCCGAATAGAGCTTTCTCCAAGATCTGTCTCTTTACCATTTAAAGCATCTAAAGCAGATCCAAAGATCACAGGTGTCTTAATACCATCAAACCCAAAATCTTCCAATAGTTCTCTTATTTCAAGGTCCACTAATTCTAAAACCTAAAGAATATTTTAAACGAAATGGCCTCTGATAAATATACTAACAGTACAAGAAAGGGTGTTGGGCGTGCTAAACAAATTATGAGTCCTTCATATTACACTTTAAAAAAGTTTGAATGTATTATTAGATCAATGTTTGTTGTAGGGACATTATTCTTCTGGAGGGACCCACTTATCAAATATTGACCCATTCACAACAGATAACTCTGGATGTTCACAAAAGTATGCACGATATTTTTGTGCAGAACATCCCATACATTTTTTATTTCATATGTCTTTCTTACCAGTAAGAGGATAAGAGGATAATAAATAATAAAACTTTGACTTCAGAGGAAGATATTGCTTGGCATTTTAATAAATATTTCATAGACGTAGGTAAAAATATAGCTAAACAAATTAATGTCGATGGTAACACGCAACCTAAAAAAGGTAAATATGTTTCAAACTCACTGTATCTATTCCCGGCCACAAATGAGGAGGTATTAATGTAAAAAATAACAAGGCTCCCGGTATTGAAAATATTAGTGCCTCAACTATAAAATATATATCCCAACTTGTGATTCAGCCCATTACAAAACTAATAAATTTATGTTTTGAGACAGGTGAATTTCCTGAAGTATTTAAATTAACTATCGTTAAACCAATGCACAAATCAGGGGAAACAGCTCTGATGTCCAACTACAGACCCATATCGTTGATTACATGTTTTGCAAAAATATTGGAAAAAATAATCGCCGCCAGAATATCGGATTTTTTCGATAAACACAATGTACTTAGCAATCAACAGTTTGGTTTTAGATCGGGAAAAAGCACGCAGGATGCCATCATTGCATTAACAAATGAAATTTAGAACAGCCTTGACATATCAAAACTATCACTAGTAATGTTTTTAGATTTAGCTAAAGCCTTCGACACCGTTAACCATCAGGTTTTAGTAGACAAAATAGATACGTATGGAATAAGGGGTAGAGCAAATAATTTAATAAAGAGCTATCTGACCAATCGAAAACAAATAGTACAGATTGATAATGTGAAAAGTTCTCCTTTAACAATAGAATGTGGAGTACCCCAAGGAACAGTGCTTGGTCCCTTATTGTTCATAACATATGTAAATGATTTATTTTTACAAACGGATGGTGTTAAAGTTGTATCCTACGCAGATGATACTGCCGTATACGTTGAAGGAAATAGTTGGGAAGAGGTAAAGCACGTTGCTGAGCAGTCAATTCGGCAAATTTGTCATTGGTTTGACATAAATAAACTTAAACTAAACGACAATAAATCAAAATTTATCTGTTTCACGTGCACTAAGCGGACACAACCTGATCTTCCTCAAATAAAAATTCATCGAAATAGCTGCAGTGAAGATGACTGTGCGGGCTGTCAGTCAATTCAAAAAGTTAATCATATAACATACTTAGGGGTAATAATTGACAACCACTTAAAATGGGATTTGTACATAAATAGATTAGCAAAACGACTGCGCAAATTTTTGTATCTATTTAGAGTTTTACAGAATATACCAAATAAACAACTTCTCAAAAATGCTTACTATGCATTGGTTCAGTCACTTATTAAATACGCTATCCTAGCATGGGGTGGCACGTATAATATAAATGTCGGTATAATTCTAACCATACAAAAAATGTTAATAAAAATAATTTGCAACAAACCAATGAGATATCCCTCAAAAACTCTTTTTGAAGAGTACAAAGTTATGAGTGTTGGGCAGTTATATATATTGGAAACACATATATAACACAAAAATATTTTACTTATTATCTACCGAAAGTCTTTAATATCTTACCAACATTCATAAAAACAGAAAACATGAGTTACCATCGGTACATCAGGCAGGTAAAAACATGGATACTGAGATCCAATGTAGAGATGGGTCTCCTCATATAGTTATATTTGCATGTGTGTATGTATATAATGAACAGTAATTGATTATAAGAAGGCCACACCTCTTCTGGTTATTTGGGAGTTACCTGTTCTTATGCTTCCTATACCTATAAGTAATAAACAAATCGAAAATAATATACCGGTTCTCTTCAGACGTAGCGGCTGGGATATGTGTATGCAACAAAGCGTATAATAAACAGTTTTGTATACGATTGTGTCGCATATGAATAGTATGGATCGTATCTTTGTTTTCGTTTGTCAGCACAGCAATTCATTTTTTTTAAGTTTTTTTATTTTTATTTTTTGCTTTTTTTTTCTAACTGAAATGTCACGCATAAGTTACATAAGTAACTTCTGTGACAAGCTAAACCTAATATGTAAATATTTTATACATTACTCTTATAATACCACCATTTTGAAAGAATATTGTACTTAATAATATTAATAAATTTCTATTCTATTTCTATTCTATTATTTTGTGGTACAATTAAAGCAATGAATGTAAATCTAGCAATATTGCAAATAATTAACCGATTTAACAAATTGTTCTGTGTACAAGACCAACAAATTTCTTCAATATTCCATACTTATAACTTAATCAGCTCAACAAATCAGTTAAATGGAAAACACTTTGTTAACATCTAGATTTTTGAGTACCACTTATGGGAGTAATTAAACTAGAAGTAAATAAAGTAAGCAAGTCATAGTTCTCCAAAAAAAAAAAACATAGCCAACTTAAAAACATATGTAGGTATATAAATGAACCCTTAGTTAATTAAAATTGAAATTTTGTTTGAAAAATACAGCGATCTCAATATTATATATGTTGGACTACATTACCTACTTCTCTAAGCATTAGGAATTAACTAAATAAATAAATAAAAATTCTTACATCATTTTCAACTAAGTCAGCTTTGTTTACAAAAACAATAATCTTCTTAACTCCTACTTGTTTGGCAAGTAGGAGATGTTCTCTTGTCTGAGGCATCTGTCCATCTGTAGCAGCTACAACAAGAATAGCTCCGTCCATCTGGGAAGCACCGGATATCATGTTTTTAATGTAATCGGCATGTCCTGGACAATCTGTATGAGCGTAATGTCTCTTCTTTGTATTGTATCCAATATGTGCTGCATTGATCGTAATACCTGCAAAATTTTATTACTGAAATAAATCCAGTTAACTCATGGATAAAAGGAAATCAACCTCTAGCCTTTTCTTCCGGAGCTTTATCAATTTGATCATAGGAAACATACTCAGCGAGGCCATCCTTTTGAAGCACTTTAGTTATGGCAGCTGTTAAAGTGGTTTTGCCATGATCTACGTGACCTATGGTACCTATGTTTATATGTTTTTTTGCTTCCTTTGAATAATTTTTATTTAAATTCGCCACTTTATTTACTGGCCTCAAATTTTTTAGGTTATGGGAAATTAAGTGACATTTATGACAAGAAATAGATAAATGCCTAAAATTATTCGTGCTAATGCTTACGTTCTTCGTTAACGAAATTACTAATTTAATTTTATGTAAAACGTTTGACACCATTATTTTTCGCCGATTTCAAACTTAGCGGACCTTTCTACTCACTCGCCATCTATTTGACAGGTCACAGGTCTAACCGAAGAGGAAAAAGAAGAAAGTGAGGAGAAGAAATTCGATCTTTAAGATCAAATGTTATAAGGTTGATTTTCGCAACACACCTCCCTAACTTTATCGAACGTCACTCTGCCATCTGTGCATTTAGCTCTTTGGTGCACCGAAATTGACAAGGTTAGTGTAGAGTGAAAAAGTTATATTTTAGGTTTTAGTATTTAGTTATATAATAATTAAGTAATATTAATTGTTTTAAAGTAAAGTAGCTAACAATAAATTGGGTATGTGGCCGATCTGTATGCTGTTGATTTTCCATTATTTTCAAACAATCTATTCCAGGATAATATGTGCTTACATAATCTGTGAATCCTACTAACTTATCTTGATATTTTGATTTAGAATTACAAGTTCATTTTATTTTCACCGGAAATAAATTTAAAACAAACATTGTAGAAATACCCGCTTTCAAAAGTATAAAAACTAACGGCCCGTTTTTTTAAATTGTAGCCTGTATATGCTCACTAGCACTTAGGTAATCATAAATTTACAACCTAAATACATATATTTTCTATATGGTCTATGTTTTGTGGGTACTGTTATGTAAATTCTGAATTAAGAAATGTCAACAAGTTAAAATATATATGATGACGGAATTCTTAATCCTGGGAAAGTAGGTACTTACCTAGTCGTTTAATCAAAGCAGACTTGTTACCCAATTTCACTACCAATCAGAAAGAAGTGCTCATTATTCACATATTTCACGCCTACCTAAGTACTTTGCTACCTAGTATTTGACATGTGTCTGGGGTGAATTACTTTATTAATGTGACCTTACGTATGTCCAATAATATAAGTAAAAAGTTAGTGCGATTATAATACGATAATAAATATTATTTTCATTGTAGGTTAAAATGTTGGGTCGTTTTGGAGCTTTAACACCAGTCATCACCAGCAATGCCCAACTGCAACAGCAGCACCGTGGAATGGCCACGCTCAAGGCCATCTCTGTGCGTCTTAAGTCTGTTAAGAATATCCAGAAGATCACCCAGTCCATGAAGATGGTGTCAGCAGCCAAGTATTCCAGGGCTGAAAGGGATTTAAAGCAGGCTAGACCAATTGGAGATGGGGCAAAGCAGTTTTATGAAAAAGCAGAAATTGTTCCTTTAGCTGATGTTCCACAGAAGTTAGTGATCGCCATGACTTCTGATAGAGGTAAAGAAGTGCATTTTTGAAAATAATGTAAACAATTTGTATATTTTACTTGAAAGAAATAATGAATCTATAAAACCAGTTTGTTAGTAGCAGTAGGACCTAAATTGTGGTTTGGGGACGGTGCACTTAACCGCAACCGGAATGTAGCAAAACAGCGCACTCCACAAGAAAGAGTATGTAACGTAGATTAATAACCGTCAACAAAATTTACGGAAAAATCATAAATAACAAAATAATTGAGAAATGAAGTTCTAAAAAATGCACCATTTTCACGTTTCGAACTGTCAATTTGCAGCAATGTTGCCACATTGAATATCTAATCCCAAGAGTGTTTTGCCGCTTTAACGAAATAAAAGATCTAAAATGCTTTTTACACACACTCCTGCCGACCTGATCTTCTGGACCTGACAACACCGCCTATCTGCATAAAATATGTCAACAAAACAACAGTCATAACCTCAGGTGCAAAAATATACGTTTTTGTTGCAAATCGAAACGTTTTAATTGCGTTTATCATTGAAAGGTTATTAAAAACGAAATATACCACATTGTTTTACTTTGTTAAGGTATGTACAACTGTTTTTAGGCCATATTTTATCATAATCACGTTAATATGTAGTTGAGGTTGAATGCATCGTTCCCTGTGGTTTTACTAAAAGTGTTATAAAAATATAACCTCTTATTTCTGTAAAAATAATTGCAAGGGGACTACTTGTTGCATAAAGGTAGTTTTTTTCTGTTTTAATTCAACAGTAAATTTGCAGATGAGGACTTTTAGAAAAAAATCAGAAACATGCTTAGATGCATAAACCACAAGAAACGTTTTTTGCAAACAACCCATAGGAAAGTTATGGGACTAGGAGTAAATAGGGGTGCCAGGTGAAGGAGAAAACAAAAAGAAGTATAAACAGAAATGCGAGAAAACAGCTTAGCTGGACCTATATAAGTTGCCTGTATCCCATTTTGCAGCTATACCTACTTAAAATCCTGCTTACCCTACACAGAACCCCTATTCGCCCCAGGTCTGGTAACTTTGTTGCGGATTGTTCTCAAGAAATGTTTCTTGTTTATGCACTGTGGGTGGTTGTATGCATGCGGAAGGAAGGACGAAGCACCCTTCTGCATGCCTACAACCACAAGAAAAATTTCTTGATAACAACCCCCAAGGAAGTTACAGGGCCTAGGGCGAATAAGGGTACTGTGCAAAGTAGACAGATTTTTAAGGAGGTAAAGCTGCAAAATGGGATAAATGCAGCACTTTAGATAGGTCGGGCTAAGCTGTTTCTTTTTTGCATTTTTCGTTTATACATCCTTTTTATCTTCCCTGCCCAACACTACTCCTGGTGACATATCTTTCTTGGGAGTTGTGAGTTCATCTGCAAATTTACCAATTTTACAAATATATATTGTTTATTTTAACTAGATGTTCCACCTTGTTACAATAAAATCTTTATCACTATTTTCAGGTTTGTGTGGTGCTTGCCACACCAGCGTAGCTCGTCTAATCCGTGGTCAGCTGCAAAAAGATGATACGAATTTGAAAGTGGTTTGTGTTGGAGACAAGTCCAGGGCCATCCTCCAACGTATCTTTGGCAAGAACATAATTTTGGCTGCTAATGAGATTGGTCGTTTACCACCGACTTTCTCTGATGCCTCAAAACTGGCAGATGCCATCCTGAAGTCCGAGTACACTTTTAGTTCTGGAGAAATCGTGTACAATCGTTTCAAATCTGTGGTTTCTTATAACACACAAACATTGCCAGTGTTTAGCTTGGCGTCGGTTCAGGTAAAGATTTAATTTATTCAATAAAAATATGTTATCCGAAATTTATATATTTATAATTTAGTCTATTAAGTATACAGTTCATTTGACAAGTTACTGTTAAATTACATATTTCCTTAGTTGCCTGTAGAAGAAAACTAGAAAGAGCTTGTATTTATTATTTTTTCTTTTTGTAGAGATTTTAAACCCAGAATAGTGTTTTATGAAAACTAATTCAGAATCCAATTTTTTACAGGCTGCACCAAAATTGTCCGTCTATGATTCCTTAGATGATGAAGTTATCCAGAGCTACTTGGAATTCTCTCTGGCTTCCTTGTTGTACTATGCATTGAAAGAGGGTGCTTGCAGTGAACAGTCATCCCGTATGACTGCTATGGATAACGCTAGTAAGAATGCTGGGGAAATGATAGACAAATTGACTCTAACATTCAATCGTACTAGACAGGCTGTCATCACCAGAGAACTTATTGAAATTATCTCTGGTGCTTCAGCTCTGTAAATTTATTAGTCACACTGCCCATTACTCTACGATTGCTGGGTTTTCTAAACTAAGGTTTGTATATCCTAAATTTGAATCATTTATCTTGTTTAAAAGATTAAGTCGACCATAAAACCAAAGTCAGCCATAATACTTGTTTAAGTACAGATGCCTCTTAAAATCATGTCAGATTAAGATCATCAACTGACAGTAGATGGCAGTAGTGTTTGAGGTTAATTTATGATATACAAATTTCAAGTTGTGTTAAACATTCTGTCATTGGTTTCTTTGTTGTTTTATTTAAATCTAAGGTAAAAATATTAGAAGTAGGTGTAATCAAGTGTAATGCAAAATTTTAATCATGTAATCATGTTTTTGATTTCATAAAGTTTTCCCAGTAATCACATTTCGTTCATAATAATAATAATAGTACTGTATGTAAGAGTTGAAAAGAAACGAAGAGAAAGCTCAAAGTCACTGGATACCAACATAACATCAATAT
The DNA here is from genome assembly GCA_964006375.1 of Tillus elongatus. Lineage (NCBI taxonomy): Eukaryota > Metazoa > Arthropoda > Insecta > Coleoptera > Cleridae > Tillus > Tillus elongatus. The sequence goes on from OZ023264.1 coordinate 58,936,977, forward strand.
CTACTTTTTATTTCTGTCCTACTGTTATATACTGTATTATTTGGCAATAAAAGGTACTCTATTAGGAATTATTTGTTGTTTCTTTTTATATATAACTAGCTGTTGCCCGGGACTTCGTCCACGTGGGATTCAGTTATAATTAGAGGTGTGTGAAATTTCAAAACTGAACCCTTGGTTCGAAAAATTGTACGTGTTGGTGTCATTACAGTAGTTAGGCATTGAAAGCTACCAAAGATAGTGAAGTTGTAACCTAGTAGCGGCTTGTTAAGTCGGTAGCGGCACCTTTACTCTATCTGCCACATTGAGTCAGTAGCGTAATTTGAGATTTCACTTATGCATATTTTTGACAGTTGGTGGGACCATTGGGTCCTCGCAGTGAGATTTGACAATCATATTTATTTTTATGTATATCCTAGGATCTCAACGCCTTCTTTGGTTACAATATTATGATGGAAATGTTCAAAAGCAATCGGTAATGTAATTTTTCTGAATTTATGTCGAATTGCAGATTGCCTTCCAGAAATACCATGCTAAACATGCTTTATTTCACAATGAGCCAAAATAAAGTTAATTATTCTCAATCAATATACAGTTAAAGTTTTAAGTGGTTATTATATAACTATCAATGTCAACTTTAACCCCCTCGCTTTAAAAAACTGTTGAAACTGCCTAGGTAGTACCAAGCGACAAAAAGTATATACAGTCTGAAACACACTTATGGGATAAAATTCATTATTCAGCAAAAAATAGTTTTTGTGGAAAACTCTGAGACACGTGAAGTTTAATTTGTTGAACATTATCCATTTTTTTTTAAAATAGCAACCCTACATTTTTTCGTGACAATTCGATGGATCACATTTTTCTGAATACAGAGATACCCCATATGTATGGTCTAATATTCCAGTTTTCAATACAGGGTGGTAATTTAATACTGGAATATTAAAACTAAACAGTTTACCCTGAAATTCAAATTTCGAAAATAAACTTAATAAAAACGTCTCTTATAATAAATGTTCAAAATGTTCTCCATTCACTTGCACACAGCGAAATAATCTGCTCTGGAATTCTTCACTGACTCTTATCTTAAACTACTTATTTTGTCTTCTATCTAAAATGTACTTGGTATCAAGTACACTTGGAGAACCCAAATCACCACAACACATATTTCAGAGACCTTACGATCGTTTCGTTGACCATGTCAACATCTTCAGAGGAAGAAAAATTCTAAAATTAAACTACTAGCTACCGTATATTTATATCGCGTCTAGGTAAACGAACTAGTCCGAAGTAAAATTGTAGTCGAAGACCCATCGTTTGTTTATTGTGTAGTGAAACTACGAGGTCGAAGACCTACTTTAATCTTCTGGTCGACAACTTTATGGGCCCTTATCTAATATAAGGATAATAGGTTTAAAAGGAATGGTACCGAGTTATTATAGGAATCTGCATGTTCCCTTTCGATCTAGAAATTTACTATGTGGATATTGGAGCTAGCCGACTACCACATCTGGCAAGAGAAACACAATAACCTCCGCTCATCTTTTTTATATAGAAACTAAACCTGGGTGTTTGGCTCACATTGTTAACTCTAACAAAGGATAAATAATTCAACTAAAATACTACATAAAAAATATATTTCTATTGATTTTAATTCTTCGTAAACAGTATTTATATTGATAGAGATTTATATAGATACACAGAAAACGAAAGGGCCTTTAAGTCGAGACAAGCATAGAGATTAGTATATGTCTAGACCAGTTGAGTTATTGACAGTAATTTATTATTCTACCTGACAAATTAGGAGTGTTTAAGTGGTCAAATGCAAAGTGAAAATAAAGGGCTTGAAATTAAAGGTGCTGCACGATTCAATGATGTTTTGTTCTTGATCGACCTTGATATGAAAATGCTTTCTAATGAATCAAGCATAGTTTGATGTCTAACATTTTTGACAAGTTTCAAATTTTCTTTGTCAATGTGATTATTATCCCATATATGTTGTGCCACACATGATTTCTCCACCGTACCATATCGTAAATGTGAGAGATGTTCACGAAATCTGGTGGCACTGTTTCTCCTAGTTTGACCCATGTATTTAAGATTGCAATCTTTGCAACTAATTGTATAAATACCGGACATTTCAGTAACTGTGTCTTCATCTTTCATATTACCCAACAAATTTTTAAATTACTTTTCGTCAAAAAGTCAAATGTAAATCGGCTTTCTTAAAAATACCTTCCAAACCCTTTGTGATTCGTGGTTCATAAGGTAAACACACAAATGTTTTCTCTATTTTAAGTTTCTTAAATGTCGTACATTCAGATATCATTTTCTTTGTTCTGTGTTTGTTAACCAATTTGTCTATTAAACCATCCGAGTAACTGTTATATCTCGCCACATTTTTTATGTATTTTAATTCTGTATTAAATCTATTTTTACTTAACGCAAAATTTAATCAATCTGTTTACTAGGAAATTTAAATTAGCCATTTTTTGTGCAAACGTATGATGTGAGTCGTTAGGAATATAACTAATAGTAGCCGTTTCCTTCCTGTAGACATCGAATTCAAGCGAGCCATTATTTTTATTTTTAATAACTAGTGCATCTAGGAACGAAAGTTTATTGTTGATTTCTGTTTTGTGGGTAAATTTTATTGAATCAAATTGACTATTTAATTTTTCTGTAAATTCTTCAACCTTACCTATATTTGTTTCAAACACTGCAAAAACATCGTCAACATAACGAAACCAAACTCTAGGGAAATACCCATTTTTATTTTTTAAATCCGTCTCAAATCTACTCATAAACAAGTCTGCAATAAAAGGAGATAATGGATTGCCCATTGCTGTGGCTTCAGTTTGTTCAAAAAACTCATTGTTAAATTGGTAAATATTTTGTTTTATACAAAGGCCAGTTAGAGTTAAATATTCTTTGCAGATGTCTTCACTTATATTGTTCAATTTTAACAATTGTTCCAAATACTCCAACGTTTGTTTTGTGGTTACACTAGGAAATAATGACTCTACGTCGAATGACATCAAAGTCTCACCTTCCAATAATTTAACATCTTTAATTTTATGAATAAAATCAACAGAATTTAGCACCGAACAACTTTCCTGTTTAATAGGTAGGCTTTTAAACTCGTTTGACAACCACTTTGCCAAATTATATGTTGGAGAATCTATAGCTGAAATAATAGGCCTCATTAATTTTCCCGGTTTATGAATTTTCGGGAGACAATATATGTGAGCCAAACACCCGGGTTTAGTTTCTGTATAAAAAATATGAGCGGAGGTTATTGTGTTTCTCTCACCAGATGTGGTTGTCGGCTAGCTCCAATATCCACATAGTAAATTTCTAGATCGAAAGGGAACGTGCAGATTCCTAAAATAACTCGGTACCGTTCCTTCTAAACCTTTTATCCTTATATTAGATAAAGGCTGATAAAGTTGTCGACCAGAAGATTAAAGTAGGTCTTCGACCTCGTAGTTTTACTACACAATAAACAAACGATGGGTCTTCAACTACAATTTTACTTCGGACTAGTTCGTTTACCTAGACGCGATAAAAAATACACGCTAGCTAGTAGTTTAATTTTAGAATTTTTCTTCCTCTGAAGATGTTAACATGGTCAATGAAACGATCGTAAGGTCTCTGAAATATGTGTTGTGGTGATTTGGCTTCTCCAAGTGTACTTATTAGTGCTCATCACAGGTTCCAGTTTTCACATAGTACTTGGTATCATTAATCGTTTCTTATTAACTACCAATTTTTGCAGTGGGAAAGGTGAAATTAACAAGTTCTGTTTTATTTTGGGTGTATTGTGTTGAATGCACCGTCTCCTAATAAATTAGTCGTGATTTTGTTCCGATAATTTCAATTAATTTTTGGTCTAATAATGCGCTGAAACACTGCGAACAGAAATATTAATGATGATTGGGTATGGGGATATGTGTAGAACACAGGCAGTTGCTAAGTTGTGAATACCATAAGTGTGTTTCACACTGTATAATTGAGATGTAGAAATCTAAAAAAGTTTTCAATATACATTTTTGTATTTTTGATTCAATGTTGACCCATCTTCACAACTAACATCAGCACCTGAAGGCATTTGCACCCAATCAACCTGCAAATTTTGTCGAACCATCGCTTTTTGCACACAAAAAAATATATTCTACATATTAAATATTGTATGCTACAATATACCTAAATTTTGGATTTAAGGAAAGGATATATAATGAACATCAAAGAATTTTGGTTAGTTCGATTTTGAATTTTTAAGAAGTTTGAGTGTGAACCTTAGACATACTATTTCAGATGTTTGAAGCAACATATTTGCTTGATTTCGTGCATAGTTTGGTTCGAGAAAAACATGAATTCGTACACAATAGTTATAATAATAACCATCTTTTTCAGGCTGTATAGGCCTATGATACCTTACAAACTGACATACATATACAAATTAAACCCAAAACCCCGGTTAATATTGCCGAAGAAGAAGCTCAAAATTTCAAGTCTGTAATTAGAGGTGAAAAAAAAAAAAGAAAGAAAAACAGATCTTTTTTTATTTCTTTATATACGACGTGCTTTGCTATTTTAGGGGGTGGTGTCGGTACAATTAGGCTATGGTGTGAACTCACAGGCTATGTAAAATTGGCCATGCGAGAAACAGTCCTGTCTTAAGTCAACTCCTGCGAATTTTCGAGTTTGCCTCTGTGACTTATTAATTGTCAGCAAAGCATACTTTCAGGGGAAACTGCAGTCTCTTGAATTCAAAAGGGAGATCATTTGGAATCAAAGGGATACGCGGAATAAATACAATATCTCCTTGAGCAGACCAGGTTATAATCAGTAAAGCAACCAAAAGGGGTTGAATTTCGGAAAATCCTTTCTTAGTGTTCGCCTACGTTATAACAGGAACCTCTGTGCAAAATTTCAATTCTTTAGACCCAATAGTCTGTGCATTGATATATCAGTTAGTCGGTTTATTCTTTTATATATTTAGGAATCAAAGGGATACGCCGAATACATACAGCAGACCCGGTTATAATCAGTAAGCAACTGAAAGGGGCGTTGAACGAGTGTGTATATCGTTCGACCGACAGCGCCTGCATGTATGCAACCCCTGCATACACCAATCCATTTAGGAGGACGTACACTAATTTATTGGTCGACTGTAATGTATCAGGGAAGTGCTGAAAGTTTAGGCAATTTGCTTAACACCTTTGCGTGTTGATATAGTATAACTATGATTAAGTTAAAAGAACCCTTGTTTTGAATTTATAAGACCATTTTAAGCAAACCAAACTAAGATCTTTTATGATATTTGAAAAAAAGGCACCTAATAAGAGTTATCCATTTGCAATAACAAAATAGTGTTGACGCAGCAAGCGTGTTTTGATAGCGAATTTGTTGTGGTAGCGAGTTTTAATTTTTTTAAATGGTAATCAAATAGTTAGTAAATAAAAGTATTAAAAAAAGTTTTTCATTCATTCCAAATCTTAAATCCTTCCCATTCAGCTAGAATCTTCAAACATCTTGATAAGCCTTTAGAAAAGCACACATTTATTCCGATACTTGAGAAAAATTAATAAAAGGCACTTGATAAGATTTGTTGATTCGCAATAAGAAAAAAGTGTGGGCGCAGCAAATGCGTAATGGTAACAAATTTGCATAAAAAATTGCTGTTGTTAAACAGTAAATATTTGTTAAAAAACTTGTATGCAGCAAGTTACTTGTGGTAACGAGTTTTATTTGAAAAAATAGTAGATAAAAGTATAAAAAAATCTACATGCAGCAACTGCTTTGTTGCAAAGAGTTATAAAAATATTTCAAATGCTAATAAGCGAGAATCTTGAATAATCTTGATACATATATAAACCTTTACAAAAGCACACATTTACTCTGATATGTTTGAAAAATTAATAAAAGTCGCCTTAATAAGGTTTGTCTATAACAATAAAAAATGTGGCCGCAGCAAGTGCGTTATGGCAGCAAATTTTCATAAAGCATACAAACTAAAATAGTAACTATATGTCCAAATTGTAATTAAATTTTTTAAAAGTTTTTGAGACCATTTCTATTCCCACCTTATTTATCTGTCAGTTTATTATTAACAACTGGACAATTTAATTTGTTATCAATGAATATTATAAAAATGTGCAAATTGAGAAATGTTATATGTCCGGAGAACTGCCCACTGAGTTTATAAAGAATTAAAGTATTACTAGGTATTCCAAAACAATGAATGCGCGAAAATGCAACCAGCATAAGAAAATAAGTGTTGATAAGTCAGGATTTAATTTCATACATATTTACATATATAACAATCAATTAGCCATAAGTGTGTTTATTTGTATCTAATAACTAAACATATTTTTTTACACAAATAACTTTATTATGTAAGCCATCTTAAACATATAAAGAGGGCGTATTGCCCCGTGGGCATATAAATTGGCATTTTTATTTCAATTTCGCTCATATGTCATGTTTTGCAACTGAGTATGAAGCAGAGATCAATCTTAGAGGCAGTCGGCCAGACAAATACTGAAAAAAGCGGTATTCTCGGTCAAATCGGCGCTCTATTGTAGTGTCGACTTTACGATGTGTCGGCCCAAAGAACTGTCGGCCCAACGATACGCCACGGGGTTGAGTTTCAAAAAATTATTTCTTAGTGCTCGCCCACGTTATAACAGGCACCTGTGTGCAAAATTTAAAGTCTAAATCCAGTAGTTTGGGCTGTGTGTTGATATACCAGTCGGTTTCTTCTTTTATATACATATTTAGATTTTGGTATGGTAGTTTTAAGAAGCCCCTTGAAGCTGCACCAATCACCTCAGCCCAGACCAAAAATACTTATGGAATATTTTACTAGAAGTTTATTAGAAATGTACTATGCAATAAAAAATGTATTGTCACCTATCAAAAGTTATAAACAAATAATCCAGCTTCAACCTGAACCTGCACCAGGCGAGAGAAAACCTGGTAGGATATTTACTAAACATTAATTAGAAATTTGTTGCATAAGTATAAAATTTATTACCCTCCCCTACGAGAAGTTATAAACAAACTCAGCTAACTTCAACCTGAACTCACACCAGACATTGATAATTTTTATTAGAGTAATATACGCTTCTGGGGCTTGAGGTAGATTTTATTAACAATAAATTAGAGTCGATATGAAGAGGCGTGGTCATTGTGATTCTAATATATTATCCACAAAAAGGAAAAACATACTTCAATTATTTATTGTTTAAATTTTTTTGTTCATACAAAAATATCGAATCTGGTCCTACTTTTTGGTATTTCGACTGGCTTGGTCATAGCCACAATCATCATATAAACACCAAGTGTTGTCACATCTTTTAGAAATTGCTGTATAATGCCCACTTGTTTCCTCTTCTCTCAAATTCATTCTATCGCTTTTCTAGTCAACAACGCCAAATAACATGAGGTGATGCTGCGGATCTTCCAGTATATCATAAAAGATGGGAATGTCTCCTAGTTTTAGTTCTATGCATTGGCAAAATTGTACATGACATCGAGAACAACAATATCATCTGAAACGTTATCGTCACTGATTGAGTATTTTGTATTACTGTTGTTAATATTATTATTGCATACAGACTTGGAGAATACTTCTCTAGCTTCACAGTGAAGCTAGAGAAGTATTCTCCAAGTTTGTATGCAGTATGGACAAGTTTCACCAAGTAAGGGCAACAACAATCAATGAATATTATTATTGTAAATATCCTCCCTATGTTACTATTAATGTAAGGAATAGTCGAGTATCAATTTTCCTCCGCAAGTTTTATCTTCCAAACAGATTGTCCTAAAAATTGTCATCGAGAGCCTGGTATTTTATATGTCAACGTTTCTGTTATTATTTGCAGACATCACTTATCACAAGACAAAGTTAGAACCAAAACTAAGTATGTTGAAACTTCTCCAAAAGTTTCACCATGTTTATATTGCAATCAACGATGTGTAAGCCAGGAGTCTCAGGATGCTCTTTGAGTTCCTGATACTGTGTAAGACTGCGAGCCCTTATAGTTGATATGATTTCTGTGAGAGCGTTGATTTTCGCATCCTGCACCCAGCTGAAAAAAGGATGATTGTCCGAATATTCTTCTACCTGCGATGAAAACAAAAAAGTCTGGACGCAGCAAGTGCGTTATGGTAGTGAATTTTCATAAGAATTCTACACCATTAGTAACGTATATTATTAAAACTAATTCTTTAAATTTAAATGAACTTTGGAGGTCGGTTTTAAAAATCTCAGTAAGCAATTTCTATTTTCTATGGAGATAGAAAATTAAAATTTGGTACATATATGTAAGTACTGCAAGTGTGTTACAAATTTCATTAAAGTTCAAAAGTTTTCCAGAAGAAAAATTTATTATTTACAAGGGGAATGTATCTGCCAAATTATAAATATATCAGCTATTTTTCCTTATTAATTGCTTGGACGGTTTTGTTTTAGTCAACCCAATCAAACTAGTTTTTTGCAAACAAAACAACAAAAAGGGTTTTTCAAAACAAATTATTAGCGATTATTATTGGCGAAGCTCATTATGTTATTTTTCTTTAATTTAGTACCCACGCCGCGTTTTACTGTGGCTGAAGATTGAAGATTCTAGGTTAATGGGAAATTGAGTTATCAAAGTTGACATATTTTTACGAAAATTCTCTACCAAATAACGTACTTGCTGCACCCAGGCCCTTTTCAGCACTTACTGTTGCTGTATCCATGTTTTTTTAATGATAAAATATTGTGGCTCTCTATGTGAGACTGGCAAACAAGACAACCTCAAATTGATTTTTGGAAAATATTTTAAACAAATGAAATGACGTAACAATTCAAACATAATTTGAAAATCTTGGTTCGCTGCTTCATCGCGGAGGTTCTCTTCCACCTTCTGCATGCTTACAACCACCCTCAAAAAAGAACAATGCAAACAAAAAAATTTCTTGAGATCGACCTCCAAGAGAGTTGCGGGCCCTGCGGTGAATAGGGGTTCTGCGCAGAGTAAGCAGGATTTTAAGGAAGTAAAGCTGTAAAATGGGATAAAGGCAGCTTATAGACGTCCAACTAAGCTGGTTTTTCTCACTTTCTGCTCACATTTCCTTTTTATCTTCTTCCCCGCCCAGCAGCCCTATATTAACTCTTGGTCCCGTAACTTTATTGGGGGCTGCTTCCAAGAAAAGTTTCTTGTGGTATGTGCATCCAGAAAGGGTTTTAGCATGTTTCTGAATTTTTTTTCTAAAAGTCTCCCTTGTGCTAAATTGCAAGTTTACCGAAAATTTAATTGTTATTTACAAATGGAATGTACCTGCCAAATTATAAACGTGGCAGGTATTTTTCCTTATTAATCGCTTTTTGTCAACGCAAGCGAACCAGTTTCTGAAAACAAAATAACACAAAATGTTTTTTAAATTAAGTACACACGCCGCCTTTAAATGGGTTTTACCATGTATCAAAACTGAAGATTCTAGTTTGCTGAGAAATTGACTTCAACATTTGAAATCTTTTTACGAAAATTCGCTACCATAACGCACTTGCTGCACCTAAACTATTTTCAACACATATTTACTATTACTGTTTAGTAATACAGTACCTACATGCATTGATTAACAACTTGAATCTGATGTAGACAACCACTTTCTTATTTGTTTGATTTGATGTTAATATCGTAATATTATACTACAGTCGACGGCCAAAGGCATTTGTTAATGTTAGGTTAAAATTAAAAGTTGGATTATCATTTAACGAGCGTCTCGCCACAGTAATGACCGGTTGCATTGATCATGCATTAAAAGCTAAAGGGGGAAGGAAAATCAACCCGACCATTCATATGAGCATAATGTACTTTTCCTTCCCCTTTTTCCTTCTTTTAGCTTTTGATTAGGCAAACTGATGTCAGGGAGGGTCAAGAAGGTCAGTTGGGAGGATTGTGTGTACACAGCACGTCAGGGAGGACTTTTATTGCGTTACATAAAATAGTCTGCGAAGTGCTCATGATCAATGCAACTGAGTCATTACTGTGACGAGACGCTCGTATTATTTACCTTCTGTTTGTATAAACCATAGAATATAGGTCGTTATTTTATATTGTAAGATTCTAAGGTATTAGCCTAGTCGATTTCGAGGTTATCTTCTTCTTTGTTAATGACGTTTGTTAATATCGAGGTCTCGAGGTTATGCTTAGAACGCAAACGTGTCTCTCATTACCCCTGTCAGTTAACAAATGATAAATAGTGGTATTGTCAGATTAAGCCAGGGGAGGGAGATGGCTTTTAAATACCGTGAAAATATGAAGCTTAACATTTATAAATAATAAAACGTAGTTCTAGATTACTTTTAAATAAATTGAATCACTTTCATTGACATTTTTATTTATTAACATTTTTCTATCTTCACGGGAGTTGTCGTAAATGGCAACCACGCTGATTATTTATTGTGACATACTTTCGTAGCCTGTCCGTTTAAAGCTTAATTTGGAGATTTTGTTTGCAATGCCATCGGAACCCTGATTTATCTGTCTGACCTTGTCTAACATTATAGGCATCCATTCAGAGGTAATTTCAAGTTATATCGTAAATTATTTATTTTAATTTTATTATAACTCGATGTTTACTGAACCGACTGAGTTAAAATTTGCTAGATAGGACCACTTATTTACATGCTTGTAAAGTTTTATTTTAAAACTTCTAGTAATTTAAAAGATATTACGTTTTCAAGCAGTTTTCTGCATTTCTTTCTAAATGTAATTGAGTGTCAAAACTGTCTAACGATCTCATCCAAGCTATTAACAAGACGAAGAGGATTTCCAAATTTGGATTTGATTGGTCAAGTATTTTTTGAGCTATCGGTTGGATACATACACACACACAAATATATATATATATATATATATATATATATATATATATATATATATATATATATATATATATATAGGGTGTTTCAAAACATGCGTCGAAAAATGAAAGGTGCAGTTCCTTGTCTCTATCTAAGTAAGAAAAGTTCGTATTAACAAGGATCTGAAAATGCGCCGGTTTCGAGATACAGGGTGTCAAAATTAATATTTTTATTTAGTTTTTTTTTGTCGATAAGATTAAAGTTGCAGAATGCATTAAATCGCAAAGGACTTATTAACTGATTGCTCCGGGTGATGCCGAGGAGATCGTTCTCGTCAGAGCGGCAGTAGATGACCTGATGAAAACCAAATGTTTTGTCATCAACAAAACATGATAATTATTGCCATGTTTCTTATCATAAAATGCATTTTTTAACGGTTCATATTAGACCATTTGACCTAGTACCTTTGTCTGTAGAAAACATTGGCGGTTTAAAATGGGCTTTTAAAATGGTAATTTCCTTAGTGTCGTTGAAATTAGCGGCAAAACACTACACGCATCCCTAAAATCCTCGCCACTGGCATTTGGAAACAATTGAATTGGCACTGAAAAAGTATGTAATATTAATGATAAGCCGTATGTACAAAATTTGTATTCTGTATCTCAAACAATTTCAGATATATTGTCAAAAAACTAAATAAAAATATTCTTTTCGACACCCTGTATCTCGAAAACGGTTTACGGGTCCATGTTAATAGGATAACATAAAAAGGCTGAAATTGATGACGAATATGGGTTCTAGGGGCTGTAATTCGGCTCATTAGACATTTTTTTCGAAATTACCTCTCTAACAACGAAATTTTCTTTGTAAAAATCTGCTAAAAACTTTTAATCTTGTGCTCTGTGTTCGTCTCCTAAAGAAAGAAAAAAAGAAATACTTAACCTGTAACTTAATTTTCTATAGACTTGGAAACTTAAATTGTCTTAAGTACCTACTAGTCTCTATAAAGGCAGGCTAAAATAACTTTATTATTTTCGGAGATACAAAAATTTTCCCAGGAAAACTGCTTCGATCATGCTGGCTAACAAAATTATCTAAGCTAAGGGAAAATTATATATTTGGTAGGTATGTACCTCCAAGTATAAAATTTTCCCTTCATTGATTGTTTGGATGAGTTTGTTATCCAACCCAATCAAACCGGTTTGTCCTTAAAAAAGTTTTTTCTCAAACAACTGAAGTTCCGAAACTATCCTGTTATTTTCCCTAATTTAAAATAGTTTATTGAAAATGTGCTCCCATAACGCACTTGCTGCATCCGACTTTTTTAGCGTTATTTCGAGTATTCTAACAATTTTTTTTGTTCCTAATCTAGTTTTCAAGAGTATAGGAGTGCTATCTACGAGTGATGTAATTCAATGTCCGTCGTGGTATTAGCCAGGGGTAGTTGTTTTCGCTGGCTAGTTCCTTTCCACAGCTCCCTTCTTGTTACACTGTGTGTACCTGGAAGCCTTGACAAACACAGATGGCGTTTTTGCGTTATTGTCCACTATATATTATGGCTACGCCTGTCTTGTTGGAGCGTAGGTATACATACTGATGAGTCCTTACAAGGACGAAACGGGTCTTTGTCTCCTCTGGTGACCGCTCCAGCGTGTTACAAAACATTTTAACTTTGTTTGCGGAAGAACCTCGGTGGTTCAGGGGTAAGAAAGTGTGCCTCTGAACCGAAGGGTACTGGAATCGATCTCAGGGTTCTCCTTTCACTTTTTCAGTACAAACGGTAACATTAATATCAACCGAGGTTCTGTCATTGTATTTGAGCAAGTTGAATGTCTGCACGTTCCGACCTTCGGAGGTGCGTAAAGCCGTCGGTCCCGTGTCCATGTGATGTTAGGCACACTAAAGATTCTTACCCTCCTTACAGAAAGGCAGGGGTTCGGCAAATTTTTCAGGATAGTGAGGTGAAACTGCTCCCTGGAGTCGGTGATTGGCCATAGTCGCGGAAATAGGCCGACGTTAAAGGAACAAAACACACACACACACACACACAACTTTGTTTGCCTCGCTTATTAGTATTCTCATTCAGATTGCTTTTCAGAAACTGCTTCATTAGTGCGTTTATTTACTATCCGTATTCTAAAGATTGTTACAAGCATCATTTGGTCACGGTATATGTACCCAATCGCCTAGTATTTTCAGATTATATCTTACATATAGTCATATTTACGAAAATTTTATTTATTTTTTGCTATAAAACTTGTAACGTTCTAGAAACAATACGTAAGATATTTTATAAAAATAATTATATTTTTTAGTGAATTTTTATTTTAAAAAATTCACTAATAGAGAGGTATCGATGATGAGACTGCAAAAAAATCAAATGGGCGCGAACTAGGACCCATAGAACCCATATCCGGGGTCAGTTTCAATTTTACATGTTTATATATATATATAGGTATATAAGTGCCTTTCTTTTATTAATGGCTTGGGTGAGTTCGTTAGCCAGGAAAATCGGACAAGGTTTTCCGGGAAAATTTTAAGTTTTCTTTCGAAAAAAAAAAAGTTTTTCTCCGAAAATTACAAAGCTATTTTAATGAAATTTGGTGGATACGTTGCATTGGGAAAGGCCTTACTACATACCAAAATTGAACTTTCTAAGTTTCTAGAAAATTGAGTTTCAAATATTTAGTTTCTTTCGAAAAAAAAATTTTTTCTCCGAAAATTACCAAGCCATTTAAATGACAGTTGGCGGACATGTTGCCTTGGGAGGCCTTACTACATACCAAAATTTAACTTTCTAAGTTTATCGAAAATTGAATTGTCCAAGTTTGAAGCATTTAATAAAAATTCACTACCATAACGCACTTGCTGCGTCCCGAACTTTTTTAAATCATAATCTAGTGTAAGGCACAAGAAAACTCTTAAATGTATTAGCCACCAGTTGTTAAATTATTATATTAGTCATTAGTTACAACGATAAACTGAACGTAAAAGTAATATTAATTTTATTGTGAATAGCATCTTTAGAGATAAATTTTCATATAAAATACAAATATTTTTGTTGTGTAATACACAAAAAATTATCTACCTTTTTTTATGATACCTTATCGCTCTGGACTTACTTGAATCCTTCACTTTATCGTCGATTCTTGCAGTGTAAACATCTTGGTAAATTTAAATTTTTCGGGTCGATGCGGTTCTGCGGCGGGGCTAGTAGTCTTCAAAACTGTAGTCATTATGGTATAATCTATTTAGATTTAACCACAAGTACTGAAGTTTATGATAATTACCAGCATTTCGGTTTCTTCTCCATTTTCCTTTTTAAAATTAGGTGAGGAGTTAATAAATAAATAAATAACAGCCCCTCGCTTTTAAATTATTGTGTAAGTGCGGTCCCTTTGTTAGTAGTTTATCAAAATTTAGTAATTATAGTTTAATCTACTTAGATTTAACCGCAATTACTAAATATGGTAACTACCAGCATGATCATGTCCGTTGCTCCCCCATTTACTTTTAAAATTATGTAAGGTGTTAATTCAAAATAATTATTACTTCCTTTTTGTTAATGATTGTGCGAAGTGCGGGTTCTGGTTCCACATGGTATGGTATGGTACGCAGGAGCTGCGCGGAAAATGCGAACGGACTGCAAAAAATGTGAGTTCTCTAATGCGATTTTTTATTGTTAATTTATAGACCGCTTTTCTTAATAGACCCTCTACCAAAATGCTGAAAGCTAAAAAATGATGATGAAGCAAGTGCGTTATGGTAGCAAAATTTCATTAGAAACTCGATTCATCAATAACTTAATTTTTTAATAGAGAAATTTTATGTTAGTATATGGTATCATATTTATAAGGGTAGCCTTTGTTAAAAATTTTTCGGAATATTTATCTTCTTTTTGGAGATATAAATATTTTTCAAAAAAGTTTTTGGAGAGAAACCACAGTTCTTGTGGGCGCGGGGCCATAAGCTAGTCGTTTTATCAAAATTCAACTAGAGAAACAAAAGCCATTTGTTTTGAAATCATTGGCGTGTCCACAAAAAAGTTTAGAGGGTTAATACTTGCTACCCCCCCCCCCCGTACCCCCCTTGGGATTTGATTTTTCTCTCCTCATCTACACACATGGCGTCTAGTTCTAAAATAAGACTACGTGCAAAATTTCTCATACATACGTACATATATATATATATATATATATATATATATATATATATATATATATATATATATATATATATATATATATATATATATACATATATATATATATATATATATATATATATATATATATATATATATATATATATATATATATATATATATATATATAAATTGTGGGAAAGAGGTAAGTTGCAAAATAAAACTTTTTATTATAGGCCGAGCTTTCGGAAAAATTTATTTCATTCTCAAGGCTACATATATAGATATATATGTATCACACCGATAACTCAAAAAATAATACGCCGATTTTGATAAAATTTGGCATGTACCTTCCTTTTGTAAATGGCTTGGATAAGTTCGTTAGTGAGGAAAATCGGACGAGGTTTTCCGGAAAAATTTTGAGTTTTCATTAGAAAAAAAAATTATGTCAAAAAATAATGGGTCGATTTTGATAACATTTGGCATGTACCTTCCTTTTGTAAATTGCTTGGATAAGTTCGTTAGTCAGGAAAATCGGACGAGGTTTTGGGGAAAAATTTTGAGTTTTCATTAAAAAAAAAATTATCTGAAAAAATAATATGCCGATTTTGATAAAATTTGGCATGTACCTTCCCTTGGTAAATGTCTTGGACAATTTCGTTAATCAGGAAAATCAGACGAGGTTTTCCGGGAAAATTTTGAGTTCTCATTCGAAAAAAAAATTATCTCAAAAAATAAAAAAGCTATGATAACCAAATTTGGTAGGTAGGTTTACGATATAAAAAGTAAACTATACACCAAAATTTAGATTTCTATGTTACAATAAAAAAAAGTTATAATAAAATATTTTGTGCCGGATCGTTTCTATGAAAATTCACTACCATAACGCACTTGCTGCGTCCAGGGTTTTTAAACATGTTTTTAATGTCGAATGTTGGATATAGGTACGTGCCGTATATGAAAACCTAATATTGCCTTTCTTTATTATGTATACTAAACGTTTTTTCTTTGTTTCAGGTAAGTATTGAAGAAATGTTGCAGCGTCGAGGGATACAGCACAGCGAAGAGCATTTAGCCCAGGTTAGTGGTTTTATTTTATTTGTAAACGTTTGCGTTGCGCGGTATTAGACATATTTGTTTTATAATTTACGGGCGGCACAGTGTATGTGAAAAATGTGATCTAAGTGAGGTGCAATAAGTGGATGTTGTGAGATATATTCAGTTTTCAGTTAAGTAGCTATATTTTTTCAAGTAGATAGGTATACATTAGATATGGTAAATTTCTAAATATATTTGATATTTAGGTGACTTTATGGTATAAATGGATATTTTCCAATGGAGGTATGCAAAAAAAATTGCCTACATATGTATTATTTGGGAATTATTTAATACAATTTCTGGTAATAATTGAAGAATACACTTACAAGATCATTGGTTAGTTGCTGCCAAGGTAATTACTTTTTAATTCTAGTTTTCGTGTATTCTCAATAAAGTTTTTATATTATTTTCACTTTGGGTATATGTATACCTAAATCCTCCTCTACTTCTCTTTTCTATTTCTATTCTTTTCGTTTCTACTTCCAAAACTATTACTTCCCTGATCCCAAATTTGTGTTCTTTAGGTCTTGTTTAAACGACCTTATATGTTTGTAATTTATATTATTGATTACGTATTATATTATTATATACTTATACTATTGGTACTTATTGTTCCTTAAAAGGTTTTAATTAATTGTAATGCTTTCTTTCAGGTTTGGTAAGTTTATATGGTTTCTATGTAATCAAATGTTCCTAGTATAAGTCACAATAAACATCTTATTTTATTTTTTTCAGGAACCTAACTTAAACTCTTTTTCAGGCGTAGGTGGTATTAATATAGCTGCTTGTATTAGACTTAATTTTTATTTATATTATATTGGCCAATTTATATTAGTTCACTACAACTTGCTCCGCGCATTATTACGAATCTAAGCTCTTCTCTAACTCAAATATAACAAATAATAACAAACATAGCTCTAGTGAGCCAATACAAATTAACACCTTGTATATTGTACTGTTGTTTGTATACATCACTTGTGTTTTGTCTTTTTTCTGTCTTTTTTTTTCAGGTGGCGAGGGTGCTCAAATACCTCCTCGTGGTCCTCGCTGGAATGTAACATATAATAATATAATAATGATTTTAATAAGCACACAACAGCTATCTTGTGGTATAGCTCTTCCTAGCAACTACAGGTCTATTTCATTTCTCTCCTTTCAGTCGTCTCTAAAGTGATGTAAAAGTATATAAACACCGAATTACTAAAATATCTTGAAAAACACAGTCTAATCCACGACAGGCAGTATGGATTCCGTCACGGTGAATCCCAGATTGTTGCTCTAGACATATCCAAAGCATTCGACCAGGTCTGCCACGCAGCGCTGATTAATAAACTTCCGGCCTATGGCCTACCATCAAAACTTTGTACCTGTGCAGCAAATTTCCTCTCCAACAGGAGCATTTCTGTTGTTGTGGATGGCCATTTCTCTAAAGTGTATCCAATTAATGCAGGAGTTCCTCAATGTTCAGCTTTAGCCCCTACGTTGTTTCTTCTCCACATCAATGACCTCCTCTCTAGTACATCCAACCCAGTTTACAGTTACGCGGACGACAGCACCCTCCACTCAAATATACAATATTCTAAGCCTGTCTCTTTAGCCCAATTAGATGAGGATCGCAGAATCATGGAGGGTTCTGTCTCCGTAGCTCTCCAAAAATATTAAACTGGAGAAGTAGAAATCTTGTACAATTCAACCCCACCAAAACTATGTCTTGCTTTCTTCCTCACAAGAGATACACCAGCCCTAGACCCATCACAATGAACAACCAAGTTATTCAAGGTAATGAGTCCTTTTCTCTTGTTGGCATTTCTGTGGATTGAAATCTTAATTGGCACCAACATGTCACATCAATTGCAGAAGCGGCTGCTAAGAAATTAGGTTTCCTCTTCCGGGCTCACAAATACTTTTCACCAGCTAATCTATATACCTCATATACTTCACAAATAAGGCCAAACCTCGAATACTGCTCCCACATCTGGGGTGCAGCTGCCTCTTCTACACTCGCTATCCTGGACTCCATTCAAAAGAGAGCTATACGTCTCATCGGTGACCCTACCCTCACCCAAAGGCTGCCATCCCTTGCCCACCGACGTGCCGTTGGTGACCTCTCTCTTTTATATATATATATATATATATATATATATATATATATATATATATATATATATATATATATATATATATATATATATATATATATATATATATATATATATGCCGTTGGTGACCTCTCTCTTTTATATATATATATATATATATATATATATATATATATATATATATATATATATATATATATATATATATATATATATATCTGCACGGGCACTGCCACTGCTCAGAGGAGCTTTCCTCCATAGTTCCCCCACCTGCTGCCCCCAACAGATCTACCAGGAGAACAAAGCGAATGCACCCTTTAACTGTCCAGGTCACCAGACATAGAGCATCTTTTTATGCCCGCTCTTTTGTCCCGAGGACTTCCAAGTTGTGGAATTCCTTGCCGGCACATGTTTTTTCTTCTCCTCCGAACCTCCAAACCTTCAAGTCCAGAATTAACAAGCTGCCTCTTTCCTCATTATCAACACCCACGGTACGATAGTATTTAGGCTGTAAGCCCTCGTGGTGTGTTGTTGAAATTAAAAAATATATATTAAATTATAAAATAGATAATATACTTGCACTTTCAGGGGTTGAAATTTTAATCACCTATGAACTCTTCTTAGTTTAAGAAAATGAACAGAAAAATTATTATTATTAAGTATGGCTTTTATGCTTTATCTATTAAAATTATACAACATGCCTGATACAAAGAACTTAAATGACCTGTACATGGTGTCTTGATTTCGTCGCTTATTTGAGTTAAGTCGGTTATGAGTAGACTAGAGGGTTACCATTTTCACAGCACTATTCTACTTTTCTGTAAAACTAACTGTACCGAAATCAAAGCAGAAATCGCACCCTTTGTTTTTGAGTCACAGGGTGATTTTGAAACTGTATCATTTTTAGGTAATTCCTGTATCTCCGTTATCTGATTGGAGGATAAAACTGTAAAAACTAATTCTAACAGATTTTTTTTACACAGAGTTCATTGATGAAAATACTTTTTTCTATTAAGCACACGTTTTGTGATACTAACCAAACATAATATAATTACTTACACATCATCAATACGTGTGAAAGTACATGTGGATGTGGCTATAATGACAATTCTGTCGAAGCCATACCACTTTTTTTCACCACCACCAAAGTACATGTGGAATTGGGGACAAAAATTTCAAAAATTTGTTTTCGCTTAAACGTCGTCAAAAGTGTCCGATAGAAAACATGATTTGGAAATGAACATTTTTTGTGTCTGTGGGTCTGTATGTCTGTCTGCCTTTAGCCATGATAACTTAAGAACGTAGTGAGATATCGTCTTTAAATTTGGTATGCACTTAGCACCCAACAAATGGATGGTTCAGATTGTTTTCTGGGTAAAATCGCTCTAGATAGGGGATGAATGGGGGTGATTTGGTGAAAATTGACATTTTTTTCGTTAAAACTCGAGTAATATAACGATTTAGGGTTTGTTTAATAGAAACCTTTCAATTTCATCAAACACCTGGTATTCTGTGCTGAAACTAAATTAATGGTTGTATGTGTGGGGGTGGAATATCGGTTTGACAGAAATTTCGATTTTTTTTTTGTGCTAAAACGGCGTAAAAAGTCTCAAAACATAGAAAAGTTGATTCTGGAACGACTATTATTTTGTCTATGTCGGTCTGTCAGCCTGTACGTCTGTCTATTAGTAGGCGCAAGAACTTTCCAACGAACTGAGATATCATTTTTAAATCTGGTATCCAGTTAGCACCCGACAAAGGAGCGCTTCGAATTGTTTTTGTCTAAGATCGCTTCAGGGGGTATGAGATAAATTAGGGTCGATTTAGTGAAAGTTGACACTTTTTCGTTAAAACTTGAGTAATATAACGTTTCAGAAGTTTATGAGTACAGGTCAATATGAGTACAAGTCAAATTCATTTAATGTGAATGTTTTCTGACTAGAGTAGATTATCACTCTGTGCTATATGGAAGTTATGATTCAATTTGCAGCAGTATTTTTTAAATTGAACATAATCCTACCTATATATTTTTATATCATAGGTCTTCCACTAATTAATATATAGAATCCGCTACCATTAGCCAGCAGATCTACCCATTCACATCTCCTTATTCCGTAATCATGTTTTTTTTCACTAATGAACTTTAATAAAAGAAGAACTACCTACACACTGTACGACTGAGTATATAATAATCAATTCTCACAAAAATTACATTGACTATAGAAGGGTCAAACCTTGCTGTATGAGGACGTGCGTTTCTTGTTGGAAAGGAGTTGAATTAATAGGTTCCAGTAGTACGTTTTCTATGTAATCATATGCATTCAAATTTTGGTCAATAAAAACTAGAGGTGACCTGCTGCCGTATGTATCGCACGCAATACCATCACCCCTCGTGTAATGGGTGCATATTACCGTCCCATAGCAAATTCTAAATTTCTGAGTTCTCCAAGTAATCCTCTTACTCCTCTGCGAGCATCGTGGGACCAAGGACAGAATCGGGACTCGTCAGAGAACAGAATACATTTCCATTCACTGTCTCAGTATAATCTGTCGTTACACCACTCAAGCCGAGCAGCACGATGTCGAAGTGTCAGTGGAAAACATAAAAACGGTATTTACGAACAAAGCCCAAAAGTGCGTATCTGCGATATATCGTTGTTATCGAGACTCTTTGTTGTAAAACTCCCAACCAAACATTTCCAATGGACCGTGTTCTGGAAACTCTGTATTGCAAAGCCGCAATCCTCAAATGACGATCTTCGCCCATGTTGAAGTTTCTGGAGGTGGTCCGGATCCATGACGACTGTTATCGGTTCCTTCTTCAGACTACCTAGACCAACATTGTAACACTGTTGAGACTGCTGTCCTATGCAGTCGGAAATTTGTCTGGTTGAAGAATCAGCTTGCCGCATACCAACAATGTGCCCCCTTTCGAATTCACTTAACTGATTGTAAACGTCACCTAAGCATAATGGCTTAAGAAATTGAGCACAAATCGCTACGAAATATTCCTTCCAACTGAAGGAAACTCAAATTTAAAGGGATAATTTTGTTATAAAACAAAATTAAGAAGTGTACACCTGTTAAAATCTTCTGTCCATATTGTTGTTATTTCTTATCAGAGACAAAACAGAGTAGTATAGAAAAGTTCATTGCAATTGGTCGACTATCTCACTGAGTGTTTGGTTTTTTTGAAAGGCAATATATAGCGTTGGCAAAAATAATGAATCACCACCAATATTTTCATAACCATGTATATTATTAAAAAACTCTCGGACCCGTCGGTTTTATTTTCCATTTTTAGATAATTTTAGTATTGTACAGGTAGCTCAAAAAGTTGGGGCACACGTCAACTTTAATTTTTAAATAAAAAACCCCAAATTTTATCCGATTTTTGGATTCTACTTAAAAGTCTGATTTTTTTATGTAACATACCATATTTTGACCTTCAGTAGTTTTCGAGATATCACAATTTAAACAATATAATTAACAAAATTTAAAGGTATGTGTATTGGGTAAAAAAAAACAGATTTAGTCAAATTTATAAAAAGGTTTTTTTCATGTTTGTTTATCCATAATTAGTTATAGTAAAACTCACGTTATATCCTTGAGGATAGAATAAACTTTTCCGAAAGCTCGGCTTTTAATAGGGTGTTTTATTTTGCAACTGACGGCTTTCCCACAATTTTTTTAAGTAAATAACACTATTACCGTCACTAAAACTGAATACTACATATATATATATATATATATATATATATATATATATATATATATATATATATATATATATATATATATATATATATATACGTATATGCATATTCTCTTAAGTGGCTGGTAAATTGCATTCCCTGTATTTCCATAGTAGGCTATGGACAGTGGATAGGTTTTTAAAAAGCAATAGATCAAGCAGCTTTTGTTTAATGGAACACTCATATTTTTTACTAACTTCATTTATCGGTTCTGACAGCTGTCAGGGAGCGTGAAATAGAGGAGACCTGCTGCAGGTGGATCGGTTCCATGCTCAGGGACAGGGCGGTGTTCACCTCACTCGCGGGAGGGACTCTGCTGGCGGGGGTCGCGGCGGGGTGTCCGCAGGGGAGCGTTCTGTCTCTCTTGCTCTGGTGCCTAGTCGTGGACGGCCTGCTGGGGGGAGGCTCTCGGGAGGGGGGTATGAGGTACAGGGCTATGCGGACGACATTGTCGTCATAGTCCGAGGAAAGGTCACACAGGCAGTGTGGGAGCGCATGCAGACTGCACTGAAAGTGGTGGAAGGGTGGACGGTTGATCAAGGGCTCGGGGCGAGCCCCGAGAAAGCAACCGTCGTGCCGTTTACGAGGAGGAGGAAGTGCGACAACCACACTCTATACGGTAGAAGCATTCCAATGACCGGGGAGGTAAAATATCTTGGGGTCGTATTGGACTCTAAGCTAACCTGGAATGGTCACAATGGAAAAATACTGCGTAAGGCAGTCATGACCTTAGCCGTCACTAGGCGGCTATATGGAAAAACGTGGGGACTAAGACCTAAGTATGGCCCACTGGCTGTACACGAGGGTGATCAGACCATCGTTAACATACGCGGCACTGGCCTGGTGGCCTAAGGTGACACAATCTAGTGCCAAACAAAACTAGTCAAGATCCAAAGGATGGCTTGCCTAGGCATCACAGGGGCCATGTCTTTAACCCCAACAGCCGCCATCTAGGTTGCTGGATCTGCCCCACCTACACTTAGTTATTATGGGGGAGCCAAGGCTAGGACTATACAGACTAGCCTGCAATGGTAGACTGAAGATCAACCCAGGCTTCAGGGGCCACTGCAAAATTCAGGAGATGGTGAAGGAGCCCATGCTTGCAATGAGGTCAGACTTCGCGACCCCGCGAATGTGCAGGGAAAAGAACTTTACAGTGAAAATCACGGACGGAACCGGCAGGGAGCGTGGGACGGGGGCAGGTGTTTCCTCGGAAGGACCGAGGGTAAGTCATAGTATTTCCCTCGGAGCCCATGCAACGGTCTTTCAGGCCGAAATGTACGCCATCCTGCACTGTGTGCGGGAGAACAAGAGGAGGAGCTACACCAACAAGCGGATCCTCATAGCCACAGGCAGCCCTTAAGGCACTAAGTAGCCCACGGGTAAATTCTTGGCTGGTGAGTGAGTGCCGAGACGAGACGAGCGACCTGGCTGGGTAGAATGAGGTGACCCTCATCTGGGTGCCGGGTCACTCTGGGGTCAAAGGCAATGAATAAGCTGACAGTCTCGCGAAGAGATGGTCAACAGAACCATTTATGGGACCAGAACCGGCTCTGGGCATGACAAAGAGCACTTCCAGGAGAGCCATTAAGTCCTGGGTCAGAAACCAACACAAGGTGTACTGGGGGGACTGTCCAGGGCTCAGACATGGGAAGTCAATAATTGACGGACCCAGTTCAAAGCGAGCTGTGGAGCTGCTAAATCTTAGCAGAGGACAGCTTAGAAACACAACAGGTCCCGGGACACATGGCCGTCAAGAAACACCTGCATAAAATGGGGCGGTTCGAAGGGGACCTCGCATGCAGACTCTGCGGCGAGGGGGAGGAATCAGACTAGCACATCTTGTGTGAGTGTAAAGCTCTGGACCGCAAAAGACAACTGAGCTACGGTCAGTCTAGACCGGAGACAAAACAATATAAAACTTCACCCTACCAATCGCTGTGCAGACTAGTTCAAGGCACAGTGATTTTGGCATAGGTGGAGTAAGACTAAGGGTATGCACAATCAACCAAAGGTTGCAGTGCTATCGGGGCGGCAAGGCCGCGGACGAGTCCTGAGGGAAAAAAACTTCATTTATCTCATCATTTTAGGATGATTACAGAGAACATACCTTTGGCTTACATTTTATTTTTTTCTGACGTGCCATGGAAAGTAAAAGATGAAAGATGCTCTAGTTTATTATTTATTTCCCAATGAATACTAATTATTTTATTATTATTCACGGTTTCATTATCTCATCACAAAAAGCAGATACGGGGGTTACATACGTAAAAATGACAAACTTTCAAAATCCCCCTGTAGCGTAAAAACAAATAGTGGCATGTGAGTTTGTTTTTTGGCACTGTTAGTTTTACAAAAAAGTCAAACAGTGATATCAAAACCGCAACCTTCTATATCTACTCATAACCGAGATATCCCAGAAAAGCAACGAAATCTGGACACCTGTACAGTATGATTCGATGGGCGCAATTTAGATCATAATTATTTTAATAATATTTTAACACTTGTCTTTTCCAATCTGGTATACTTCAGATTCTGATTATTTTCTTTCTTCTTTCTTAAACTGAAAGAAAACCTCTGTTTGAAAACACTCCTGAAGCTTTATATTTTTTGTTACTTACAACTGTGTAAATGTCCTCTTTTAAATTATTATATGTTACATACCAAACTTTGAGCAAAACTGTATACAGGGCATTTCGAACTTGACACATTTACATGGCATCTTGGTAACTAGTGGCTTAAGACAAGAAAAAAGTCCGAACGCAACAAGTGTGTTATCGTAGCAAATTTTCATAGAAATCTTTTAATGTTAATTTTTTTTTAATGGAACACATCAAATTTGATAGAAAGTATAACAATACAGACGTAGAAACTATTTCTCTAGTTATAGAGAATAAAACAAGCATTTGTGAAGCCAGCGAAATAGTCTCTTCCTCTCTATTCATTATGGAACAGTTTCACCAAGTAAGGGCAACAACAATTAACAAAGAAAGTATAACCCTTATAATAGAAATAGAAACCATGTAACTTTATTGTTTTAGAAATTTCGAAAATTTCCAAAATGAAAACTTAAATGTTCCCGAAAAAACTGGTCGTACTTTCCTGGCCAATGAACATATCCAAGCAATTTACACAAAAACTACACCTGCCTAGATATAGTTATTCACAAAAAGCTTTTTCACAGAAATAAAAACATTTTGTATGAAAATTGGCAAATTATTTCACATAAATTCGGCATTTTTTCACGAACATTGGCTAAGTAACCTCACACAAAAATTATTATTAATATTATATAAAAACTTACACTGACCTCGGGTATAGGTTGTAGGGAGAGTTTCATTTCAAGAAATCTTATAAAAATTCAAACATCACGGTCCCCTGAAAAACTATTGTTTTTTAAAATTCGCTAAAAATTATGGAGTATTAAACCACAATCTTTATAACTGAAACTGCTGCCAACGCATTAAAGAAGGGTCTATTATAAATAGGACAATGACGGTTGAAGCTGAAACGTAAGGCTTTGTAAAACACACTCCTTGCGACATTTTCTCTACATAACCCGTATTTGTTTCAGGTTCTTTACAATTTCGACGTTTTAAATTGCGACTTTGACGTTAAATAATCCACTAATCCTAAATCCTGGCATTATACAGGGTGTTAAACAAATGGGTCATAAATTTTGAAAGGGGATATAGTATGGACAGTTTCAGAGATATGAAACATTTTGCGTTTGATCACATTTTCACATTCTGTACAAACAAATAAACAAACAACGGAATTTATGGTATAACAAAATAAAATCAAATGGGATGTTCGAAGTACACTCACTCTCTCTCTCTCCATTTCACGGCAGCGACAACATCTCTGCTGCAAATAACATGAAACACAATAGAGGCATATTCCCTAGTAATTAGAAAACTGCTCGAGTACAACCCGTCCCCAAGAAAGGATCCAAAGCGCTTCCTAGCAACTATAGGCCTATTTATCTCCTTCGAGTTGTCTGTAAAGTGATGGAAAAGTATATAAACACCGAACTACCAACATTTCTTGAAAAACACAGTCTAATCCACGACAGGCAGTATGGATTCCGTCAGCGCAGATCAACTGTCAACCTCCTTTCCTTTGTCACCCATTCTTGGAACAAGTCTATGGAACTACACGGTGAATCCCAGATTGTCACTCTAGACATATCCAAAGCATTCGACCAGGTCTGGCATGCAGCGCTGCTTAATAAACTTCCGGCCTATGGCCTACCACCAAAACTCTCTACCTGGACAGCAAATTTCCTCACGAACCGGAGCATTTCTGTTGTCGTGGATGGTCATTCCTCTAAACTGTATCCAATTTGTGCAGGAGTTCCTCAAGGTTCAGCTTTAGCCCCTACTTTGTTTCTTCTCCACATCAATGACCTCCTCTCTAGCATATCCAACCCAGTTCACAGTTACGCGGACGACAGCACCCTCCACTCAAATATACAATATTCTAAGCCTGTCTCTTTAGCCCAATTAGATGAGGATCGCAGACTCATAGAGGATTCTGTCTCCGTGGACCTCCAAAAATATTAGACTGGGGAAGTAGAAATCTTGTACAATTCAACCACACCAAATCTCAGTCTTGATTTCTTTCTCATAAGAGGTACACCAGCCCTAGACCCATCACAATACAACCAAGTTATTCAAAGTAATGAGTCCTTTTCACTTGTTGGCATTTCTGTAGATCGAAATCTCAATTGGCACCAACATGTCACATCAATTGCAAAAGCGGCTGCTAAGAAATTAGGTTTTCTCTTCTGGGCTCGCAAATACTTTTCACCAGCTAATCTCTATACCTTATTTACTTCACAAATAAGGCCAAACCTCGAATATTGCTCCCACATCTGGGGTGCCGCTGCCGCTTCTACACTCGCTATCCTGGAGTCCATTCAAAAGAGAGCTATAAGTCTCATCGGTGACCCTACCCTCACCCAAAGGCTGCCATCCCTTGCCCACCGACGTGCCATTGGTGACCTCTCTCTCTTTTATAGATATCTGCAGGGGCACTGCTCAGAGGAGCTTTCTTTCATAGTTCCTCCACCTGCTGCCCCCAACAGATCTACCAGGGGAACAGAGCGAATGCACCCTTTTACTGTCCAGGTCACCAGACATATAACGTCTTGTTATGCCCGCTCTTTTGTCCCGAGGACTTCCAAGTTGTGGAATTCCTTGCTGGCACATGTTTTTCCTTCTCCCCCGAACCTTCAAGTCCAAAATTAAAAAGTTGCCTCTTTCCTCCTTGTCAACACCCACGGTACGATAGTATTTATGCTGTAAGCCCTCGTGATGTGTTGTTGAAATACATTTAAAAAAAGAAACTATTTCGAAAACCACCACATTCGCTTGGATTCAGCAGCGTACATGATCTACTTGTTGCTGCGCTCCTCAAGGTAATCTACAGGCCTAACGTACGCTAAAGTTTTCAAATATCCCAAAAGAAAGAATTCAAGGACGTTCAAATCATGCGATATTGCAGGCCATAATACAAGTTTGCCATCGCCTTCGTACTCATCTTCGTCCAGAATTTCCATTCATATGCTCATGCATTCTGAAAATGAGCCGGAGCACAATCGTGCTGGAACTACATTTGTTGTTTGTCTTCTAAAAGATCATACAGTGTGTCCTGCAGAAAATTTGGGTAAGCAGCGCTTGTTAATCGGTTTAGTAAAACCGCTGTACCTAGTAACCTAGCTGGCGCCCAAAATAGCTATCCAGATGTTATATACCTCCCTAAAACCAGATTTTTGCTTAAAAATATAAATTCGTCCTGAACAATCCATAGAAAACATAAGATAAAATAATTTTGTCCCGTAAATCTTTATTATAAGAACTGTTGATTATAGGCTTTAAAATCTTTTGATTTGACTGATTTTAATATTCATAAAAATTATTGTGTGCTCATTTAGTAGTGATAATTATAGAATACCTATAAAACATTAGAGACGCAGCAAATGCGTTATGGTAGCGAATTATCATTAAATGCTTCAACTTCATTTTGCCAAAAAGCTAGAAACTTTTATTTCGGGATACAGTAGTCTCTGTCAGCGCAACATGTCTACCAAATTTCGTCAAAATAGCTTTGTTATTTTTCGAGACAGCATTTTTTTTTGAAGAAGTGGTTCGATAGGGCTGGCTAACGAACTCATGCAAGCTATTAAGAAAATAAAGAGACATGCTAAGCTTAAAATCGGTTAATCATTTTTTAAGTTATCGGTTGGATACATATACAGGCTGTTCAAAGTTAAGTCGGCACTATTCCTAACTTTGTTATTATTGGAGCTATGTGATCAGTCAAAATAGCAAAGGTGTGTATTTTTTTGCGCTGATTACGATGATCTAAACTAAAAAACAGTCTAGCTTCGGTTTTTGAGATATTGGCAGAAACATAATATTTTTAATGGAACATCCTGTATGTCTTATTAGTAATCTATAGAAAATCTAATCTGAACAAATAGCTTGTTCAACCCAAATAGAGGAGATTTCGTCAAATTTAACAAATGAAATTGGGTAGCCATGAAAAAAACTTTTACACAGTTTGACAGAGCAAAACATGCGAGTATTGAAGTCTATTGGTATTTCAAAAACAAGCAAATGAAACAAAACTTAATCTAAATAAGAATTGAAGTGAAGACTACATTGGAATTAAAATAACAATAACCATACATGAAAATCACAAGAAGGAATACTGTGCTTGTAAGTGTTTGATGATTTCTCCTTGCATCTCAACGTATTTTGAGTAAGTCGATAAACGCTGATAGTAGCTTTTAAAATGGTCCTGGCATCAATTATATGTACAACGGTAGTAATGGCATTCTGAAGTGATTCAAGAGTTTCGTATCTGCTTTTGTACACAATATCCTTGATATAGAAGAAAAAGTCGAGCGGCATGGAGTTCAGTGAACGCCCTGGCCATCAGATGGGATCACTGCCTCCAATCCACGTATGAGAACACATATTTTCCAACATTTCAGTTACATTTCAGTTACATTTCAAGTGGGTGCCATATCTTGCTCCATGTACACACTCCCCCTATTAGCCAAGTCCATGTCATCTAGAAGATTTTCCAGTATGGACATAATTAATTCCATATATTGCTTGACTGTTAGGTTGCCCTGATAGAAAATTAGCCCAATTATTCTGATGCCCATAAGACCGTACCAAACAGTGGGCCTTGTTCAACATATTTTCTCGGCTCCAGTAGTGGTGATTTTCTATACTAAACAGGCTCGTATTTGAGAAATTTGCTTCATCACTTAATACAATCAATCCCATAAAATTTGGCTTGTATCTTCTATACGGCAGATTTTGTCCAGGAAATAAACTCTCATCAGTTTTTAAAGGTCTCTCGACTATTCTTTCTGCATGATATCTGGCATTGAAGCATTTTTCTAAAAGTGTAAAGGGCATTTTAAAACTATTATAATACTTAACAAACACAGTTATTGTCACCTTTGAGGCTTTATTGTTGCTCTGTAAAACAGTGTAAATATTTTTTGTTCAGAATTAGGTTCTCTATTGAATGCTGACAAAATATACAGCGTGTTCCACTAGAACAAATCATGTTTCTGTCACTGTGTCAGAAATGCGAAATGAAATGCACTTTGAACAGCCTGTATGTAAATATAATATATAAACATGTAAAAATTCAAATGGACCTTGGGTTTGGCTCCAAATTTGCGCTCATTTGAAGAAATTTTTGCAAAGTTTCACTATCGATACCTCTTTACTAGAGAATTTAAAAAATAAAATGCGAGGTGGTGCATAACGATCCTTACGCATATGTTTTTTCTGATGGTCATTAAGCTAGCACATCAAAGATCAGAAGATGATACTGATATATCTTTTCATAATTAGTTACAACAACTTTGATAATATATTTATTGCTCAGAAGAAGTCTCTAAATCTGTATTTGGTATGGAACAGTTTCACAGGGTAAGAACAACAACAATTAATAAAGAAAAAACATGTTAATAATAACAATTTATTAAAGATTATTAAGTAAACAATATCACAAACAACACACAAAAAAGCATCAAAGATCTATGTGCTATATTTAAAGATATAAAATGTATAAAAATGACCAAGGCACACAACTGCTTAAAAATTAGCCTGCCAAAAGCAATTACAATTAATTGATATGCAAAACAAATTATAAATCTTGTACTGTGACTTTATAAAATTTTCTAAACCAATAAAACATATTCAATATTTTCAGGGACAGGACTAGATAACATAAAATATATAATATATACTTTGAGGTTCACCACAACCTAAAAATAACAGTATACAGTGTACTCTGGTTGAAACTTACACTCTAGAATATCGACAATTTAGTATATTATAACCACGTATGTGTTAAAAACAAAGGATCTAAAGAAACTACCTATCTGAAGCAACCACTGAACACACATAATATACTACATTTTAATTAATTACTGCAAATTCGCGATAAGTTGCAATATCGATAACTATTGGGACATAGTATTTAATTATAGTTGCTTTCGTGTTAAATATTTTAATATTTTTTTGTTTAATTTTTATTATTATTGAATAATATCTGCCTGGTAAAAAGTTTGCTTCAACAGAGACATCTTACAAATTACAAATAAGTTATCAGGGGAAGGAAAACCATAGTGAGTGACAAGAGTGGCTCCACTGAGAGAAAGTGTCTCTGTCTTTGCTGAAACGAAGCTTAGCCATATGATCTTGTTATATAAGTTATAAAATTAAAGACAACATTCCTCTTTTCAATTCAGAAACATGATTATTATAATTATAATATTAACTTGCTGTCTTACTGAATTGGGAGTTATCCAAATTGAAAATATTGACAATTCACAACTTGTTCTGATAGTGTTAAAATTTTAGTGCGCAGATATTGAAAATTTTAGTATAAGTTGAAATATTTTCCAAAATAGTAAACAGTTAGGAGCTATATAGGTATTTACCGATAAGACATCTATTATACGTCCAAAGCATGGATACACAATTAGAAAGCGAGCCAACATCCGTCTAGAATGTGGTCATTTTTATCGCCTAGATAAGGACAGCCAGTGCTAATTCATTTGACATCTGAGTATATGAACAACATGGGTTGCGGTGCTATCGGGCGACAAGGCCGCGGACGAGCCCTGAGGGAACAAAAAAAATATGAACAACATCAGATATTTTTATCTGTAAAGTTTGTCAATTGGAGCACCAGCTGACAATTGCCGGTCTCTGTCTCACCAACCTATTTGCCTCATTGTATCTCTACCATCTGTCTCATAAGAAGATTACTTAGCTCACATGTGTTATGCTATACAAACACTCTCCGTAGGTATACATTTTTAAGTGTATATCCATGGTCAAGAACCAGCATCAGTTATCAGAAAACGGCAAATTCATTGAAGGAAGGAAAATGTCAAAATTAGTAGCTATCACTGAATTAAAATCATGGTCTGCCAACAGTTTATGTATGCATATTTTAAATTTTACTGCTATCACAAGCATATACTTGTGTAATATGTTGTATAATTAATTTATCATAATGAATGTAATAGTAATAATAATATAATTTACCTTCATGTGGTAATGTGAGAACTAGAGGTGTGTGAACCCATATTTTTTGGAACCGAACTATGAACGAACCCCAGAAAATATATTGCTTCGAACTTCGCAAATAGTATTTATTATTTATATGCATAAAGCCCGACAGTATACAACCAGTAACAATGCCACTAATTTAGTAAATACATTAAAATACAATTAGAGAAAGAAATAAAATAATGTATAATGCTGATGAAATAAAACAAAATAAAAACTAATATGTCAGTCTACAACTAATCTCAGACAAAATAAAAATAATAAACACAAAAGAAACACTTAACCACAGTAAACTAAACCAAAATCAAATCAAATGCAAAACAGTCAGTCGAAATAAATAATATAATAAAATAATTACATAATAGCTATATCATTGCAGAACAGTAGTTGTTTCTGACAAATTTTTTAACCGACTCTAAGTCATCAGCAAATTCATCCATCCGCCTCTCATGAACACAGTTGCAGCTGAGACAAACTCTGCTCATCAGTGACCTCTACAAACTGTTAGTCCTAGCAAGTGGAAGGGCAAACAGTCTCTGTGACCTCAATAAAACAGAAGGGACATTGCAATGCAACCTCTCGATCAGAGCTATACAGTCAACAGTGTTGTGTAGCAACTCATATAGAAGACTCAGACCATTAATTGCTCGCTTCAGCTCCACTCTCAAGATTGCATCTGCTGTATAATAGTTTATTGAACAATATACACATTTATTTTTATTACAAATAACTTATAAAATCCATTAGAGCTAATTGTTCAATAAGATGAAAAGTCACCTAAGTCAGAGACTTGTTGGTGATACTAGCAATATAATTTCTTTCCCAAAAATACCTGGTGCACACATTCCAAAACAATTGTGAAGCAATTCAACTGATAAAAACAAAACTAAGCCACATATTATTAAAACCGCCTCTAGCATATGTGCCCAACAATTTGGATCACTAAAATACCACACATTTTTTCCCTCCTTCCTTTCTCTCTCCCACACCAACCTCTACACAGCATGTCTCCATAGAAGCAAAATAGCTTGTCAATGAGGACACCCCAGATACAATGCGCACACAAAGAGAGAAAAAAAAAACAATTGTATCCGACAACAACAGTCTCATTCTTCCCTATTATCCTTCCCTTCCACCAACACAAAACCACCCCCCAATCGAGCACTCCCTAAACAACACCAAAATTCTAAAACCATGTACAGCTGTACTAAAAACAAGCGAGAATATATAAAAACAACAAATATAAAGCTATAAAACATCATACGAATGCGCTCACGAAATATATGCAGACGCAAAATAATAGTCAAAACCATAAAAAATCTCTGCAAGTTAAGCAGCCAATATACAACACAAGTAACATACAAACACACGTTAAATAAAATGTACATCAGATTTTAAAACACAAAGGATTAGATGCACTACATCTCCAAAATCTTAACCTAAATTAACCAGTCGGTAGATAACATCTCTCGGAGTTTCAAGTTGCCAGGACTGTACCCTCTTTTTAATCAATCTATATAAATGCACTTGTCTTATATCCAGTGGCAACACATCATACACTCCAAAACCAATATACACAAAGTTTTTTCGGCCAATCCTTTTATTCGCTCTCTGTTTTACCATTACCACATTTTTAAACTGTGTTTCGTAGGTATTCTCCAGGAAACTAATGGTGTTCTCTCTGTGTGTGTACAATAAAACTGCACGGCAGTACCACTTCTGGATATCCATTACTTTGTTTTCAAAATAGAGCAGATCGCTAGGGTAAGTCATATGACTTAAAATTATATGTGGTAAAAATATTTTTACCACATATAATTTTCAGTATCCATCTCTGTGTGGTTTCCACCTTTCTCAAATATATTTCAGAAGCGCTGCCCCAAACGAGCAATCCAATACATCAGTTGGGGTTGAATAAGGGCAAGGTAGACAGTTCTGAGGTCAGTTTCCTCCATGAATTGTTTCAGTTTCCTAAATCTAAACAGAAAGCTTCTCAACTTCCTAACAATTTGACTCGTACGTATATCCCATCTCAGATGACAGTCTATGTTCAATCTCAGATATAATACTGGACTGCTGCCGATGTTTAAATTACCCAGATTTGGTAAACCACTGGCATACGATGTAAATGGTACATACTTTGTTTTGTTCCAGTTTATTGTTAACATATTGTGGTCAAACCAAGCTTTCAAGAATCTGAGGCTCACCTCTGCTCTTTGTTTCAGGGATTTCCAGTCTGATGCAGTGTATATAATAGCTGTGTCGTCAGCATAACTGACAATTTCCCCTGCTGTAGGCAAGTGTAATAAGTCATTCATATATATGTTAAACAGTATGGGAGCCAACACTGTACCCTGCGGAATCCCACACTTTACACTTCCGTAGCTGCTGAAATGACCATTCACCTTTACACACTGTTTTCAATCGCTAACATAACTTTTGAGTAAGCTGTATACGCTTCCCCGTATATAACAAAATTGTCAATCCTCTGTTCAGGATAGACGCCAGTCGTGACATAGCACAGGTACTTGGCAAATCATTATAAAATAAATAAAATGGGCTCCACACAACACTGGCATATTCGAGATGCAGTCGAACAAACACACAGTACAAGCATCTCAAGCAGTCATATTCTGTCAAAAGCTTACAGGTTCTCAGTATAAAGCCCAGCTGTCTGTAAGATTTGTTAACACACTCAAGATAATGCTCATTCAATGATAACTTTTTATCAAAAATGACACCCAGATTCTTAACAGTACTAGGTCTGTTAAGTAGCGTATTATCCACCCTGTAGTCAAATCAATAAATCCGCAACCCTCTTGAGAAAGATAGAACAGAACACTTATCAACATTTAAAAGAATTACATATTTATGACACCATTGCTCAAGCCTAAATATATTATCTTGCAGATTCACCTGATCACAGGTGGATGACACCCTAATAAAAAGTTTCAAGTCACCTGCGTACAGCAGTGCCCCAACAGAAAAGTCATTACACATATCTTGAAAATGTTAAACAATAAGGGACCAAGATTGGAACCCTGCGGGACACCCGAGCATGCTACATATTTAAATGACGAATAACAAAGATACTCAACAGCCAATATACGATCGGACAAATAGGTTTTAATTAAGTTTATTAAGCTAGGTGAAGACAATGACTGTTCCAATGTTGAAATTAAGATGTCATGATCCAATCTGTCGAAGGCTGGAGTGGAAGAATATACACATGTTGCTTCTAGTGAATCAACATCTCTTATTGACTTGGTCATAAGTAACTATTGTGATCTACTCTGTGAGGTAGTAAGAAAATCAGTGTTTAACAGACATGTGTTAATTAGGATTAGGTTTAATAGCATAAATATTGATAAAACTGGGGTTATTAGGAAGTGCATAGCGGACGTTGATGTGTTTGAAACTAGGGTGTCAAATATACAACTAAATTATTATGCAAAATACCTTGATATTAAATATAGTAGCTTCTATCATTTTATCAAAGTTTTATAGTGATAGTTAATAAAATGATGCCAAAGGTTGAAGTAAAGTGCAACAGAGCAAGAAATCCTTGGATTTCTTACGCAATATTAAACTTGATGACTATGAGACAATGCTTTTAAAAAGTATGTACTTACGAATATGATGTATTTATTCTGTATTGATATATTTATATATAATATAATGTATCACAGACTTAAAATGTTTTGTCGAATGTTTATTTTTTTTAACACTTTACCCCAGTAAACTTTTATATTGCCAGTTTATAACCATATCATATAATACAAACAAAAACACTGAAATGTTCACAGTATAAATAAAATTACCATATTTTTGTCTTGTCTAGCATGCCCATATAAAATAATCAAACCTCAGATCATTTGCACCAAAAATACTTATTTCGTCAAACATTTCGCTTAAAAAATACACAACGTTAAGGGTTATGGTATACACTATTTTATATTATTATGCAATAAATCAAAATTAAACTGCAATTCCAAGACACGTGACACAACACAGATGAATATATTTATTGACACTTTCGCTGCGGATGTCGTGTATTCACGACATCCGCATACTCAACCTGAGTGCTAATGTCGCCAATACACGACATTTGTACTAACCTGTTCTAAGAGACTCTGTATTTCCAGCGCTAGACTAAAGTATCGGCATATGAGTGCAGCACTTTCAGAAGCTTATAATGTTTTGATGTAAGTCGTCATTCCTGGAAAAGTCATTTCTTCTTGATTTTAGGTACCAAAATGTCTATTATCTGTTCATCATCAAATAGTTTAAGAGAAATATCGTGCAAAATATTTCCAAAGACCAGGGTTTATGAACTTACGTTATTTTTCTCAGTATTTCACATGGAGAAGCTACTCGGGCGATATCGATTGCATTCGGTAAAGTTCGTTGTAGTCATTCCCACTACTTCTGCAGACTTGTGCATGCCTACAGTTGCACAAATCAGTTCGATTTGAACATTTGTATGTTGAGTGATTATTTTGCAAAATAGCTGAAGAAGTTAAAAATATTGTTGACTCTGCGAAGTCCAAGAATGTACAATTTCAGCCTCGCAATCCCAAGAAAGTAACCGACTGAGAAATAATTAGGCTGGCTTTCATGAGTGAGTCCGAGGAAGAAATGCTTGATGATAATAGTGATGATCCCACATATCAAAGCGATTCTACTTCAGATGATGGTTTGTTTAATATATATATTTATATAAATGCCAGGTATACCTATTAAAATTATATATACTTCTTTAGGTACAATTGGAAACAATGCTAATATTGATGATTTGGGTGCTACAAGTGAATTATTCAATGTTCATACTGCAAGTTATTTGTTAGATGTTCAAGCTCCATTGCAAGATTGGGTTGTTGACCCTGTGAACATGAAAACGTTTACATTTTGTAATCAAAACAGGTTATTGATTGATAAGCCCGAAACTGCTGACCCATACGATTACTTTCGATTGCTGGTAACTAACAATTTTCTACAAAATATCGTAATCGAAACCAACAATTATGCCGCAACCATATTTCTGTCTTCAACAACTACAGAAAAGTCAAGAATTACGCAGTGGAAGCAACTGACTATGGAGGAACTTCTAAAATTTATAGGTTTGGTTTTTCATACAGGAACTATCAAGTGTAACCGTCTGCAGGATTATTGGAAGACTCATAGACTGTTTAGGATGAATTGTTTTTCTGACTATATGATTCTGGATAGGTTCCTAGTAGTAATGAGATGTTTACATTTCTCCCCAAATCCCAATCCAGAAGAACCAAAGCCAGAAGACCGTATTTATAAAATTCGTCCAGTTATAGATCATTTTAATAACATAGTATCCGAAGTATACTATCCCGGTAACAACTTGTCACTAGATGAATCAATGGTCCTGTGGCGAGGCCGCTTAGTATTCCGACAGTATATTGCCAACAAGAGGCACAAATATGGCATAAAATTATATATGCTCACGGAACCAAATGGGATGGTATTGAAAATGCTGTATACACTGGACAGTTAGATGAAATGGGAGGAAAAGGACATTCAGAAAAATTTGTTATGCATTTAATGCAAGAAAAATTGAACCAGGGTCATTCAGTATATATGGACAACTATTAAAACAGTTTTCAGTTGGCAAAGCTACTCCAGGGCAAACAAACTTATTGCACGGGAACATTACGAACTGACAGGAAAGGAGCACCCAAGGAAGTTGTAAGCGCAAAATTAAAAAAAGATGAAACCATGGCGAAATATAAAGATGGTATAATGATTGCAAAATGGAAAGATAAGCGTGATGTTGTGTACATTTCTAGTGAATTTTGTAACGAAATGAGCGAGCTTCAAAGCAAGCGTGGGGAAATAAAAACGAAACCATTGCCGATACTTGAGTACAACAAGAATATGGGTGGAGTCGACAGACAAGACCAGATGCTATCGTATTATACATGTGACCGCAAGACTATGAGATGGTATAAAAAGGCCGGAATTCATATTTTGCATCTCAAGCTGTTGAACTCTTACATCCTATACAATCAATATTCTGGCAGGAAACTGACTTTATATGATTTCCGCTTGGCTGTTTTGGAAAAGCTTTTGCCACAAAAAATTGCAATGACGCCACCTACAGTGAGTGTGGCATAGAGCCACATGCTAGAAAAAAATGACTATCTAAATGAAAAAGGGAGAAAAATTGAAAGAGGTGTAGAGTTTGTCATGCAAATAAGATAAGAAAAGAGACGATGTTTCATTGTACGCAGTGTCCTGAATCTCCTGGGCCTTGTATAGGGGATTGTTTCAAGTCATATCATCAAGAACTTCAAAATTAGATATGCTATGATGACCTGGCCTGTCTCACATTTGTAATGTTTTTTTCATTTTAAGAATTATATTTCCGTTAGATTTATATATTATTTTAGTTAGAAATAGTGTTTATTTATTATTATTAATTCTTTTTGTCTCTCTTTATATATATATATATATATATATATATATATATATATATATATATATATATATATATATATATATATATATATATATTTATATTGTTGTTGCTAATAAAAACGTAAGAGTAAATTCATATTTGTTTCCCACCTAGAAATAAAAGTAGCAAAATATACATGTCGCAAATATACAACATGCCGCATATAGGTTATGTGACTTAACATAGGTGCGAATGTCGTGTATGTACAACATTTACTTTTTTTCTTATTTCGATATACCTATCAATAGAAAATATTTTAGAACATTAAGATACATAATGTAAGTCAAATCTATGGCTAAATACGCTTGCTGCACTGGGGTCTGGTTAGCTCATATTGCAGCCGCAGCGAATGTGTTAACATACAATCCTACTGTTTTAACACAACACAAGACACAAACTAGGTACAAGAAACAAAGCAAAACAGAAATGACATATGACACCTAATTATATTAAAGAAATCTCGCAATATATTCAGTGCATATCTTAGCTTTATGACAGCAATATGGTTCTTAACAAAATTGTCCACTTTAAAGAAAGTTACATTTTAGATATCACATTGATTTGTCATTAAACAATTTGTGATGTTTTTATCACATGCATATCACAAAGATATTACAAACTTTAAGTAACATATTTTTACTAGTGTGATATCACATCTACATTAATTGTCACAAATATATTATTATAAAATTAATAACAGAATGAACTCTTTATAAATTAAATTAAATAAGTCGGGACAACCAATTTAGTATTTTATAAATGGCGGTATGGTATATTGCAAATTTGTTAAAACCAAAGTACACTGTATGTTTATAAAATATCACACAAGGCTAAATAATAGATAAAAGATAATACTACAAGTAACATGCAATAACATAAATTTTATTAAAACTTCAAATAACACTGTCTTATCACAAAACCAAGTTTTCTGTATTTTTATTCGAACATCCTATACACACATATTAAATAACATTTTCAACATACATGGTGTTCCTTAAATAAATAATAGTTATAAAGGAAAACAGATCCTCAACTTATTTGAAGTTAAGATTTTATATGGTAACATATTCCTAAATACTACAAGGGAGGAACAAAGTTTGATTATTATTACTTTGGTAAGTACTCACTGAAGCAATCCACCATACAAAAACTACAATTTTACAACTGGTGATTAATTTGCTTAAAAAATATGGCTTTATCAAAGGCTCATTTAAGGTTTAGGTATACCTTAAAACATTTAATCCCTTTCATGGTGCCAACATTTAAAAAAAAGAATCAAGTATTGTTATACAGGATGCTTCAAAAAACATGTGCTAGTGCTTGTGGTTATATTCCTCCGTAAAAATAAAATTGTTTTTCATATCATCCGGTTTTGCTTTGTTTTGTAGCTACAGGGTTTTAAAGCTTTTTTTTTTGGCTTATTCCAAATTTCTCCGAAACGACTGTAGCAATCAGAATTAACTTTAGAGGGTGAAAGTTATTTAAACTAGTACATATTTCACTGCTAAAAAAGTGTAGGCAGCTTTACCAGGGCCGTCTGTATGTGCTATCCACTGCACTAATTTTCTAAAAAAAAAAAACCTGTCTGCCACTAACTTCTTTTTCATTTGTTAGGGCAGTTATGTAGGTCTTTAGTGCCTATCAAATGTTACCTCTTGATATTTTGTTGCTTTTGATCTCTTTTTGGAGACAAATGCAATTATGTTGTGTTATGTATTGAATATGTCCTGGGCTGAATCAAAAACTCAGATTGTAATTATCATTTACTTGTCAAAGTGATAGATGCTGCTGATTGCTTCAAAATGCTCTTTTACAATTATATTTTGGCTCAATTAACAAATAGGTTACTAGTTTATGGTGAGGTAAGACAAAATAGAAGAGAAGCAGCCAGAAGCTTAGCAAGATTTATTTTGAACAAATCTGCAG
Organism: Tillus elongatus; assembly: GCA_964006375.1. Classification (NCBI taxonomy): domain Eukaryota; kingdom Metazoa; phylum Arthropoda; class Insecta; order Coleoptera; family Cleridae; genus Tillus; species Tillus elongatus. The sequence goes on from OZ023264.1 coordinate 58,976,964, forward strand.
ATGTTTAAGGGAAAGCTGTGCCTCAAAACCTTTAAGACCCAATTCTTGACGCAGAAGATACCGACGACCCCACTAAAGGTAGTTACCAGAATCGTTTTTAACGAAATACGAATTATTTCCGCATCGGCTGTACACAGAATATGGCAAAAGAAACAATTAAAACCGTACCACTACACACATGTTGAAGAATTTTTACCAGCCGATTATGGGTCTAGACGCGCCCTGTGGGTCCGGGGACTAACTAAAAGAATAGGCCCAAGGTAACTCCTGCCTCTCGTAAAAGGCGACTAATTGGAATCAAACACTGGCGGAGGTCTTGTCCAGGTGGGCCTGGAGGGAGGCGGATATCTCTGGGGAGAGATGTACACCCGGATTTTGAGGCCTACACTCTGGGCTTAGAAATGGATGGTTGCCCGCACTTGGTTGTTACTCGGGAGCGGGGTTCCGGATGGGTGCCGCCTCGGGTTGAGTGCTGGCGGGTGTCGTGTGTCTAGACGACCCAGAGGGGGTTGACAACTCTGATGAGTGGTAAACACCCGGAGTTTGAGGCCACCACTGTGTGCTTCGGAACGGACGGACGGCCTCGCTTGTGCGATGCTCAGGAGCGGGGCTCGATGGGATGTCACCTTGAGTCTAGCACTGGTGGGTGTCGGGTCTAGACAATCCCGGCGGAGAGCTGAGATCTTTAGGGGTGGAATAAAACTAAGGGTTGAGGCCTCTTCTGTGAGCTTCGAAACGGACAAACGACCTCACTTGGATGCTGCTCGGATGCAGGACTTCATGATACTGCACCGAGTCAAACACTGACGGATATCTGGTCCAGAAGAACTCGGAGAGAGGTTATCTCTCTTTGAGCTTTGAGACGGGCAAGCGACTTCGCTCAGATGGCAGTACATCTGTCAAACAAAGTTTCACCTCGCAGGTGTCGTCTCCTGTCGGAAGCTCGATTTGCTGGGTGAAATTTAAGCTAAGCTGGCAGGTGTTGGGCCTAGACGAACCTTGAGGTGGCTGGGGTCTCTAGTGGTGGATGACACCTGGACACTTGGGCCTACTCTGTGAGCATCGATACAGGCTAACGACCCCGCCTGGATGCTGCTCGAAGGCGGGACTTCATGATACCGCCTCGAGTCAATGAAACACTGACGGGGGTCTGGTGCAGGTGAGGCTGGGGGGAGGCGGACATCTCTAGGGAGTGATATGCACCCGGAGTTTTACGCCTCTACTGTGGCCTCAGAGACTGACAATTGGCCTTGCTTGGTTGTTACTCGGGAGCGAGGTTCCAGATGATACCGCCCTCGATTGAGCCCTGGCGTGTGTCGTGTATCCAGACGTCCCGGGGGCTCTGATCTCTGATGAGTGGTAAACACCCGAAGTTTGGAGCCATTACTGTGTCCTACGAAACGGACGGACGGCCTCGCTGGGGTGATGCTCGGAAGAGGGACTCGATCGGATGTTGCCTTGAGTCTTAACACTGAGCTGAGATCTCTAGGGGTGGATTACAACTGGAGATTAGATGCTGCTCGAGAGCGGGACTTCATGATACCGCCTCGAGGCAAACACTGACGGATGTCGGGTCCAGACAAACTCGGAGAGAGGTTATCTCTCTTTGAGCTTCGAAACGGGCAAGAGACTTCACTCAGATGGCAGTACACCTGCCAAACAAACTTTCACCCTCAAGAAAAGATCGACTCCCTCAGGGAGCTGGAATTGATGGGTGAAATCTAAATAATTAGACGTGAGCCACAATAGACCTAAGGTCGCAGTGGAGGGACTAAAATAGCCCACTCACAATAAAATCTAATAAAAAAAATCTAATCTAATAATGGGTCTAGACAACAATTTTGTCAGTGCTTTTTAAATAAGTTGGAAAACAAGCAGCATTTCCCTTGTTGTGTTCTTTTTGCAGATGAATCATCATTTACAAGAAAGGAAATTATAAATTTCCATAACTTGCATAACTGGTCTGAGGAAAATCCCTATTTACTAAAAGTAGCAAACTCACAGTATAAGTTTTCTGTAAATATTTGGGTCGGTATTATTGGAAATGAAATTACTGGTCCAATTATTCTGCCACATGAGACTGAATTATGTGTCATATTGAAATTCTCTGATAAATGATCTGCCCGAAGGATTAACTGTGTTAGTAAGAAATAGAATCTTTTGCGATTGATGTTAAGGAGTACCTCTCGGAAACGTAGGATCATCAATAGATTGATCGTGGTGATCCAGTATCATGGCCACCAAGATCCCTGGTTTGAATCCTTTAGACTTTATCTATGGGGGCACATAAAGGAGCTTGTTTACAAGACACCAGTACAAACATCTGAAGGACTTTTACAATGAATAGAACTAGCATTTGTAAGACTGCGGCAAGGTCCTTGCATTTGTTGCAGAGTAAGAAGATCTTTGCACTGATGATTGAGGGTTTGTAATGAAGTTGCAGGAGGCCATTTTCAACATTTGCTGTGATTCCATTCAGGTACTTTTAACTAGTTAATAGTTTAAATTAAGGACCTTAAAAATGTAAAAAAAAATAATTCAATCTACAACATAACACAACATAATTGCATTTATCTCATAAAAGAGATCGAAATCGATAAAATATCATTAGGCAACTTTTAACAGGCACTAAAGCACCTACACAACTGTGCTAACAAAAGGAAAACAGTTACGGGCGCACAGGTTTTTTTTAGCAAGAAAAAATAGTGCTGCAAATTGAATCCTAACTTCCACATAGCTGTGATAATTTATTCTCTTCTGAAAGACATTCTCATGGAATGAATTTAGGGCCCATGACTTGACCACAAGGAAAATATTTGCAGTCCTGTACCCATAAACTTTTGAAACGTTATATTACTCGAGTTTTATTGAAAAAATGTCCATTTTCACAAAGTCGCCCCTTATTTATCCCATACCCTCTGAAGCGATCTTACCCAAAATAATTCGAAACATTCCTTTGTCGGGTGCTCACTGGACACCAAATTTGAAGATGGTATCACAACATTCAAAACTTATTGCGCCTATTAACAGACAGACGTATATGCCAACAGACTGACTGACCAACAGACAACAAAATTTTTCATTCCAGAATCAAGTTTTCTTATGTTTTAAGATTTTTTGAACCGTTTTACCAACAAAACAAAAAAATAGAAATTTTTGTCAACAATATTCCACCCCCACACATTCAACCCCTAATTTAATTTCAGCACAGAATACTAAATATTTGTTTAAATTAAAACTTTTCTAATAAATAAAGCCTAACACGTTGTATTACTCGAGTTTTAATGAAAAAATGTCAATTTTCACCAAATCACCCCCCATTCATTCCCTACCCCCTAAAGCGATTTTACCCAAAAACAATCTGAACCATTTGTTTGTCGAGTGCTAACTGTACACCAAATTTAAAGACGATATCTCAATTCGTTCTTAAGTTGTCGTGGCTACAAATAGACAAACATACAGACAAAAAAAATTTCATTCCCTAATCATGTTTTCTATATGTTTTGATGCCTTTTACGTTTAAGCAGAAAAAAAATTGTTGAAACTTTTGTCGCTGTTGCGATACTTCCACAAGTTGTGACGATGTGGAAGTAATATGTACTAGTTTAAATAACTTTCACCCTCCAAATTTGATTCAGATTGCTATAGTCATTTTGAAGATATTTGGAATAAAGAAAATATCAACACCCTGTAGCTATGAAACGAGGCAAAATCGGACCAATGTTGACATGAAAAAAATCTTATTTTTACATGAGGAATCAAACCACGAGCGATGCTACATGTTTTTTGAAACACCTTGTATATCATTGTGGTCATTTAGGTTTTGGCAACAGGTAAGTGTTATACTCCACACAGTCAATTTTTGTCAAAACAGTTCAAAAAGTTAAATATAAATTTCATCACATAATTAAGTACTGTAATACTTATTTTTGAATACATTTTTTTGTAAAATAGATTAAGCTATGACTCAGTTCTTGTATTAATTGATTGTCACTAACAATTCTTTATGAAATATATCTTTAAAATGTAATACAGTGTTCCCACATTAGGAAAACCCCCTAACCACAAATTTTTAAATACAATGATTCAAGTCAACTTACTTATTACCAAAATGCACCTTTTTCAAGATACAGCGCCTCAATTGGGCCACTTTAAAACAGCTTTGAGAATTGTTCATAACACAAAATTTTAAATTTTATAGAGATGTTTACGTTACTGATAAACCAGCTGAATCAAAAATTTTGTATGAACAACATTAAATAATAAAGACACCCTACCGTCCAGAAAAACCGTTACTTCATTTTATTTTTTATGTCATAATTTCTTAAGTCTTGTAATGCTCACAAAATTTGAATTTTAAAATTATTCGACAAGGGTTAATATTTTTAAAGAAAATTTCGCTATTATAAGATATGTAGTTAAGGGCGACAAATATATGCAATAAAATTTAACGCGCAAAGTAAAATAAAAACCCGGAGAGATATAATGTGGTATTCCACAGAATCCATGCAGAGGATTGTTGTCAGCAAACGCCGTATCAAGCATCATATTTTAAATAACTCGCGATAATCTCAGGCTCTATTTTTGTAACAATGGCGTTCCTCATTGTACGCGGCAGCAGTTTAAGACTGTTCTAGGAAAGGACGTGTGTATCCTTGAACCGAGTGCTCCAATTCCGAAGCGAGCCGGCAATGTAGGGGGGGTGCGAAGGGAGAACTGATACGAGCGGACGTGACAATTCACTCGGCTATGAAACACCGCTGAAATAGGCCACAGAAAATATTGAAGAGCATTTACACCACGAGGCTCTATAGTAGTGTTAGTGCCTGACTAGACCAAGCTACCTGACGGCACCCCTTTTAAAAAGAGTAAGTCATAATACACTAATTCCTATCTCACAATCATTACAATAAATTATTTTAATTTCACATAGGTTTTGGGACACCATCTGAAACCTGACTTCTATCTATTATCTCTAACGTTGGGTCCGAGCAAAGGCATGTGATTGTTATCTGCCATTCAAGTGGATCATAAATTTCAAGCTGTTTTTTTTTCCTTTAGAAAGTGACCGGTTCAATTTTAGTTCCAGATAGTTTATATACTCATTAAATTTTAATACATGCCATGGTTTTTTTCCCTAAAACGGCATTTACTGAAGAACTGTACCACATTCTGACCAAGGACATATTGGGAAAAGTCACTTAAGAGAGAAATTAGTTGATTTAGTGAAACTTGCCTATACACGCAACCTCACCCTAATTGAAATACCAATCTCTCAGTATTGGAAAAGATCAGAAAGGTTGTATCTTAACAGAGATCAATTTTTGTATAATTTTTTCGCTTAAAACAAACCGACATATTTTTGTCTTAAGTCACTTTCTTACATATTAACAGATTGTTTGGAAGACACATTCTCAGTCAAAATGGAATCTAATTTTTAGAAGATGCTCTTTTACCGAAAAAACATATAAATACACTTAGAAAATCCAAATCACTAAAACACATTAAAAAAAACGATTGTCAGGTTTTTTAAAATGTGGTGTGGTGATTTAGGTTCTCGAAGTGTACTTATCAGTGCTCACCACAGGTGCCAAACTTCACTTGGTGAAAAACTACAGGGCACAAAAGAATAATAAAATTTCTTCATTATTTTGTTATACTAATTAAAGCAATAAAAAATCGATGGCATGCATATAAAAAAATCGGGGTAGCAATCTAGCTAAAGTGTACCAAAAAACTGGGCACACTAATCTGCTTACTAAATTTTTTATCAAATCGCTTTACTCCTTTCCTTTTTTAATTAGAAGCTGAATATCCCTGTAAAATTTAAAATTTTTATGATGTATTACCCATACCTATTCAAGTTATTTAGAAAAAAGAAACTGTTTTAGCGCAGCTTCTTAAGAAAGCTATACCTCAAAATGATGCATTTTGTATATAAGTAAAGTTGGTTTAGATTATCATATTTGTGCCTAAGGAGTCTATAACATGGTTTCAACGACAACTTACATACATCCTGTTTTTGTTGCCGCAAGTTTTTATGTTTCTTTCTTAAAAACCTAATTGGTTCTCCATTGATAGATGGAAAAGAGAGCATCATAATTACTGAAGAAAAAATAAGGATATACATCTGCATACAACTTTAAGAAAGAAACATGAAACCAAGGTAAAATTAAACACTGAAAGACTGACTTTGCTTTCGATTGATAAAATATGTTTTATGTATATAAATAAAATATATTTAGCTAATAAAAGTGTTAAATATTTATAAAACAGATAAGTGTGCATTTTACAGATTTAACAGAAAGATATGACAGTTGTTTTGCTGACAATGTTAGCTTAAGACACAAAAATTTAAAGTAGCCTGCTGTGTTTTAAGTGTTAAGTAAGTCTAATCCCTTGTTGGATCTTCTCAGTGCGTGACCATATTGTTAAATAATTTATATACCTGTTTTTTTTTTATAAGAATAATTAAGAGATTAAGGTCTTTACTATAATAGTACACACTTTAATCCATATATTTTACTTTTGTATCTGAAGCTAAAATGGTCGAATGAAAAAGCTGTCATTTATTTTGATCAATTATATGTGAATCATATACTTAGGCATATTCATTTGTTTTATAAAAATCTGACATCTTGCTTATTCTAAGAAAATCACAATGTCCATAGGCAATAAATAGCAACATACGGTGTCACAATCGTCCATTTAGGAAAAGAATCAATAAACATATCATAATGGGCAGTTGTACTTATGTTGGGATAAATTCCGATGACTACTATGTCAACAACTTGACTGAAAGATCTGTCACCAGCTGTTTGAAGATCAAATGTGAAGTTGAGTGGCTTTATATATTTTCCAGATATGTGTTTGATAATGCAAAATCTGTTAAAAGGTTCTGTGTGAGGGGCATTAGGAGCATCATCTAGATTTGCCCTTATCAGAGATATATTTGATTTTGGGGATAGGTACACCATCAAATTACTGGGACCTGTAATAATACAAAAATAATTAAGTGTGTGATGGTATGTCCGTAAAATAATTTTGAGAGACGAATTTGAAAGCAGTAGTTATATAAGTCTCTTTGTAAGCTATTAGAATATCTGTCCTTTCTTTAGGAACAGTATACTCTCGATTATTTGTGGGCAGATTATCCGGTTTGCAGATTATTCGTACTGAGAAATGGATCAAAATTTCAAATCGGACATAGATCGAAATTTCAATTTTTTTTTCGTTTACTCTCGCACAAATATAATAAATATCTCTCATAAAAAGCAATGACCATGTAAATACATGTCTGCAAAAATCACGAGGAAAAGAAAACTATGAAATTCGTTAGTACCTGTAGGTAGTGTAGTAGTATGTATATGCAGCATAAACTGTCACAGACTGCTTATTTTGTTGTGATAAATTCCTATTTATCTCCAAACGTGCCACTGTCACTACAATAGATACAATAGGAGCGCCGAGAAAGCTACATATCCGGGAATGTTTATGATAAGATCATAAACTTTCATTGCCTCTATCTTTTTACACTTGATCTCATTCGAGATTGCATGGACGGCACATCAGAAAGGAACAAGATAAACTTTCCTTGAGAAAGAGAGAGCTGTTAAACATTCTGCATGCACTTTCTTTTCAATTTATGACGGATACCAAAATGACTTAATTCGTCAGTTGATTTCCAATTGTAAAGTGAGTTTCTGTGTTCACGGTCTAGTTTCTATTGGATATATTGCTTGAATCAATGCTCACCATTCTACAAGACAACTAGCCCTAAATAACAAAGTTTACCAATTTTTAGTGGTAAAATTATTCAAAGAGAAGTATCGTCATCACAAAGTGCAATTGATAAACAAGTTAAACAATGATGATTCAGATCGCCATTTAAATTTTGCGAACAATTAATTCTACGCTGCGATGAAGATCCCAATTTTCTAATAACATTCTTTTTTCTGATGAAGCCACTTTTTGTCTGAATGGAACAGTAAATCATCACGACTCAAGATATTGGTCACGGGAAAATCCTCATTGGACTCAAGACTCCCACAGTCAACGTCATGGCAAGGTAAATGTATGCATGGGAATAATCAAGCCGCGTTTCATGGGCCATTACTTTGTTCAATGATATCTTACAGCAGTATGTTACCTAAATTTCTTGCGATTGGATTGGATTTAAGGCCAGCTCTGGCAGTAATTTTTTCAAATAATCACACGTCAGATGTGCCACATCAAGATATTTGGTTTCAGCAAGACGGGGCAGCAAGACACTATGGTGTGGACGTCCGCCAATATCTAGAAGTGACATTTCCTGAACAATGGATAGGGCGCTGAGGAGCATTTGAGTGGCCACAGCATTCCCCAGACTTGACTCCCTTAGATTTTTTCTGTGGAGTTATTTGGAATCGAAGGTTTATTTTAACAGATCAAATAATTTAGAGAAGAATTCGTGCTGAAGTGGAGCAAATTAGTGCCGACATTTTTGAGCGCATTGTACAAAGTATTTACACTCATATCGGTCAATGCCAAATGGTAGGTAGAGATAAAATTGAACATTTGCGCAAAATGTTGTTTGTTTTACTTGGTTCGATAAATTTTTCCATTAAACTTCGCTTTCCATTTTTTAAAGTAAATAATGCTATTTTTTTGAAAAAAATTATTTTGTAAGGTACCAATTTTTTTTAATCATCATTCAATTAGTAAAATAGTGCTGCAAATTGAATCATAACTTCCACATAGCTGTGATAATCTACTCTCTGCAGAAAGACATTCTCATGAAATTAATTTAGGGTCCAGGACTTGACCACAAAGAAAATATTCATATTCCTGTACCCATAAACTTCTCAAACATTATATTACGCGAGTTTTAACGAAAAAATGTCAATTTTCACCAAATCACCCCTCATTTATTACCCCAGGAAGTGATCTTACCCAAAAACAATTTGGCGTTCCTTTGTCCAGTGCTGGATACCAAATTTGAACATGATATCTCAATTTGTTCGAAAGTTATTACACCTACTAACAGGCAAACGTACAGGCTGACAGACCGACAGATCAGAAAAATTTGGTTCCAGAATCAAGTTAACTATATGTTTTGGGACTTTTAACGCCGTTTTAGCAACAAAAATTTTGAAATTTCTGTCACTGATATTCCACCCCCACACATTCAACTCTTAATTTAATTTCCGCACACAATACCAGATGTTTGATGAAATTAAAAGTTTTTTGATAAACAAACCCTAAAACGTTATATTACTCAAGTTTTCACGAAAAAATGTCAATTTTCACCAAATCAGCCCCCTTTACCTTTACCAAATTTGAAGACGGTATCTTAATTCATCCTAAAGTTATCGTGCCTACAGACAGACATACACAAAAAATGTTTCCCAAATAATGTCTTTTATGTGCTTTGGCACTTTTACGATGTTAAAGCGGAAAAAAATTTAAAAAATTTTTGTCGCCGATGCCATACTTTCACACGTATTGACGATGTGAAAGTAAAAGTATATAGAAAAACATACTTCCACACGTATTGACGATGTGGAAGTAAAAGTATATGGAAAAACAGCAAAAAAAAAACGGTTGTCATTTAAAAAACTTATGATAACGTCACCATTCAGAAATAGGTGACGTAATAAATGTGATTGACAATTGAAAATATAAAATTGTCCGGTCCGAGCGTTTTTCTGGAAAAAATTAAATAACGTCTTTATGAATTATGTTCCAAACTTTATCATCGCATATATATATATATATATATATATATATATATATATATATATATATATATATATATATATATATATATATATATATATATATATATATATATATATATATATATATACATATATATATATATATATATACATATATATATATATATATATATATATATATATATATATATATATATATATATATATATATATATATATATATATTTGTCTGTGTGTGTGCACAACATGGTTTGTGAAGGTTCTACACCAACTAGAGACTTCCGCAGAGAAAGAGATGGCATTGAAAAGTTATCCATCATCCATGGACTTAATTTAACATAAATAAGTTGAACAGCTCCTATGATATGCTTTGCAGATAAATTATGTTATGTTACAAAAGTTATTAAAATTTGCTACTATAACACACTTGCCGCATGCAGACTTTTAAATAATTGTTTACCTTTGACTGAGACATTGTAGGTGAGAATTCCATCATTACTACTGTTTATGTGATTTACGGTCAGAGCTGGTTTGTTTTCAACATTGGGTGAATCTGCAGGTAGCCATTTACTATACTGCCTGAAATTAAAATTTAGTGTTTATATATTTTCTCCATTGCGGGCGGAGGGGAATTAAAATGAAATCTACCTAACAAACAGGAAAGAAAAGATTTAGAACAAAATGAAATTTTATTTTTCAACAAACGAATCTTTAACAGTTACATACTCAACACAAAGTTGCTCTAATAAGGCGATACCATCCAAGAGATTTTCTTCCGATAATTCCTTTAAAAAAAAATCGCCTCTTTTAGTTTATGTGAAGAAAATCGATGTCCTTGCAAGTGTTTCTTCAGCTCAGGAGATATGCAATAGTCTGTAGCGGTTTTTAACATTTTTATTCATTGTTTTTAGCAATTTTTGAAAATGTTCTTCAAATGAGCGCGAATTAGAGTCGTTGAAACCCATATTATGGTTTACGAAGCTTCTACGGCACCTAGAGACCGCCGGTTTTCTCCTTACACTGAAAAATGCTTTCCAGGTGCTAAATATGTTGGCCAGGTCTGAGAGACAAGTTTTTCCATCGAAAATCACAAATTTTCCTCTTGAAAATGCTATATCTTTGAAGCTTGTCAACTAATTTTTAGAAAATTTATATAAATCTTATTATATTGCCATTAAGATACAATTTCCAAAGAAGCTAAATATTTAGGGATCTTCTTAGACCAAAAACTGAATTGGAACACACACTTGGAAAAAACTCTTTCGAGAACCACAATGGCAATCAGGACTTGACGTAGACTCATAGGAAAGGCATCGGGGCTCAATTCCAGGATGGTATATTGGATATACAAAACTGTGGTTAAACCCATGGTCACATATGCAGCTATAGTTAGGTGGCCAAAAACGGAATATAACCCCTGCCAATTCTTAGAAGCCAAATATTGTTCAACATTATTGAAACTATGCTGACCATCTCACCTCCTCCACTCCACATCCTGGAGCAGCATCAATCCTGTATTCCAAAAACTGTGCTTAATGATCAGAGGCAATTACCGGAAGAACTCCGGCACTCATGAAATCAAAATGAACAAAAATGTTATCGATTCAGCTGCTGCATCCATTAAGCTGTCTAGTAGGAGAGAACACAGTTTGCTGAAGGCAGAAAGACTGAAACAACTGTATTAAGTTGTTTTTATCATCTTCTATTAACAGCTGTGTATTAAGATCTCCCCCAAGGGCAATTGTGCAATTATTATCCTTATTGTTACAATACTGAGGTGCCTGATTAAGAATATGCAAAAATTGCCCATACAAGCCTCCGGATGGTCTGTCACAATTGAAATGAGCCTCAACATTTTTATATAAACTGCTGTTAATTCACATACTTTCTCAACACTAAAATCTCTAATATACTTTATCTCCTGACCAAAAAGTGAATTATGTATGTTCCCGGAACAATAGCTTACCAAAAAGACATTCATAAAGTTACATACATACATACATACATATATATATATATATATATATATATATATATATATATATATATATATATATATATATATATATATATATATATTATTTCGAGATAAAAAGCAGGGAATTGGGAAATGATTATATAAAGTGTATTAATTATAAGTAGGTTAGATCGGTATTGTCATTATTTCACACAAATTCAGTAATATTACATTTCCAATGTTTATATAAACAACACATTGTTTCGTTAGAATTGCACATAACAGAAATAACCGTAACTAGCATTTATTCTGCAGTATAGAAGAATGCTGATTAAATATGTTTCTTTAGTTTAGAAATCTAGTTGACTTAAGTTTATATATATATATATATATATATATATATATATATATATATATATATATATATATATATATATATATATATATATATATATATATATATATATATATATATATAGGTGTTTGTAAATATTAAACAGACTTTTTCATCTTTTCATTAAAGTTGTTACATCGTTATTATGTCACTCTAGCCCATAATTATTCCAGTGTCCCCCTATACCCCTCAATTATACTCCCGTTCCTTAAACAATGAATGTAAATTCCTAGACCCCCATGCGAGAAAGTCGAACAGCAGAATAAACTCACCTGGTGAAAGTTATTTATTGTGTAAATAGAGGCCCCAGCCTAACATAACCACTATTCCTTAAGCATAACTACCGTAGCATTCTTTATCTCGCCGGCCATGTGATCTAATATAAAAATCTTATTTCGAAGACACTGAACATTCCAGTGAACATTGCATATCATGTTGCAACACTCTTATTGAGACACACATACTCCTATGTTTCCAGTTCTTTCACTGTCTTCTGCTGAACATTTACACCTTTCCTATTGTTCTTTGGAAAATAGTATCTATCAACTATAATTCCAAAGAGCTTACCTCATCATAAAACTGCACTGGGACCCCCAATCGAAAAGATGCAACCCTGGCACTCCGCCTCAGTTCTAGTTTCTCACATGCACATAATTTCCTACACTTCTCATCGACAGTATTAATATCATCCATACTCGTGTTCCTGTCAAAATCAGAAAGAAACATCCATTTTAGTGGCTGGAGCACTTTCAATGTTGCCTTTGCCCCAGTTACCCTTGGAGGACCTATACATATTTTCTGCTTTCTCACTTTGTGTGGCTTCTGTTTTCAACCTTCCGCCACTGTTCGCTCCCGTTCTCCTCTGCTTCTTGGTTATGAAGCCCTTTTTGAAAAGACACATATTTAACCGCCACTGATGAAGCTTCCAATGACTTCCGTATCATCACCGGTACATCCTCCACATATCATTTTAATTTTTTAAAATTATTTTTGTGTATGTGTGAGCAGGCACGAGCGCGCGCGTTGTGTGTGTGCACAGAGAAAAGGATAACAATGGAAGGTTATCCATCATCCACACACTAAATTTAAGATAAACACTTTTAAGCATGTACAATGATATTCTTAGAAGGTAAGTTAGGTTATGTATTACAAAATTTGTGAAAATTTTCTACCATAACGACTTGCTGCGCCCAGACTTTTAATTCTATTAGTAGGTTGTTGTATAACTTAATGGCTAATGGCCAAAGTTGAGGGGAAGCCCACAACCCCGGGGTCAAGGAGTCACGGGCCAAAGGACTCCAGGGGGCAAGCTGAGGAAGTGGAAACAACATAAAGTTTCGATGAAGCTGTCCCCAAGACCGTCATGCGTGGCAAAGTGCCGCATCCTCCACGAGGTGACCCTGCTGATAACTAAACATGACGGATCTAGACAAGGAGGTCGAAGTAAACTCCCCAATCTACGGTGTCGCGTGACCCGTGCCTAGGGATGGATGGCACCAGGGTGATGGTGTCATGAACAGAACCTCTGGAGTACCGGGCACACCTCCAGAGTAACCCGTCTTGCACTACACAGGGGGTTCTGATGGTGTGGGCAGTATTTCCCCCATTATCGTGGGAACAACATGAAGGTTATAAACATATATGGAACCAAAACCAATGAGGCTCAAGGAGTGGCTCCGGCAACAGACTTGACTTGAGTCTATTCTAGAAACGGATACGAGCCAGGGGGCGGCAGCGTCCGCGGATTCTGGAGGTCTCACGACCGACGGAGATACGGGGGATGGGGGCAACAGACTTGTCCCCGACACCCAAGCTGGAGACTGGGTCCCACCGGAGGGCGCGCGAGGTCCGCAGACGCTGGGGGCCCCTCTACCAGTAAGGACCCTACTGTAGGGGTAGAGGGACTGCCCCGGCAGTCCAAGCGTCTTTCCGGGGCGCAAAGAAAGTAGCGCCGGAGGGCGCAAAAGATGGCGACCGGGACGTGGACGGTCGAGAAACCTGTAAAGGCGCATATGGGGAGTGCGAGTCAGAAGAGGACGCGCTCGGACTCTAGCACGCCTACCACAGACAGACGTCCCAAAAGGGCCAGGGCACCTGTAAAGGCACAAGAGGAGAGTGCGAGTCAGAAGACGCCGCGCTCTGGCTCTAGCACGCCTACTACAGACAGACGTCCCAAAAGGACCAAGGCTGGAACACCGGCGCAGACTGGTTCGTACAGGGAGGCTGCGGAGGGCCTCGGGATGGCGGTGATTGACACGACACCATCCTGAGGTCACGCTAGACCAGGGGAAGGCGAACCTGGCTCTGGGTACATTCCGAGGGCCTGGAGACTAGCCAGGATTGTATTCATTCCTAAACCTGGGCGTCCAACAGACCAGGCAAAGTCCCTGAGGCCATAAGTCTCATGTCCTTCTTGCTAAAAACAGGGGAAAAACTGCTCGACCGGCACATTAGGGGCGGTGTACTGGAAGCATATCCCTACACTGTGGACAATATGCATACAGAGCAGGATTCTCAACAGAAACAGCACTGCACCAACTGCTGCTGAAACTGGAGAATACGCTGGAGAACAGAGAGGTGGCGCTGGGGGCCTTCCTAGACATAGAGGGGGCCTTCAGCAACACCTCATTCGGATCGGTTCTGGCAGATGTCAGGGAGCGTGGAATAGAGGAGACCTGCTGCAGGTGGATCGGTTCCATGCTCAGGGACAGGGCGGTGTTCACCTCACTCGCAGGAGGGACTCTGCTGGCGGGGGTCGCAGCGGGGTGTCCGCATGGGAGCGTTCTGTCTCCCTTGCTCTGATGCCTTGTCGTGGACGGCCTGCTGGGGAGGCTCTCGGGAGAGGGGTATGAGGTACAGGGCTATGCGGACGACATTGTCATCATAGTCTGAGGAAAGGTTGCACAGTCAGTGTGGGAGCGCATGCAGACAGCACTGAAAGTGGTGGAAGGTTGGTCAAGGGCTCGGGGTGAGCCCCGAGAAAGCAACCGTCGTGCCGTTTACGAGGAGGAGTAAGTGCGAGAGCCACAGAACCCGCACTCTATACAGTAGGAGCATTCAAATGGCCAGGGAGGTAAAATATCTTGAGGTCGTATTGGACACTAAGCTAACCTGGAATGGTCACAGTGGAAAAATACTGCCTAAGTCAGTCATGACTTTAGCCGTCACTAGGCGGCTATATGGAAAAACGTGGGGACATGGGTGGGCAGACCATCGTTAACATATGCGGCACTGATCTGGTGGCCTAAGGTGACACAATCCAGTGCCAAACAAAAACTAGGCAAGATCCAAAGGATGGCTTCCCTAGGCATCACAGGGGCCATGTCTTCAACCCCAACAGCCACCATGGAGGTGTTGCTGGATCTGCCCCCCTACACTTAGTTATATATATTATGGGGGAGGCCAGGCTAGGACTATACAGACTACCCTGCAATGGTAGACTGAAGATCAACCCAGGCTTCAGGGGCCAGTGCAAAATTCAGGAGATCGTGGACGAGCCCATGCTTGAAATGAGGTCAGACATCGCGAGCCCGCGAATCTGCAGGGAAAACAACTTTACAGTGGAAATCCCCGACCGCGAGGCATGGCGGGAGGAGACGCCGGACATACCACGGGACGCGCTCGCCTGGTTCACGGACCAATCCGGCGGGGAGCGTGGGACGGGGGCAGGTGTTTATTCGGAAGGACTGAGGGTAAGTCATAGTATTTCCTTCGGAGCCCATGCAACGGTCTTTCAGGCCGAAATGTACGCCATCCTTGTGCGGGAGAACAAGAGAAGGGGCTACACCAACAAGCGGATCCTCATAGCCACAGACAGCCAGGCAGCCCTTAAGGCCCTAAGTAGCCCACGGGTAAATTCCTGGCTGGTGAGTGAGTGCCGAGACGAGCGACCTGGCTGGGCAGAATGAGGTCACCCTCATCTGGGTGCCGGGTCACTCGGGGGTCAAAGGCAATGAAGAAGCAGACAGTCTCGCGAAAAGAGGGTCAGCTAAACCATTTATGGGACCAAAACTGGCTCTGGGCGTGACAAAGAGCATTGTCAGGGGAGCCATTAAGTCCTGGGTCAGAAACCAACACAAGGTGTACTGTGCAGACTCTCCAGGGCTCAGACATGGGAAGTCAATAATTGACCAACCCAGTTTAAACAGAGCTGTGGAGCTGCTAAATCTTAGCAGAGGACAGCTCAGAAACACCTGCTATAGATTGTAATGTGGCTTCTTTGAGTCAGAAAATATAATTCCCTTAGTGATATAGCTTTCGCAAACCTACAAAGGAGCTTATAAAATGGCAAACGATTCAGCAGTAAATATTGAACTTTCTTTTGGAAGATGGTAAGAATAGGACTGTTTTAGATGAGTTAGATAAAAAGCAGAACCTGTCCCACATATGGATTTTGAACCATCCGTATAGATTGTAATACCATCTGCAATACTGGTAAGTAGGCTGCAAATTATGTTTTTATGAACTAATGGGTTTTCAGAGTAGACTTTTGGATTTGATATGTTCATTTTTAAGTGTCTTATAATGATAATTTCATAACACAAATAGAAATAGTTGCTCCATGTTAATGCATGACTGCCGAGAGCACATATTTGCTAGTATAGTTATGTATAGTTATGTCAACGGATGCGTTGATCAGTCCTCCTGAGTTTCTGCTGGATCTTAACTGTTGCCAATTTGTCAAAGCGGAATGACAGACAAAGGTCACAAATAGTGGTTGAAGTCAAATCAGTCTCCAATTGCTGAAATTTATCAGTGGTCAGCAGATAAGCACTTAAACTCAGCTGTTGGTGCCTGGTAAACTCGGCCACTGTAAAGAAACCTCAGTCATCTGATAATAATAAAATATAAATCTTACATACATTTATTTTATCAATTTTCTACTTACATAAAAATAATTTAAATCTCATTGACTTCATAAACTTACAAAATTGAGGAGGTTGGTGTAAATGGTAAACCACATAGTGGGTACTTCTCACAATCCTTTTCTATTCTATTGGCATTTCTAAATTGTGGTATATACTCTTGTAAGAATTTTGGCGAATTTCTATCCATGTCCAACACAAAATAACCACTGTCATTTTTTACTGATTGGTTATACACTGAATAGTTCATTCTTTCAATATGCTGAAAAAACAAATTATTTTTATTACGTTTATCTAGGTTTTTGTAATATATATAATGTTAAAGGGCAATTAAATAAAGTGTAGCTACCATTGTCCAATATCTTTGAGGAGTTCGGTGTTGTGAATCCACTGTATATGGAAAGCCAAGTGGAGTAAACACTATTATAAATGCAGCTACAAAAAATATGGATATTATGACAAGGAACCAACGAGAACGTCTCAGTAATCTAATCAATGGAACCTAAAAACATATTTCTTTATTAAAAAATAATAATAAAAGCTTGTACTAATAGTAATAGTAATGACTGATCCTTTGCTAAAGACAGAATATTTGCATAGGTGAAAATCTGAAATTATACTTGTATCACATTCACCTATAAGAAATGATCATTATTATCTGTCAAAATAATGGAGTAAAGAGATCCAAAAACCATATCACAATGTACCCCCACAGAAGTTCAGGGGAAGGAGAAACCACCTACCAACTGCCTCCACCCCCCGACCAAACCACCTTACTTACCCCTGAGAAATAACCACAAGGTAAAAATAATAGATAGATAGATAGATGGATAGATAGATAATATATTGGCCATGTTACATAATTAGTTTATGTTGACAGCAAGTCAGCATACATGTTACAAGCAGTCATGTCAATGCAAATTCAAAAACGCCTAAAATTAATCTATCCTAACAACAAAACACAATTAACCAGCAGACAAAGCACAGTAACAGAAAAAAAAAAAAAGAAAAAAAAAAGAAAACAAAGACAAAAAAGAAAAGAAAAACAGATCAATCCAGATCAGAACACTGGCATAGCCACATTAGTATATTCGTCGATGGAGTAAAAACAATGCTGCAGAATAAATGACTTCATCATATACTTGAAGGTTTCCAAGTTAACGGCCCTAATCTTCCCTGGTAAACGATTATATAGATCCACTTCCACCAAGTTTCTGGAAGACATAGCTAGACGACAACATGGAACCGATAGTAGACTGGCATTACATGTGAATATCACTCCGCAAAAAATAATTCACTGCTATCTCATGTACCCTCACGAGGGTGGCATAGATATACATCGAAGGAAGAGGCATTATGCCATGCTTCACAAATAGAGGCTGACAATGCTCCCTGTGACCAACACCCTCCAAAAGCCGGATAGCCTGCTTCTGAAGTCTAAAAATGGCTATGGAGTGGGTAGAGTTACGCCATAAAATAACACCGTAACTCAATCTAGAGTTAAACAATGAAAAATATGCCGCCCTCAACACATATGGGGTCACTAGAGGCTTCAATTTATGTAACAGATATAAAGTAGCAGAAAGTTTTTTCCTAATTGCTTAACCTGAGGCACCCAATTCAGGTCACCATCCAAAGTCAGACCCACAATCCCACCGGTTCATCACCTGCTATGTTATGATTTGAAGAAACAATAAGCTGTTGTGTCTTATCAGAGTTGAGCTTGAGTCTGTTACTAGTGAACCACAGCTCAGCCGAACAAGTCGCCTCTCCAATTGAGTCAGTCATATCGATAGTGTTTTTGTGCGAACTAATAAAAGTGGTGTCGTCGGCATAGCAAATACGTCTTAAATGGCATAATGTAGTAATACAGATCATTAATGTGAATAATAAATAAGTGGTGACAAAACCGAACCCTGGGGTACACCATGCCCAACCAACCTAAATTCCGTGCTTCCCCCATTCGCCATCGGAACAGCCTGCCGCCTGTGACTAAGATTCGACTCAAAAAATCTAATAGCACCCCCCGAAACTCCATAGAACTCCAACTTTCTCAACAGTATTGAGTGAGACACACAGTCAAAAGCCTTCGAGAGATCGCACAACAGCACAGCTGAATGCTCTCGTCTCCCAAGACCATCCACCAAGTCCTCAATCACACTCAGCACAGCGTGGGTTGCAGAACGACCACAACGAAAACCAAACTGGTTAGGATTGAGTAAGGAATTTCTCTCAAAGTAATCAGCAAGCCTGTCCTTGATAATGATCTCTATCACCTTAGCAAACATGGGCACAATTGCCAAAGACCTGTAATTATCTAGCTTATTAAGGTATCCCTTCTTATGTAGGGGAATTGACTTTGAATATTTGAAAATCTCAGGAAAAATACCACTCTCAAAAGAAGCATTCCACAATAATGTTTATGGCTCAACAAGATAATCCGTTGAGCACTTTATCAACTTGCTATTAACATCATATACATCCGTGCAGCTTGAATCACTCAATCTTAGTATCGCCTCAAGTATTTGCCCCTCAGAAACCAGCCCCAGCTCAAAACGGCATTGAGGTTTAGGAACGCAATTCATAAACTCTGTGAAATCCACATCGGAAGGGGGCAGGGAGTTGACAATCCTGTCCGCTATGCCACTAAAGAAATCATTGAAATCAGTGGCCGTAATTGTAGTAGGCGACAAATAACGATTTTCTCTGTTACATTCAAAATTAATTATGTGCCAGCCCGCCCTGGTTTTGTTACTCGAACTCAATATATAGCTATCATAGCTGAGTTTCTTTTTTTCAATTATTTTCTTTCTGTAATTTTTCCTGGCCACCTTATAAGCTTCAAAATCCTTAGTATCCTTAGTCACATCAAAAATCAGTTTGATAGTAGAAAGTTCTTGTCTTTTTTTCTTTCAGTTCACTGTCAAACCAACGCACAGGTGCTCCTCCATGTAAACCAACCATTCTAAAAGGAAAACATGAGTGTATCAGTTGTCTATAGGTATCAATTAGAAAGGCAGCCATTGTGTCCGGATCCCAACATCCAGCAAAGAAACCAAAATCGACTGCACCCAGACTATCAATGTGCCTCCAAGCTGGTAAGCTTTATCTATCAACAGTCAGTTTATCTAAAACTGGCTGTTGGATGACCGTAAAAATAGCCAGTTTACTGTAACTGCATTCTTTAGGAGTGGTATTCGAAGTCAAAATGGTAGATGGTCATCGTCATCATTCCAACAATACCAGGAAATGTATCCAGGATAAGATGTCGATTATCTGCATTTTCTCAAGAACTGTAGTGGAGCGTTTTTTGAACACAAGCAAATCTCGTAGCTTGACAGCTACTACAGAAGAAGTGGTTCAAAATGTAAATAATTTAATTCAGTAAACCCAAGTAGTTTGTTGTTTATCACAGCAAACCGGTAAACTTCAGTTAACCACTGTATTAATAATATCTGACTTGATCCAATTAATTTATCAGGGTTATACCAATGGGTAAAATAAATAAAATAAAAAAATACTTGTTTAAAAAAAAACAATAAATACAAATTTAAGCCCCCCCCCCCCCTTCCTCTTGTAAAAAATGCTTATTGCTGCTTTATTGGTTGCAGAACATATTTTCCATTAGGCCATATTCCAATTTATTCTCATTGTATCACATTACTAATCTTTTTTGCTTAATTTGCTTTGAGTCTCACTATTGTAGGGTGCAGGATTTTGTCAAGCATTACATATAATTTATCCAACATGATGAATCGTCAGTACTGTAATCTCTGTGCGCACCAGGAACTAGGTTCTCACTACAGTCGTGATCAACATAAAATGATAATCACACAGGCTGTGTAGAACAGACCAAGAACTGTTAAATTGTTAAGAGAGGAACCCTGGGGAATAAAATTGACGCCTAATACGCTAACAAAACAATACGGCGAAAGCCATATTGTTCAGAGATTACTGAGGAATATGGATGCATATGCAGGAGATGTTTTCAATGAGGTACACAAACGAAAGGCGCACAAGAGAAATGCGTGGTAAGTGTATTATAGCTATGTTAGAATAGGTACTTTTCAGTGATTGGCGTTTATTTTACTTTACATGTTATTGCTGCCTCGCCCATGGCCATATTTAGAAAATATTACGAACTTCTCAACACAGGCCCTACATTTATCCAGATGCATGAAACTCCCAACAACCACAATAAACAAGATCCTTGTTTTAAGTAAGTGTCAATAATTATTAAAGTTGTTGCTCTGCTAGGAGAGTTTTCAGAAATGGTATTAATTTTGGTTCCAAGAACCTTAAAATATGACTACAGTATTAGTTAATTAATTTCTTTATTTATTTACAACCATCCTACAAAAGATCCTATTAGAGGATATGAGACAAAACAAAACAAAAATTACAATATATAACAAAACAAAAAAAGAAAGAAAAAAAAACAACAAACTGCTGGTAGCACACTTTTTTAAAGTCCTCAAACGTACACGAAAATATATCGACGGAAATACTCAATGTACTATATAGATTACACATATTATATATGGGAGAAAACTGCAGCAAATTAGTGTGAGGTCGAGCCATCCAAAACAAGCCAACCACACGGCTACTCAACCTAGGAACAAAGCTGAGAGAAGCACAGGAGTCAACAACATTATTTAGCAGGTTATAAAGGAAGAGAAGCATGTATTGGTTGCGTCTGGCAGCGAGCAAGCAATAACCTGTCGCAGACAACAAGACACCGAGGGGATAGCCAAACTCTGGATAGATGCCTCTGTTAAAATATAAGGTATTTTAAAAATCTTAGCTGCACCTTCTCAAGGCTTAAGTCATGCCTGTAGTAGTTAGGCGACCACACAATTGATGCATACTCAAGTCTACTTCTGACCAGAGAATCAAAAAGCACCTCTAGCGCTTGTGTGTCAACAAAATCTCTGGTAGATCTTATCACAAATCCTAAAATTCGGAGTGATGCTGCTACCGAACTGTCAATATACAACTTAAAACTAAATTTGCTTTCGAATAGAACACCGAGGTCTCTGATAGCTTTCCTTGTTAAAAGAGTATCTTGTAGAGAATAATCCAACTCAACAATAGAATGCCGACGGCTGTAAGAAACAACACAGCACTTATCTGCATTGAGATTTAAACAATTATAGGAACACCAATCAAAGATACAACCCAGATTCCTTGCAAACAGATACAGTCGTCTATAGAATCCATGGATGAGTAAATCTTCAAGTCATCAGCGTAGAGAAGACATGGGACATCAAGCAACTTCACAATGTCATTAATAAAAATGTTGAAAAAAAGTGGCCCAAGACCCGAACCCTGAGACACGCCAGAACTAATGAAAAAGTTATTGGTCTTAAAACCACGGCACTGTACAAAAGCCGCCCTATCAGAAAAATAAGAAGCAAACAACTCAATGAGATGGTCAGAAAATCCATAGCATTGTTATGAATAAATAACTATTTGTTGAGAGAGTGATAATGTGTATTAACATAAAATAGCAAACAGAAATATACAGAAAGAAGTAATTAAAATAAACAGGACTTTTCACTTCACTCTACTACTTACACCATCTTACTATTATTATTACTAAAACATAGTTGTCAACCTAACCAAACAGAAATTCCCTAGCAGGGTTGCCAACTTGAATATACAAACTTATTAACAAGCATGAAAGCTTATGTAGAAGAATGCTATGAGGTATACTGTCAAACACCTTGCTAAAATCAAGATACATTATATCAGCCTGTTTAGCCGCATTCAAAGCACCCGACAAGTATTGAGTAATGCACAGTAGATTGGTGACTGTTGAGCTAGCATTCATAAACCCATGTTGATTATCAGGGATAAGGTGTTTAATGTGAGACTGAATATAAGGAAGTAAGACTAGTTCAAACACCTTTGAAAAATTAGACCCAATAATGATCGGTCTGTAGTTTCCTATATTGCATGGTCCCCATCCTTGAACACAGATACAGAACGCCATAACTTTCAAAGGCCGAATAATGAGATTAAAAATGAAGGTTAGTGGTGTTAAAAGCGCAGGGGAACAATCTTTTAATACAAAAGCTGTAAGCTTATTTGGACCAGCAGTGAAATTTTCCTTGATCTTTCGAATGGCTAGTGAAACTTCATCCGTGGAAATTTCAGGCATGTCTAGAACAGAATTAGACACTAGAACCTGCATTCCAGGCACTTCAGCTGAATAAGAGAAAACATTTGACTGATGAGTCCTAGAAAAAGAAACAGCAAAACTATACGATATGCTGGGGATCGGTCAGTTGAACTGAATCAGGATCCATGTGAGGTGGAACAACTGTGTGTCCCTGCTTAGAATGTATAATTTTAATGGCATATAAATAAATAAATAAAATCTAATATATGACCAGAAGGTCTTAAGATCCCGTTTAATAATGTTAGATATATTCCTCAAATAAATTTCCTTTGCCTGCTTGATGTCTTTCTTAATTTTTGTCCTGAGGTAGAAAACCTATGTGCTCATCACCATTAACCTTATATAATCGAAATGCCTTACATTTGTGTTTTATATCAGATATAATCCCCTGTTGAAGTATGGGGGATAACTTGTTGAGCATGGCATTTTCAAACGAATAAATCTGTGAAACAGAATATATAACATTATAAAAGCGCTCGCATGCTGAGTCCACATCAATACAAGATATAACAGTAGTCCAATCAGCTACCTGAAAAGCATTATTCAGTCCATGAAAATTTGCTTTTTAGGTACACAATTAAGCAGAAAGATGTTCGGTCTAAAACAAGGAATACTGAAGATAATGTGGAGACATGGATGGTAGGCGTCCATAGGCAAAGCAGGTTCATCAGCAATGGAAACAGTGCAATTCACGTTAGACAGTACCAAATCAAGGAGCCTTTCATTACAATTGTAAACAAAGTTAAACTGCTCAAAGTCCACCATTGCCAAAAAGTTTATCAAACATTCACTAACCCTGCAGCCAAGTCCAGAGTGAACATGTCTGACGTAAGATGGTATATTGAAATCACCAAGAATCAGTAACTTCCACATGCAAATGCAACCGAAAAGTCAGTTCAAACAATTCTTCGAAGATTTCAAGAGAAGAAGACAAGGGAATGAATTACAATAAAGATTGCCTGAAATGATAGAACAGTCTTTACAACAAAAATATCTACAGATCATATAGAGTTGATACGATTACAAACTAAAGATTTGATGTATTTAACTAATCAGAACCAGACCAAAAGGAATTAGTAAAAAGCTGTTTTTATTTGTTCTATTTCTGATTTGTCAATGTTTTGTTTAATTTTTTAATTAATTGTAAAATTACCTAACGTAAAATGAATTGTCCCAATTTTTAGATCATCTCCAAAATAAGTTAAATAATTTAAAATGTTTCTACTGAAAATGAATCTAAAGAAGTGTATGAAAGTTTAAAATGTATTTACACTTATAAATGTAGTTAAATTTATAATTCCTTATCCTAGTTATTGGATGAGTCCTTCTGGCATAGTACAGGCTAGGGCTGGGAATCGAATACGAATAGTTCGAATATTCGAGTATTCGAATACGAATTATTTCAACGAGAGTGTATTCGAATATTCGAATATATTCCCATATATTCGAATAAGAAACATACTTACCCTATTTGATACAAATAATTTGCAAAAAGGCCGACTTCTGGATATACTGGGAAAATGTGCCAACTTCTTTATTTTAAATGAAACACATATCATGACATTTTTGGAATGTAATTTTGAATTTAATTTTAGATCAACCTTCATAAAGGTACTTATTCTGCTCATATTCTACTGTCTTCTAGATATTTGCTTTTATTTGAAAATTCCCTTCACAGAAAGACTGGATAAATAATAATGGGTGCTGATTTCTGGTCAGTAAGTATATAATAAAATTTAAATCCTAAGCATTACAGGATAGCTAAAAAATCAAATAGGTCCTCCAACATAGGAGACACTTTATAGGTACAGTGGTTCTCAAGGAACTTGATCACGTTTCAAATTGACAAAACTTCGAATATTTTGAAGATGGGACAAAAATTGGCTTTAAGGGTTCTTTTCCAAATTATTTTTTTTGCACGAGAAAAACAAAAGTGAATCATCTACCGAAGTTATCGATATAACCTACATATTTTAAAATGGAACAGCCTGCACCTATACTGTTACATTTTTGAATGCGGCATTTCATTACGAGTTCAGCGGTATAGCACACTTGATACTTAAAATCAGGTGTTGCTGTGTTATTGGCCATTTTATGGAGGACTCAAAAGCACCGGCACCAATCAGTTCTGTCCTGTCTATGTGTAATCGTGCGAATGCTTTTGGGGCTTGGATAAAATGGTTAATAATTCAGCAACGCATGGTATTTAAGTATCAATTGTGCTATACTGTTGAACTCTGAAGGAAATGTTGCATTCAAATAGGTGAAAATATACAGAATGTTCTGTTAAAAAATATAAAATTTATATCGATAACTGCGGTGAATGGAATGTCGTTATTGGCATCATAAATTACTAATATGTAATATGTACACCATCTACTATAAATTATAAATTAGCCATATTTTTCTAACTAAGCACATTATCAGCTTAAAACGCAAATACACATGATG
Source organism: Tillus elongatus (assembly GCA_964006375.1). NCBI lineage: Eukaryota > Metazoa > Arthropoda > Insecta > Coleoptera > Cleridae > Tillus > Tillus elongatus. The sequence goes on from OZ023264.1 coordinate 59,002,534, forward strand.
TAGATTTATTTATTTATATATGTACTTGCAAATATCGTAAATATGACTAAAAACCTAACTACTGTTGTGATAAGCACAATGAAACCGACATTATAATCGTCATTAATTTTTCTAAAATAAACAATGAAACATTTCCGGAATTATTTGAAAGTTAAGAATTAAATAGCTAATTTTCTAGGAAACAGGGGCAGATTCAAAAAATGATAGCGAGACACATTCATGGGCTTAGGGGAGTGTTTATTACCATGCGAATATTCGAATACTCTGCGAATATTCGAATATTCGTAGAGCATTCGAATATTTGTGGAGTATTCGAATACTCGACGAATATTCGAATACTCCACGAATCTTCGAATACTCCACGAATATTCGAATACTCGAATAATTCGAATAGTCGTGAAGCTTTCAGAACGAATATTCGAATACACAAACTGATAAATTCCCAGCACTAGTACAGGCTTGTCTTGTTCCCTGAACATATTGCCGAGTCAAAGAAAGTGGACCATCCTGCACTGCTCGCTTTGGTCAGCGATCCAATTGGCCATCATCTGGTGTTGCTCCTCTATAAGAATATAAGTTGGTAACTCTGTGCCTTTTGCTGGATTTTATTGTGATATTGCTTCCCGTATGCATTCATGGAATAGTAACGCGGACGGTTGTATCCAATAAAAGACGTATAGTAGTGTTCAAGTGCTTTTCTTGACGTTGTTCTCCTTCGGCTCTGTATCTGTGAACTTTTCAGCTCAAAAGGAATTGACTGAGCTTTGTAAGAGCTCTTTCCCCTTATTTGTATCTGTGGACTTTTCAGCTTAGGAGGAATTAGCTGAGCTTTGTGAGAGCTTTATCCCCTTAATTGTACACGTTTTCTGCGCTAGATTGAATTAAAAGGAATTGAATTGCCGTCGCCCTGGACACCTTGCTAGACGCTTTTGTTTATTTATTTATTTTTTACAATTCACTGTTGGCTTTCCTTGCCCCTTGATATATTACAGGACTATTCTCTTGCCTTTGGACGATTCGTAACGTCACCAACCTCGCCGTAACCTCTGTATCTCGACTTGCACCCTTTACTTCTCCCAACATGCTTGGAACTTGCTCTGTTGTGTTTAAGTTTCTTAATTCTTTAAACACATGTGGCGCTTCTATGTGGCATCCAAGTGTGTTCATTATCTTAACAGACGTGTAACTTGCCTTGTTATATTTCTCAACTCCTTCACTACATATAAAATTTCTTCATTTGCTTCAATTATATCTCTGCATGCTTTCTGGTTTAGCTTCCATGAGATACACGTCTGACAGTAAGTCTCCCTGAATAATCGGTCGTTGACTCACAGTATCACGTTTTCAACCAGATTTTATGTGATAGTTTGTCCAGGATGTCAATGTATCTCTTTGCTTACGTGAGAATAGACCTCTTGATTTTTACATTGCTATGGCTAACCATTCTCCAACTACTTTCCAATTATTTTCGGAGCACCTAATACTGCAAACCTCGTTATTCGTATACATTTTTGCTTCTGTTCTTCCAACATTTCAGCCCTTGGTTTCTATTTGTATAATTGGACCCTGTTTGGCCCTTGGTTTATATATTCTGGACGCTTCTGTCCCTGGAGTAATTTCTATATGTGGACGCTTCTGTCCTGGATGTTTGTTTCAATGGACCATGTATTGGACCTTGGTTTATATATTTGTGGATGCTTCTGTACTGGATATTTGTTTTAATGGACCCTGTATTGATCCTTAATTTGTATATTTGTGGATACTGCTGTCCTGGATATTTGTCCCAATGTACCCTGTATTAACCTTTGGTTTGTATATTTGTGGACGCCGCTCTCCTGGATATTTGTCCCAATGGCACCTTGATTTGTATATTTGTGGGCACTTCTGTCCTGAATATTTGTTTCAATGGACCCTGCATTTGTCCTTGGGTGATATGTGTGTGTATTGACGTATTATATGGCTGCGGTAGTCAGACCATTCACACATCACTAGTTTGTTCAATTTGTAAGATTGAACAAACCGAATTACTTGTTTACTTCACTTGTAGGGTATTTTTTGGACACTTGGATAATAATTTTTAGAGGACCTTTAGCAAGGATTGCATTGCCTGTAACACAGAGCCATGCTCCACATTTTCATTGCCTGGAAAGGCAATAAAGGTAAAGTAAGGATTTAGTGCTATTGAGGTGCAGCCTCACATCTTTAAAAATTATGGATTCGACTTCTCACTGGTTTAAAACCCTTGAAGGACCATGTTAAAACATGGTAGTTTAGTTAAAGTGTTGTGTTTAACAAAAAATTTAAAAGTACATATACAATTTAACGAAGGTCAGTTATACACAATAAAAACATAATAATAAAAATTTGTGAATACTGTAATCATGTAGCAGCTGCTATTTCTGCATATTTGTAAACATATATTGCAGCTGAACCTTGCTTACGTGATCTAAAGTGATAATTGCTTACATCACTGTGTCAACGTATCTAGGTCATTAACAATACAGTCAAATCTAATATAATTTATTTTCCTACTTATTGGATGGGCAGTATTGGCATGCTACAGGCTTGTCTTCTTCACTGAACACATAATATATACTTTTCAATAAAAAGGGTACCTATTTATTACATAGTAAGTAAATAAATATTATCATGAGGTACTTACAAATAATGATGTAATTAAAATTGTCATAACTGAAGCTGAAATACCAATAATGAGGTCAGCGTTATGGCTAGGACCCAATCTTCCAGTTATTGGAATAATAAACGACATGATTTCATTAGCAAGGTACATTAAGAACATTGTAGGTATTATATACATAACTATGTAAACAATATACCAGTGTTCACCTGAAAATAACAAAAACAATAGGTCAAATTAAAAACAAACTGCTACAGAATACATAATAAATAAACCAATTTTCCATATTGCAATGACATATTGTAAAAACATTTGTTTTGTTTTATGTTATTTATCAACGACATAAGCTCTGTAATTTCTGGTAATCATCTATTATTTGCTGATGATCTCAAATTATACTCCAGTGTTCACGATATTGGTGACTGTTCAAGACTCCAGGTGGACCTTGACAACTTACAGCTGTGGTGTGTTGAAAATAGACTTGAATTAAATGTCTCGAAGTGCAAAGTGATGACATACACTAGAAAAACCAGCCTTATAGCTTTTCCCTACAAAGTGGGTGGTGTACCATTGGCTAGGAGTGAAACGCACAATGATCTTGGCATTGTATATGATGAACATTTGAGTATACTGGACTTATTCACATAATTACGGCATACTGTTTGAAGTTGATGGTTTTCATTATGAGGAATGGCAGATCATTTTACAACTTGGATAGCTTGAAAATTCTCTATTTTGCTTACATTCGATTGAGGCTTGAATATTGTAGCTTGGTTTTTGATCCTTTTTACAGTGTTCAGATTGGTGTTCTAGAAGATGGTCAGCGTAAGTTTTTAAGACACTTGTATATAGGGCATCTGGTACCTACCCACAGAGAGGATGCGATCATGACCAATTGCTGATGCAAGCTGGCATACCCAGTTTGTATTCGTGTAGAAAAGTTGCATCTGTGATGTTCCTGCATAACTTGTTTCATGGTAAAGTTGATTGTTCAGACTTATTGATACAATTAAATTTATCAGTTCCACGGGCAGCATCTAGAGTGGTGAGAATGTTTAAGCATCCAATACCAAGGACTAACTTTTATATGAAATCACCTGTGTATGCAATGAGCTCTGACTTTAATGACATTGCAAACTTGTGCAACTTCTATTCGGATAAAGCTGCGGTTATTCGTAGGGTGGCTATATCTTACTTTGTCGGTTATTACGGGTTTACTGTAAAATACAATGAAGTAAATTCACGTTTTAGAAGGAAGCTGGCCTTGGTGCCTGCAACCTTTAAGATACATTGTCGCCAGTTAAATGTATATAATTATTGGAATGTGCACACAGCTGAGCAGATACTCAAACAGTGTGACCAAATTCATCCTAATTGACACTTGCAAACAAAGAAAAGAAGGAAATGCTGTTTCCTTCTATCTTGCACAAATAAACAGGGTATTCTGGTTGGTGGTTTGATTAAATTAATTTTTAGCAAATATTTGCCCGGATTTATACCAGTTATATATCCAAACTGATTTTTAGATATATTTGAAATTAATTACATGTCATTGCCCTTATTTGGTGAAACCGTTCTGTACTAGATACAGATGTAGAAACTTATTCTCTGAAATAGATTGATATACTTAAGTATTTTATTGTATTTTCCATTTAAATGAAGTTACATCGATTATTTCAATCTCTTTTTATAGAATAGCTCAGTTTCAAAATATTGGTTTTCCACCAAGAAACAGTTAAAAATTGGTTCTTTTAAATTTAGTAAGCAAATAAATAATTAATTGTCATTTTAGCATTGAGGTTTTGGTTATGACAGTTTAATGTAAATCTTTTTGGGAAATATAATAAATTTTTAAAAATGTCAATTTTCAATAATAACACAAGTTACCTCCTTAAACGTGGTGATATTATCAATAACCCGAGTGAGACAAGAACCACTTTCCCTTGTTTGCAGCAGCTCTTTTTTAACCAAACGGCCTCACTAACACCTGGTGTTATGCATGTTTCAGTCATTATATACATTTGACTGATTGTGGCGTTTCCATGTAATTCTCTAAAGCACCTTCATCCTTTTTATTAGAATCCACAGCCTTTGTATCTTAGTGTAACTTTCAGCGTTTGATATCTGCAAATTTGGTCGATTGGGCTCAAAGGGTCATGTTTAAGGAAGTATGAGAAATGCGGGTAAAGCTGGGGAATTTTATACCACACTGTATATTAATGACTGGACGACATGTTACTAACAAACTTAGATTAATAAAAAGTACTCTGTAAACTTGACAACAATAGAATATATATGGAACCTTTTTAGGTCAAAACCAGTTACACAAAAAATACAATCGATATGCTTAAGTTTCTAAATATAAAAATGAACAAAAAATTAAGATTGCTCTAGAAAAGTGCAATCTTATAAACATTAATCATGCAAGTAAATACAACTGCAAACCTCCAGATTTCACACATTCATTACAACACAATGCTGAAATACATACACATAGACCTTGCCTTGATACAGTGACAAAGATTATTAATTATTTGTGGGTCACTTGTGTTGTAATTCATTGTTTTTAGAAATAAAATTAGAATGGCCATTTTAGCAAGCTATTGTTTCTGATCACAGACATCAGAGAATCATACAAAAACTATAACCTTATCTATGCCAATGTTAAACTCTAAACCTCAGATATAGCATTAATGAAGAGAGTTTCTGGAGACAGAATCATCGTTGCGACGAAACGGCGACTGCGCCTTTAGACTGTAATGATGAAGGCAGTAAAAAACCTGTTTTACTAAAAAATGTTAAATCATGACATCAATTGCACACAGCTACTTACCAGAGAACTTTATTCGTAAGAAAGCAATGATGACAAAAATTATGGTATTCAAAAGTACTGGAATCATTATTATGTATGCACTTCTAACGTAGAATATGGTAGCCAGAAACAAACAGACAGTCCAAATGACACGTACCACACTGACTTCCATTTCAACCTGTTCACTTATTGTTAAATCCTATAAAAATATGATAGATAGATAGATAGATAGATAGATAGGTGCTTTATAGTCCAAAGATAAAAATCTTATTGACAAGCAAAGTGAACATATAAAAGTAAAAGTTGTCAAAATATAAAAACACAAAAATATAAGTTCACAACAAATAGTAATACAAATGCATAAGTAACTAGTATAACTATATATAAATAACAATATAAACATAAATACACAGCTAACCAACAGTACAATGCAAACACACAATATATAGAAAGCAGTCCAAATGAAAACTCCCAAACAACACCAATTGAATCTGCCACAGTAGTGCATCATTACAAAATTCATCTACTGAATAATAACATTTTGTAATTAAAAATTCCTTAAGCTCTTTCCTAAAAATTTCAATGTCACCAATCCTCCTCAAGTTTAGTGGTATCTGGTTAAATATCTTCTTAGTATTATATATTAATGACCTCTTTAACAATGATGTGGACGGTATAGGAAGAGGAATGCAGTTCTTTTGTCTTGTATCACGAGAAGACACTGACCTGATTTCATCTTTATATTTTTCATGCATAAGGCATGCAGTCTCCAAAACAAACAGAGACGGTAGGGTCAATATGCGCTCAGAAACAAATAAAGGTCTACAAGAGTCACGGACACTAACCCCACACAAATATCTGAGGGCTCTTATCTGCAGAATAAATACAGAATTGAAAAGATAACCTGCACAAGAGCCCCAGTAACAAATGCCATGCCTTAGATGGGACTCCACAAGTGAGAAGTAAACACTTCTAGATGTACTCTTGTCCGAGCTTTTTGAAACAACTCTTAGTGTGTGACAAGCTGATGAAAGCTTCTTACATAAATGATTTATATGTGTTTCAAATTTTAATGATTGATCAATGTATAGTCCCAGAAACCTAACACAGCTCTCCTTTCCAAGTTCCTCAGTTGCTAGAGTCATAGCAGGCAGATTACATTTGAAATGCATGATATTAGTCTTAGAGACATTCAAAGTTAACAGATTTGAAATGAACCAGTTTTCTATCATCTTCATATCCTCTGCCACAGTGCGCTCCAGTGCTCCAACACTATCACTACTCCACAAGATGGTTATATCATCAGCATAGATAGTCATATGACCCTTAATTTTCAACATAGACAGGTCATTAATATAAAGTAAAAATAGCAGTCGGTCAAGAACAGACCCCTGAGGAACACCATGGTGAATATGTTGGTACCCAGAGCTAATATGGCCAAGTTGCACACTCTGCTGACGATCAGATAAATAGGACCTCAACCATTCAAGCAAAGTCCCCCCAAAGCCATAAGTAGGAAGTTTACGTAACAGCATCTCATGGTCAACACAATTTAAAGCTTTAGTGAGATCATAGAACATTGCCGCAGCTACCTGATTGTTATTCAGTGAAAGGTACAGATTTTCAAGAAAAGAAAATATTGCATCATTTGTACCTTTTTTAGGTTGAAATCAAAACTGGGACGATGTTAGGATCTTGTGTTTACCAAGAAATACCTGCATTCTATTTTTAATTAATTTCTCACCTATTTTAGAGATGGTAGGAAGTAGAGACAGAGCACGGAAACTATTTGGAGAATCTGTTTCACCTCCATTATATGCACGAATTACTCTAGCCATTTTCAGAGACGAAGGAAAATATCCCGTTATAATCGAACTATTAATTGCATCTGCCAAGATTTCAAGAACCCAGTTAGGAAGGTGAAGAAGCAGTTTGACAGAGATACCATCCCACCCGATAGAATCCTTATTCTTAAAGTCATGGATCACTCCATGAATCTCAGAATCGACCGGCGTAAAAAAGAAGGTGTCAGGGATAAAAACATCATCCATGAAGCCCAGTGGATCCGTCCAAGAGACCCTCCACTGTATCAGCCCAGAAGCAATGGAACAATAATAATCATTGAGATGATTAGGATCCAGTTCAGGAGTCACCTGATGAGAACCATGTCCTCCCGAAAGATCATTAACAATCGACCATGACTCTCTCTGTTTTAAGACCACAGTATCCTTTGTCTATAATATTGTTGTTTTGCAACCTTTGATTATTACAATAGAATATGAATGAGGCATTGTTACCAGCATATTTTCTAATTGTATGCAGGCAATGCATGTTTCTTGATGACAGTTTCAATCCTTTAGTAATCCATGGTTTCTTTATTTTATTCTTTATGTCCTTCAAAGGAAATGCAATATTGAAGAAGTATATTAATCTATTATGGAACTCGCTTAAGGGTTCTGAAGAATTCAATATACAATCCCAGCTATTTGTTGAACATAGTTGTGAAAATATACTGTAGTTATGCTGAGCAAACACTCTTCCACGTTTTTTTACAATTTTTCTTTTGGAATCGGTTAAAGACAACTTACATAAGCAAGTTTCATGATCAGACAAACCAGCGTTAACAACGCAACAGTCCAAAACATCCATACCTACATTTGTACATATGTAGTCTATAATACTTCTGGAGTACTGGAAACATCTAGTTGGTGAATCTATCAACATATGCAGATCAAAAGAATCCAACATACAAGACAGGTTGACAACATTAGAAGAGGCTTTATTTAAATAATCGAGATTAAAATTTCCTGTGAGAATCACAGTCGAATTTACAGGCAACACAGAGAGAACAATCTCCAATTTTTGAAGAATAAAACTACTATTAGAAGTAGGCGATCTATAAATGCACAAAACATACATATTCAATTTCTTGCAGCAGGCAATAGAGAACCCAAAATCCTTTTCCACTAAGAGCTGATTGTACTTATCAACATCAACAAATTATAACAGTCTAAAAAGTCTTCTCTTATCATAATCAATGTACCGCCATGAGAAAAACAAGATCTATTAAACTCGGATATTATAACATAGGGGGCACAGAAAAACCTTCTTCTGGCTTTAGCCAATGCTCAGTTAGCAGCAGTATCTCAGGATTGCCTATACTATCCAAGAATAAACTCAATTCATCAACCTTATTACGTACAGATTGCATTTAAAAGTACAACTGAGAACTCTACTTTTTTGTACCTAAAAAAGGAGTTTTAGTGCTGCCACCAGCAACTTGTCCTACGGCTTCATTAGCAACTAAATCACTATAATAAGGTACCATGGATTCATAAAGTGCTATATTTTCAGGCTCAATAAAAATTAAATTTTTTATAATAGGTTTGCTATTAATTATCTCTACTATTTTCATACAGATTTTAGGATTATTGATCAAGTCTCCTGGCAACATATAAGAGTTTAAAAGAGAAATATTACCCTGTGAATAGTTATTGACTTTTATCAGAAAATCACAAATTTTAGTATTGAATTTGCAAACATTTTTGTAAATTCTACTCCCAAGCAGGCCAGGACTCAGCACAGGCAAGAATATAAAATTCATTTGGCTACAATTTTTAATTTTGTTCCATATCTGTTTTATTTTTGGATATTTCCTTCGAATAAAATCATGAAAACCAGCATTTATGATCACAAAATCACTTTTATCATATGTTTTCACCAGCATATCAACGTTTTCCAGAACACCTTCAAAAGAAGCACCGGGCTTAATAATAGACTGTATAGTGTAAGTCTCACTTTCCAATTGTTATATATTAAAAATGTTTTATATGATTATTGTAACGGAGCTGTTTCGACATACAACCCCCGTTAACCAGTAATTCCATCGATTATCACAAATATGCAAAAATAGTCAGATGATGAGCTAGTCACTAAATATGTAAAGGGCAAAATCTCATCATTGTGTACCAATACCTAACAGGGCCCTTTTCTTTAAGCGTATTCTGTTACTATTTTTTATACTACCAAATTTGTTGCTGTTTGTTCAAAAAATGCCAGGCCCTGAATCTTCTACAACTATTCAACCGACCCGTTCATAATAGAAAAGCAAATCGCTTTACCCAGACCAAAATTTCCCCTGGTAACATGTTTCACATGCTAGCGGCTTTTTGACTTATATTAAATACTGAGCATTAATCAATGAATAAATAAAAATACTCCACTTCCTATCGCGAGAAGCCTGTTCCCGAATCTTAACCCAACATACTGAGACAGCTGCCTTTATTCTTCGCGGCGATCTGCGAATTTAAATTATTTTAATTTTAGTTCAAAATGATCATCCCATCAATTTGGTCAAACGCATTAATTTCAAAACTCGCCGTCCTCAATTAATTGACTTACTCAACATCTTTTATGTCAAATACCATGTCTGTATCTTAACTGTCTAACTCAGCAAATATATTATGTTCCAATTATTTGACCATAAAATGCTTAGTGGCTTCTAATTTAGCTATGTATTACTCTACAAAAAATACTATTATTAATTAGATTTTCAATTTATGATATGGTAAATAGTAATTTACTTATAGTCTTATTTATCCTAAGAAATGTTTCCCATAAATGAGACCCATTTACATTATTTTAAAGTGTGTTCATGTATATAAACTTACCCTTGTATCTAAAAATGTCAAAAAAATCCCAGAAAGTGCAATGGTTGGAACAACATAAAGACCAAATATCAACCAAGTTTGTGTGTACCAGCTCATACAATATGAGCTACTATCTAAGATCACAGCTATTATCACAACAAATAATATGGCACATGTCCAGCCTCCAATAACAGCTCCAAATGTAAGACCCAAATATTTTGATGTCTTGGAATCACAGTCTTGAATAAAAAAATTATATATATATATATATATATATATATATATATATATATATATATATATATATATATATATATATATATATATATATATTATTATTATTATTATTATTATTATTATTATTATTATTAAAGAAAGGTTTTATTTTAAGTTTTATATTATGATTATTAGGTATATTGAAATACTTGATATGGTAGCTAATTTAATGTTTAGTGCTTTTTGTTTGATGTAAATTTCTAGGTATTTTAGGTTTTTAATTAGATCTTATCTGTAAAGTACTCTCTGAAATGTATCGTAAAAATGTGTATATTAAATATATGCGTATCTGACTTACACCCCGGTGTATCCAATGTCTTTTATTGCTGCGTGTGACATAAACAAATTGATAGCATGGATATACTTACTCTTAAAACAGGGAGCTTATTTAGCTTGTGGGTTCAAGTCCTCAAAATTATTATTATTATTCCAAAAATACAATAAATCTTTAAAAAAACTGACTCTCTTCTTGTCGTTGTTTATAAGTCCGAAATATGTTTGTTTCTTTTTAAATTTTGAAATATATTGCCCTATCTGATTTTAATTATTCCTCCCAAATACTTATATATGTATAAAAGCAAATTAAAGCAACGGATCACAAAACTTGACTGTTTTTAAAAATTAACACAAATAACAAAATTCTAATTACTACCTACTATTTTTAATTTGCTTTTCGTTTAACGTTCACACCGATGTAACTTTTTTTGTGATGAACTCTTTGATGCAGTTCTATACACATTTCTGGTGGTCTTGTCAATTGAATGTTTATGTAAGAATTATCTTTGTCTTCTATATATATATATATATATATATATATATATATATATATATATATATATATATATATATATATATATATATATATATAAGTTTATTTATGAAACACTCACTTTGTATGTGGTCTGGAAGGTCTTAGCTGTGTAGATTGGTCCTTTCACTATTATCGCACTGATGTTTTAACCGGTCAAAAGAATTTTAATTCAATCAATTCTTTCGCTAAAAATTTTAATCTGTTTACTTTATCCCAAAAATTCCAATCTGTTTCTTAATATCAAGAATTCAATCTGTTTTTAATAAAAATTTCCCTCTGGTTTTTCTTCCTACCAAAAATTATTTATTATTTCTATTTATTATTTTTCTATCGCGACGGTTGCCTGCTAAATTTCTGTCTTTTTTGGCCGCCTTTAAAAAATCTTTTATCCAAAACAAATATCTACAATCATCATCCTGTACATTATTTCCCAGGATACATAATTTCTCATTGTTGTTCCCTTTAACTTTTCCTTGACATTCCCTTAACTTGTTTAGTTAACCTATACTATAATTTTAGTGTCAGTTTGACATTTGTCCTAAATAAAAACAGATGATTTTATCTCTAGGTTACATGACATTTTTAAAATTATCATACAAATTTTGACATCTTAATATTCTTAAAACTATTCATACATTTCTTACTATTCAACATATTTACATTATCTTGATTTAGAGTCTATATATATATATATATATATATATATATATATATATATATATATATATATATATATATATATATATATATATATATATATATATATACACTTTATATACGTTATATCACTTCTGCAGTCTATTCTGTCTTTGATATAACTTGCACTTGCTTAATATTTTTAAAACTAGCAACAATTTAGCAACAAACACCTTAAACAATTTAAACAATCTCTATAAACTAATTTCACAATTGCCATGTCTTTCTTTTACTTTCTTTGATATACATATATATGCCTGTAAAATTTAGTTATACACTGCATAAACATTGCATACCCCAAAAAGTAAGCGAAATATGTTTGTTTTATTCTTTGTATGGGTTGTTTTAAAGTGTGTTTATGTGTGGATGTTATACCTTCCCATTATAGAATATATATATATATATATATATATATATATATATATATATATATATATATATATATATATATATATATATATATATATATATATATATATATATATATATATATATATATATATGACATTTTTCAACTTTGTAAAAATCAAATAACTGCGGCCATCGGTGGTTACGTTTAGCAGACTAATGTAGATTTGTTATATGCAGATTGTGGGTGGTGCTGGCCTCAAAAGAAACTATTCGATGGCAGGAACTTTAAAAAGTATTTTTTCGGTATCACCTGTCATTTCTAAACTACTATTATAAAAATTTGGGAGATTACAACTTGAGGACGGAAAATAATTTTTGTAACCTATGAAAACTTAACGACCTAGGTCAATGATGACTTTTATTTAGAAGCTTAAGCAGAATACATTAAACGTAAGGTGGCGCTGATGTAGAATATTTTTTCTGATCGCAAGAACCTTTAGAAATGGTATGGTGGTGTGACTTCTGATTTCAAGCTAATTTAAATATTATATTATGATAAAAGAGGAAAAAAGCAATAACTCAAGAAATACAGTCCGCTTTTGAATGATCTACATTGAGAAAAAATATTTTACTGATCAACATAACTGTAATTAATAACCATAACATAAAAACAAACAAACAAAACCTACAACATATGCTCAAAAACGTTACCATTTGCGGCAATACACATTTCGAAATGACGTAATGCGTGATTACAAGAATCTAACAAAGAATGGCTATTTATAGCCGCACAACTAGCACAAATTTTATTAACTAGGTCTGCCATATCTTCTATTGGTTCAGCATACACCATGCCTTTCGATAAACCCCACAGGAAGAAATCGTTGGGTGTTAAATCTGGCGAACATGCTGGCCACTCAAGAGGTCCATTAGTCATGATCCATCTTCCAGGATAATTATTATTAAGTACTGAGTTACTGAAGTGGCATTATGAGCAGATACCACATTGTATGCCTTGTTACTACAGAGACCTCCTCTAACAAGCTAAGAATACCGTTTTTCAGAAATTCTAGGTAATGTTCGCCTGTTAGTGATCCTTCGAACAAAAGAGGACCAATCTCAAATGCCCATTTAAAATGCCACACCAAACATTGACTGAGAACTTATTTTGATTGTCTGTTACCATTGCCAATCTAGGATTTCTGCGATACCAGTAATGGCAATTATGAATGGAAATGGCTTTCGTCAGTCCATAAAATTTATTGCCAGTATTTAAAAAATCGTTGTTGGTCGGTACCATGATAACATCTGTGATATAAAGTTTAATCTTTCTACAGGCTGTAGCACTTCTGCTAAACGTTTCTCATTCGTGACAACACTCACATGATTTCATTTTGACTGATTGAAAGTTCCGTATGCAATCAGATTCATTTTGAAATGTTTTGCAATCCGGAGTCGTCCTGTTTGGGCATCACCTCAAATATAATTTTACAGCTGCACTGGCATTTTCTTCACTCTCCATAAATAATAATCATGTTATATTTTTCTTCGTTTGTGAATTAAACATAATAATTTACTTTATTACTTGAAAAACTGTATTATAATGTGCTGTTGACAGTTTGTAATTCTAACATGTCACCAAGAAATTTAGTTGTAATCTCCCAAAGTTTCAAAATAGTACCTCGATTATCTCAAAATCTGTCAACTTCTCGAAAATTTTTGATATAACAAAAATTGTTTAGAAATGACAAGTGATACCGAAAAAATAGTTTTTAAAATTCCCGCCATCGAATAATTTCTTTCGGCGCCAGCGCCACCTACGATCTGCATATGACATATCTACGTTAGTCTTCTAAACGTAGCCACTGATGGCCGCAGTCATTTGTTTTTTACAAAGTTGAAAAATTCCTACTCTTTACCAAGATATGTGGCCTGTGAATTTTTTTACATCAATCACCTTGTGTATATATATATATATATATATATATATATATATATATATATATATATATATATATATATATATATATACAGGGTCGCTGATAAGTCTGGAAACGGTCGATTATCCGGGAAAATATACAAGGTGTCGAAAAAAGTTTGATACAAAAGTTTTTGGGTTCTTCAATGTCTACTAGGCGGTGATAATTTTATTTATACAGGGTTGGTCATACAGGCGTGGCACACCAATATTAATTTTTTTTTAATGGAACACCCTATATATTATTCGATATTTCAATCCTTCTCTTAATTTTGAGCAACATTTATGAGAAGCATAATGTACCTAAACTCAATCGTTTCCGGGTAAAAAAATAAATAAAAATAAACGCTACTGTTTTTAAAATCTATTGGATGAAGAACAAAAATAAATGAAAAGTAGAATATCTCTTGAAAACAATCTGTGAGTGTGAAAAGAACCGGTTGCGATGTTTTTAACATTGTTTGGAATCCCAAGATAAGATAAGATGCCCATAAGAAACGCAGTATTATTCTTTTGTTTTAAAATGTTTCCAGGACAACGAATGTCAAACATTCATTCAGTGTCAACAGTTTTGAAACATTAGTAATTTAGTGTCAACAGTTTTTGTGCAAAATGGCAAGTTTAAGTGAAACCGAACGTATCGAAATTTTAATGATGATAGGGTACGGTGATAGAACACGAAGTTTTGCTCAAGTGGTGATTATGTTCAATGAGTTGCATCCTGAGCGGGAATCGATCTCCAAATCCACAGTTTCGAAAACTTTGCATCGTTTTCACGAAACTGGCGGTATCAAGGATAAACCTAGAACTGGAAGGCCAGTAACCGTTACAAATCAAGAAAATTCTTTGAATGTAATATTGGATGTGGTGGAAAATCCGAAAACTTCGGCACAGCAATTGGCTTTAAATCACAATATGAGTCGATATTAAAGATTACGAAGCGGGAAAAGTTCCGTCCATATAAAATTCATTTATTGCAAGAACTGAGTGAAGACGATTTTGATCGCAGAATCGAGTTCTGTGAACTTATTATGGAGAAGTTACGCCAAAATTTTAACTTTGCCAACCACATTTTGTTTTCCGACGAATCTACATTTTGTTTGAATGGACAAGTCAACCGACACAACTGTAGGTACTGGTCAGACGAAAACCCACATTGGATGGAACAAATTCACACCCAAAGACCGCAAAAAGTAAATGTTTGGTGTGCTATTATTGGTGGACATATCATAGGACCTTATTTTATACACGGTAATTTGAACTCTGCTCGATATTTGACACTTTTGCAAGAATCAATTGTTCCAGACGTTAGTCGATTATTTCCGAACAATAACGACCCAAATCTACCAGCGGAAGAAATATGGTTTCAGCAGGATGGGGCACCCCCTCATTTTGGAATTGAGGTACGGGAATATCTGAATCAAACCTTTCCTGGCAGATGGATAGGGCGCAGGGGAACTATTGAATGGCCAGATAGGTCTCCCGACATGACGCCGCTTGACTTTTTTTTGTGGGGTCATGTAAAAAATTTAATTTACCAAAATAGACCGCAGAATATTGAAGAGTTGCAAGCAAGGATTGTGCATGAAATTAATAACATTCCTCAAAACGCTCTTGTAAATGCAGTGCAATGTTTTGTTAAGCGAATTCATTATTGTCAGGAGGTCAATGGAGAACACTTTGAACATCTTATAAAATAGGATTTCAAACAATGTTAAAAACATCGCAACCGGTTCTTTTCACACTCACAGATTGTTTTCAAGAGATATTCTACTTTTCATTTATTTTTGTTCTTCATCCAATAGATTTTAAAAACAATAGCGTTTATTTTTATTTATTTTTTTACCCGGAAACGATTGAGTTTATGTACATCATGCTTCTGATAAATGTTGCTCAAAATTAAGAGAAGGATTGAAATATCGAATAATATATAGGGTGTTCCATTAAAAAAAAATTAATATTGGTGTGCCACGCCTGTATGACCAACCCTGTATAAATGAAATTATCACCGCCTAGTAGACATTGAAGAACCCAAAAACTTTTGTATAAAACTTTTTTCGACACCTTGTATATTTTCCCGGATAATCGACCGTTTCCAGACTTATCAGCGACCCTGTATATATATATATATATATATATATATATATATATATATATATATATATATGGTATCTTTACAAATTTTGCTATTTATATTAAAACTAAAATTATGATACGTACAAGCACAAGTGCTTTTTTGTATAACACGGTGCATAATTTATAAACAAATATTATATAATAAAAATAATAATAAGACTAACTTGGTGGCTCTTTCAATTTATAACGTTTTGGTCATTGCGATCAGTTTGAATAATCCATTCATTTCTTACCAGAATTTTTCACAAGCTGCTGATCTTTCATCTGCATCAGGCGCCTTTCCCTGTCTCTGCTTTTTAAGGCTTTTTCAAATTATTTTCTTAATAGGATAATCACAGATTAGCGCTGGGTTTATCTTCTCCATCGCTTCTGTATAATCTTCTTCACAATAAATCTTCTGTGATACAATTCCTCCAGATGGGTTCTTCAGTGTTTAACAATGTCTTCCTTTTCTAGCAATACATTTTCCCCTTTGTCCTTTATATACATTTTGTTCCTGGCTTATATTGGTGTCTTCCCACTTGCTTGTAAGTTTTTCGACTGTATATACATGCAACTTTCTATTTATTCACTGTTTCTTTGCATCAATATTGCTTTCCATTAGAAAAATTCGCTAATAGAGAGGATTTGATGGATCTAATGAGCGCGAGTTAGGGCCTCTAGAACACAAAACTAAGGCCCGTTTGAATTTTTACACTTTATATACATATACAATAGGACCAGTTTAAAAAAATGTTTTTCAGAAAATCTTTTATATCTCCTAAAAAGTTTGGCAGACATGTTGCCCCGGCAGAGACGGTACTATAAACTAAAATTAAAGCTTCTACGATAATGGCAAAATGAAATTTTAAAATTTGAAACATTTATTTGAAATTCACTACCAAAACGTACTTGCTATGACCAGACTTTTTTTTAAGTGGTTTATATTTTCTGAATACTTCTTCGTTATTAAAGTTATATCAGTAAATAAGATTAAATAAATAAATTAAAGACCTACTTACCAAATCGACAGTCTCTTAAGCACTTTAAAAACATTCCCATCGAAAAAGCGACCGTTATAATGTTTATAATCATTCCAGTCTGTATCCTATAATGGATTAAAAATAAACCAAAAACATCAAAATATACAACATCTTCTCTAAATTCATTTGGTGTATTTTCGATTTCTTCGGCATCAGCTAAATTTGAAACTAAGGACAAAACATTATCACCAACATTCTGAAGTGATCCTAATGGAAGTGTTGATATATCATCAAACATTGTATGGTATACATATCCGTTTTTAAAAAATGCCATGTCAAAACCTGTAAATAAAAAGTAACTCTTAAGTTACTACATAAAATTCATGAAGTAGAGCAAAACATTAAATTAGAAAAAAAGTCTTCATCAAGTATGTTATGGTAATATATTTCCATATACAATCGACATTCTTTGAAAAATGTAGGTTATTCAGATATTAAAATGTTTTTTTTTGTACTTTAACGTCGGTCTATTTACGCAACTATGGACAATCACCGACGACAGGGAGCAGTTTCACCTCACTCTCCTGGAAATTTTGCCGCAGGACGGTAGGAATTTTTAACACGCCCATATCACATGGACATGGAACCGACGGTTTTTGCCCCCTCCGAAGGGCGGAACATGCAGACATTCCGCTTGTTCAAATACAATGCGACAACCTCGGTTCATGCTATTTTCACAGTATGTACTGAAAAAATGAAAGGAGAACCCTTCGGTTCAGAGGCACACGTTCTTAACACTGAACCACCGAGGCTCTATATTAAAATGTAAAAAAGCGGAACTAAGAAGCTATGATTGAGCTTGTAACCAAAGCTGCCATTCGTCATCACAGTTTAAAGGCGACGTCGCATTGTCATCACAACCATGAGTCTGCCTTTAATGACAATTTTAATTTTATTGTAGCTTCCTGACTTCTGCCACTTTTTCCAGAAGTTTTCCTGGTCTACTTCTCTTTTATCCAAGTGTTCTTTAAGGTCACAAGATTATTATTATTATTATATCATATAAGATACCCAACAAATTTTGCCTTCCCCTCTTCAGTTATTTCGGCAAGCATTTTTCTTTGGTGACCTCACCCATAACACTTTTATTCGTCTTTCTTTCAGTGTATATTGTCTTTGTATATAGAATTATAAACGGATTCTTTAATAAAATAAAACTTTCTTGAAAATTGCACATTTTTATAACGGTTAATTCGGCAAACATTTCTATTTCGCATAGCCGACATTATATACATTTGGGACAGAAGTCTACCAATTTTTAAAGTTATCCAGCCTTAGACATTCCCGCCAGAACTTCTGCACTACATGTTTAGCCTTTTTCTTGGGAAATTTCTTCTTCACTGCTGCTGCTGTCATCAGACATTTTGAAAAATAACACTCAAAATCACCAACTATATCTTAAACAAAATATCAACAGACTCACAAACTAAAAACAACATTATATAGGTTAGAGGTATAAGTAGATTAGAGATTAGCTAAAATGACATCACAGCTCTACTTCAGAAGGTGACATATAGTTGACAATTCAACAAGAGAAAACCACAGAGAAGATCTTTGCTGAACTTTGAAATCAAAGGATTATCAAGGCATAATGAGTAAAGTACAAACTATGCTGCTAACAGTAGCTTTTTATCTATATAATACAACTAGTGAAAAACAGATTCGAATATATCGTAAAATTCAGTTGTTTTATCGTATATCATAACAAGGAAAAAATTATTGTATAAATACGATAATTCTCGTAGGGTTGGCAACGCAGTGCTCATTAGAGGGTATTCAATATCTCATGGCGGGTAACGTTCAAGAATGCTGGGCAAGGAGGGGCTATGAAATGAAAAAGTGAAACCTAAAAACATTGGCTGCTTTTCAAATCTGTTAAAATTTAAATTTAGACGGAAGTAATGTTGGCACCTGAACGACACTAACATATGAATTTATTTGTTTGCACAACATTACGATAGAATAACCATTATAAGTATTTATTTTATAATTATAAGATAACAATAGAACAAGATGACTGCTTTTCAAACCCGTTAAAATTTAAATTTAGACAGAAGTAATGTTGGAAACTGAAAGACACTAACAATTGAATTTATTTGTTTGCACAACATTACAATAGAATAACCATCATAAGTATTTATTTTATAATTATAAGATAACAAGATAATAAAAATGATGGAAAACAAAAGGTCATAAGGAGAAAACGTTTCAATGGAGACAAAACTTTTCAAATATTTTAAGTAGAATCTGTTTACCTTTATTGCAATAAAATTTTTACCTTTTCTTATCCATAATCTTTATTGCATATTGTTAACGTTCCATTTTAAGTGTCAAAATACAGTTCAAAGTACATTGAAATGAGTCGAGATTAATATATAATAGGGCCAATTATTTGTTGGTCTTCAAAATCAACTATTTACTATTATCAAATACTTTATAATGACAATACAGGACACGGCTGATTTCGTGTTTCAAGAATATCAGCGCCCCTAGCGGATAGTACTGATGTTACATCGTTCGAGAACGTGTAACACTAGCAATTGCTGGTGTTTAACTGTGTATAATTAAGTTTGAGCTGTGTTTGTTACAATAAATGTTAGTGGTTGGGTGTGTGCAATCTATAATTGTTCGAATTATAACGTGCTAAATCTATCATCATAGGTTTCCAAAGGATGGCGAAACGTGAATATGATTTTTTGTTTTCTTCTGTTACCAGCGAATTTTTTTACAAATTCGCCTAATAATTAATATTAAACAATAACTATAACATGGATTGACGATAATTTTGTATTATAGATGCAAGAAAAGGGTACTGTTATCAAAAAGATTGGGATATAGTATTGAAGACACAAGGTGCATTTTACATTTCAATGTCACTTCCAAAAGAATTAATTTGTTGAAGCATAAGACAAAATCAGAATCACTGTTATGCCAATATGTACAGTTCGCAGAAGATAATTTATTGTGTAATATTTACCATCATGTACCTATTTATAGATAAACTTTGTAAACGGATGGTCGAAAGGCTTCAATCATAACTGCCTTCCAGTGCATAAAAAAAAAGAAATATGAAGACAAACAAGTTTTGCATTAATAATAAATGATATAAGAAAACTGTTTTTCTATGTTCTTCTGTGTCCTTTTAGTGAATTTTCTTAAAAAAAATTCACTAATGAGGAGATCCCGACTTTTGAATTTTGAAAAAATTTCTTCAAATGAGCGCTAATTAGGCCCCCCAGAAAACATATCCGGGGTCAGTTTCAATTTTTATATGTTTATATATATATATATATATATATATATATATATATATATATATATATATATATATATATATATATATATATATATATATATATATATATATATATATATATATATATGTATCACACCGATAACTCAAAAAATAATGGGCCGATTTTGATCAAATTTGGTGAAAAAATTCCTTTTGCAAATGGCTTGGATAAGTTCGTTAGTCAGGAAAATCTGCCCAGGTTTTCCCGGAAAATTTTGTGTTTTCTTTCGAAAAAAAATTATATCTCAGGAATTAACAAAGTAAGGGCAACCAAATTTGGTACGCAGGTTTACATCCTTATAGGTAAGTTACCTACCAAAATTTAGCTATGTAGGTTAAAAGACAAAAAAGTTATAGGCATTTAAAAATAAATAAATTGGGGTTTTCCTCAAAACGTCAAAGTGGCGATTTAAAATGTCAAAATTGGCAACATTTAAGCAAATAACTTAAATCTAATACGGGCTATAGAAATAAAATGTCTCAAGAAGGATGTTTTACAAACCCTAAAGTCTTAGTTTCAACCGTCATTGTCCTTCATTTTACTAAAATATTTGCAGAAAATTTATTTCAAATAGACCCTTTCTCTGATGCTTGGCAGTAGCCTTAGCTATAGAGTTTATCATTTAATGGTATATAATTTTTGTCGAATGTTCGTAAAAAATTAATAAAGCTCAATATATCCGTTATTATATAAGATATGAAGAAAATTTGTATATATTAATTATAGGGTGTCTTGAGCTACATCTTAAAATAATATTTCTGCAATCATAAGTCGTTGGTGATACAAATTTCCTTTTTTTTAAATTAAACACGCCTTATGTTATTGCATTTTTGCATTTTCCATCGAAATATAATGCATGTTTGTAAGAAAATAAATTCTGGACGCAGCAAGTGCGTTATGGTAGCGAATTTTGATCAAATGTTCATATTTGAACAGCTCAATTTGCTATTAACCTATAAGGTTGACCAAGAAACGTGTTTTTTCGGGAACATTTTAAGTTTACTTTTGGAAATTTTTGTACATTTTCACACAATAAAGTTATTTTAATGGAACATGGCACAATATTTTTATGAAAATTCACTACCATAACGCACTTGCTGCGTCCAGAATTTTTTTTATTTCAGTATGGCATAAATTGTCACATTTTTTCACATTTAAAATTATTTTGCTTGGTAAAGGCTTTTAATTATCTTCCAAAGACAAGATTTTAAAGAGACAAGTAGAAATAGCAGATTCAGCCCTATAATAGATTTATTCACGGAAGTAAGAGTTAGTCTCACCTTTCATCTGCATAACTTCTTAATTATGTACTAAGTATATCAGTTACATATTTTAAAATATTAGATTAATAAGACAGTTTTCATGTAGAGATATAGCAAATTGAGTACTGTGCTACCATTTATACCTAGAACAATTATTTATAGGTAAGTACAGATTGTAACTTAATATCCTCAGAAACAGCTTTCAGTATATTGCTATACCTACCCTTGAAATAGTAGTTTAACGACGGCTTCAAGATAGTACTTTAAATTATGATGAAATAAGATTATGGGTAAGAGAAATTTGCAGAATTATTCATGCTGAATTCATTTAGGTTTCAAGCTGATTGTTGATACAAATTCTATTTATAACTATATAATCAGAAAATTTTCACTGTTTTGTCATGTACAAGTTTTTATATTCATCTATAATAAACCAATTGTCTAACTTAAGAATATGCAGGTAAATATACAATTCAAATTACCCGCTCAGTTGTCAGTACTTCACGCGAGGTGGCGCTAGTGTACTTGTCACAAATATCACCAATGCTAAAGCATAGGAGTGTCCCGTATTGTCATTATATAGTATTTGCTATTATTAAACCATCATTGTCATCTGATGACAAGTAACTGTCAGAGTCATCTCTGTCACTATCATTATTCACATATATAACCATTTCCTCTAGTTCGTCGATTAAATGCTTTCTTTCCATGTATTCACTCACAGTTCTTTCCACGTTAGAACATATTTTCTCCCATTTCTAAACTCCGATATTTTTCAACTTTCTTGTGCAAAGTTCCACAAATTATCCAGTTTAAAACTCACATTGTATGCAGCGACATGATAATTTAAGTAACGACCATGATTTTTCGATAGGGTTGAGTTCGGGATGGTATGGTGGTAAACGCAATACTCCATGATCATATTGGGCTAACAAACTATCAATAACGTAATTCTTATGAACTGGTTTGTTGATTTAAATCTTCTTGTGCAACTCTGGCTTCGTTTCCTTACCTTCAAAGAAAATGCTTCGTTCAGTTAACTACTTCTGGATATCTGCTTTCTTCCAACTTGATCTAGAGTTCGGTACCAGAGGAACGTTATGATATGATGCGTTATCAATCACAAGAACTAAATTTTGTTCCAAATTAGGCAGCAGCTTGTCTTCTAGCCAGGTTTTATAGTTTTGATGGTTCATATCATGATAATCACCCGTTTTAGTCCAGATTTAAATTCCTTCAACCACAGTGAACAATTATCAGCCATCTACATTTAGAAATTGGTGATTTTAAACATTTTGTGGTGCCATTATCAAGACAATGTGTGAACTGTGTAGGTGCGTCTCGTTGCTGTACACAATGTTTGTACCTGTAAAGAATTATAAATAATAAAAAATTTAGAAATGAAAGTGGGAGTTCTGATATTTACCCTCTTCTTTGTACTTTTTCAGCGTTCTTAAAAATATTGTCTGTTTTGCTCTCATGTCTCACTTTTCAACAAGAACTTTCCGATTATCTACGGCTTTCTTCCAACAAAATCCTAACTTTCCCACAACTTTTCTGAATGAGTCTAGTTTTCCAGTAAAATTAGGCCAATCGATTTTAACAACATCAAAAACTGCTTTTAAAGTTAGCCTTCGTTTATATGTTGACGAAAATCTATGCAAAGTATTTCATAATACTTTTTCATCAAACTGATTCGCTGTTGACTTTGGACTTGGTTTATTTATATTTTTGTGGTGAAGTAAATTTGCTGCCGGCAGGTTTTGTTTTACTTTCTTTCAATATTCTTTGCACTGTTCTCAAAGAAACAGCTGTTGCTTCTGCCAATCTTTGAAAATGGCTATGGGGTATGACAAGCTCTCCTTCATCTTTTTCACGTTTCATATATTGAAAAATGCTGAAGATGATCTGCCGTTCTTGACTGTGGATCACTGCTGACTTCTTGTTATTCATGTTGAAAAACCTACAAACAAACAGGTGAAATTGATTACAGAAGTCACACTATTAACATGCCCGCTGTAAAAAACATTTTATTGCTGCAAATACTTACATTGTTAAAGCAACAACTAACAAACATTAACTTTGAGGATTATTAAAAACACGAGCACGCTGCGAACTTAAACTCAATAAGAACACAAGGAAGTATTGCCACAATATTTTTAGGTTGGCTCATACGCAAGTAGGACAAATTTAAGATTTGTGCGCAACGAAGGTCACCCGCCACGAAATATTGAAAGGGCTCTGCCAGTAACCAGCTTCGGTTGGACTTTGTCTGCAATGGTTGCTGATGGATACAGATAAATTGATTTAAATTATTATATTTTTACCTCGAAAATTGATCACCTCTGTGCTCCAGGGGTAAGAACTTGTGCTCTGAACCGAATGGTACTGGGTTCGATTCCCAGGGTTCCCCTTTAGCTTTTTCAGCACATAGTGCATGTAAAATTAACATTAACCAACATTGTATTTGAGCAAGTTGAATGCCTGCACGTTCCGTCCTTCGGAGAGGGCGTAAAGCCGTCGGTCCCGCGTCCATGCGATGTTGGGGACATTAAACATCTATACCCTTCTTACAGACAGGCAGGGGTTCGGAAAATTTTCCACGATAATGAGGTGAAACTGCTCCCTGGCGTCGGTAACTGGCAATAGTCGCGGAAATATGCTGACGTTAAAGTACAAAAAATAATAATTAAACCTCGAAAATTTGTGGTAAGACATCACAACCTGTAAGAGGCTTCTATATAGTTGTATCAGTTTGGTTAAAACTTTTTGATTTGACAAATAGAGAAAAATAACAGTTTTAAACTTACCAATTAATCCCCCAAAATGTTGGAATATTTTAAAATCTGTAGCAGATGGCACCAAATTCATCTGAAACAATTCCTCACCAATGGCCATACCATAGGGATGAGGTACTGCACTATAATACTTTAAGAGCCAAGGTGATTTTGGTCCTGTTTGAAATAAGATTATCTTGCCACCAAGACCACATGAGTCTACATTAATAACCACTTTACATTCTTTGGCCCATCTATGCTTTGTTATAAATGCATGTGATCCTAATCTATTCACTTCTTCAGCACCATTAAAGAGGAAAATTATGTTGTGTGTTGGACGAACATCTTTCTGGGATAAAACTCTTAAAACCTCCAACATTGCCACCACATTTATACCATTGTCACTTGCCCCTAAAAAAATATAAATTTAATTTGCAATAATACACCCAAGTACCACTTTGATAATAATAAATAATAATAATAATAATAATAATAATAATAATAATAATAATAATAATAATAATAATAATAATAATAATAATAATAATAATAATAATAATAATAATAATAATAATAATAATAATAATAATAATAATAATAATAATAATAATAATAATAATAATAATAATAATAATAATAATAATAATAATAATAATAATAATAATAATAATAATAATAATAATAATAATAATAATAATAATAATAATAATAATAATAATAATAATAATAATAATAATAATAATAATAATAATAATAATAATAATAATAATAATAATAATAATAATAATAATAATAACATAAAAACAAGAAAGGAATTTAGAAACCACTGGGCTCATCATCCAAGATCCTCTACTGAAAGATTCCATCTCCCGCGAAAGTTCGGAGGCAGGGGAATTCCGGATGTGAGTGTTAGACACCATAAGCAACTGGAAAACCTAAGAAATTATTTCTATGAAAAGGCAGAAACCAGCGATCTACATCTAGCGGTTGCCAAAGCTGATAGGAGAGCCACGCCATTAAGACTAGCCGATAAGACCTATTGCCCTCTCGCCGAGTCCACGACCCCCGAACAACAGCTGCAACAGTGGAGAAGCAAGCCACTCCATGGGAAACACTTGGCTGTGATGGAGGGAGAGATCATGCACACACAAGCGTCTACGTCTTATCTACGCTGGGGTAACCTTAATGTTGAAACCGAAGGCTTCATATCAGCTATACAAGACCAGGTAATTCCGACAAGGGCATATAAAAGACGAGTTCTGGGAGAAAGGTTAGAAAACGTCAAATGTCGCATGTGTGACAAGATGGAGGAGAGCGTGGACCACATCCTTGCGGGCTGCTCGGTGCTGGCTCCGGGGCCCTACCTAGATCGACACAACAGAGTTGGGAAGATCATACACCTAAAGCTGCGGGAGAAATACATGGGCCTTACAAATACTGTTCCATATTACCATTATGATCCGCCAAACATCTGTGAAGATGAAGAAATCCGTCTTTATTGGAACAGAAAAATACAAACAGATCGACCAATCCCAAACAACAACCCTGATCTCGTTCTGACGTTCAAGAAAGACAAAAAGACGTTTTTGGTAGATTTTGCGATACCACTCCCTGGTAACATCCAAAAAACATACACGGAGAAAATTAATAAATATTTACCACTGTGTGATGAGATTCTCCAGATGTGGCATATGGATACGGTTGTGGTAGTCCCCATTGTGGTCGGCGCCACAGGCGAAATACCAAAAAGCCTGAAGAAGAGCCTTGAACAACTGGGCCTAGAATGGGAATTATACCTACCCATTCAGAAATCGGTTGTACTGGATGCTTGCAGTCTCTTCCGGAGAGTAAAGGGGGACACGCATCAGTATTTTTAATACATACATTCAAGCTGGCCATCTTGTCCTGGACCGATGTGTCATTGCTTTATGCCCACTTCTTTAAAGGAAGTGTGAACAATGAACAATAATAATAAAAATAATAATAATAATAATAATAAAACAAAGTTATATTTTATTCGATACCACCCTAAAGGATGCAAAACATGCCAATAAAACTATAAATCCCAGAAGATAGAGAATCTAATTATAAAAGTTCGGGATGCAGCAAGTGCGTTATGGTAGTGAATTTTTATTAAATGCTTCAAACTTTAATAACTCAATTTTCTATAAACTTAGAAAGTTTAATTTTGGTACGTTGTAAGGTCTTTCCTAAGGCAAAATATCCACCAAATTTCATTAAAATAACTTTGTAATTTTCGGAGAAAAAAATTTTTTTCAAAAGAAAATTCAAAATTTGAATAACTCAAATTTTTATAAACTTAGAAAGTTGAATTTTGGTAGGTAGTAAGGTCTCTCCCACATGCACAATAAACCAAAGGTTGCAGTGCTCTCGGGGCGGCTTGGCCGCGGACGAGCCCTGAGGGAGAGAAAAAAAAAGGTATCTCACAAGGCAACATATATAGTAAATTTCATTAAAACAGCTTTGTAATTTTCGGAGCAAAAATTTTTTTTCGAAAGAAAACTCAAAATTTTCCCGGAAAACCCTGTCCGATTTACCTGGCTATCGAACTCATCCAAGCCATTAATAAAAAAAGGCACTTGCCGAGTTTAATCGAAATCGGTTAATATTTTCCTGAATAGTTGTGCAATCTATATTTGATTCGACAGAAGAGACAATGTTAAGGTCATGGGCATAAAAAAAGAGGAATATCCATACATTATCAAGGTCACTAACAAAAACATTAAAAAGTAAAGGTCCCAGCACAGAACCTTGGAGAACACCTGAAGTAACAGGAAAGCTATAAGACGAACACGCAGCATACCAAACATAGTTCATTCTACCATATAAGTAGGACTCAAATAAGGATATTATTAACTTCACTGTGTTAAAAAGTCTGGACGCAGCAAGTGCGTTATGGAAGTGAATTTTCATTAAAATGTTTTTAATAGCAAATGCGAGCAGGCATCAATCTGATTACTGGTATAGCCTATGTACTATATTTTATCAAAATTACTTATTGTTTGAAAATGTACAAAAATGTTCCGAAAATAAACTTAAATGTTGGTTTGCTAGCCAACAAACCTTACGTTAATAGCAAATTGAGTTATTTAAATTTGAAGAATTTAATGAAAATTCGCTACAAAAACGCACTTACTGCGTCCAGATTTTTTTCTTACAAACGTGCATCATGTTTCGATAAAAAATGCAAAAATTCATTAACCTATTTGTTCTACGAAAATTAGCTAAAAATTATAGACTGTTGAACCATAAACTTCACTAAACCTACAGCGAAAGCATCAACTTAACTAAACCAACAGCCAAAGCATCAGAGAAAGGGTCTATTTGAAATGAATTTTAGTAAAATGAAGCGCAATGACTGTTGAAGCTAAAACTTAAGGGTTCGCAGAACTCTCTTCTTGTAACATTTTCTTTTCACAATCCGTATTTGTTTCATGTTCTTTGCCTAAACATTTCCAATTTTGACGTTTCAAATTGCGACTTTGACGTTTTGAGGAAAACTCCAAAATGTTTTTCTTTAACTGCCCATAACTTTTTTGTCCTAAATTTTGGTACATGGTTCACTCTTTATAATACAATCACGCGTACCAAATTTGGTTGCCCTTACCTTCTCATTTCCGGAGATATAAATTTTGTTAGAAAGAAAACACAACATTTTCCGGGAAAACCTGGGCCGATTTTCCTGGCTAACAAACTTATCCGAGCCACTTGCAAAAGGAAGGTACTCACCAAATTTGAACAAGATCAGGCCATTATTTTTTGAGTTAGCGGTGTGATACATACATACATATATATATATATATATATATATATATATATATATATATATATATATATATATATATATATATATATATATATATATATATATATATATATATATATCAAACTGACCCCGGATATGTGTTCTAGGGGACCTAATTAGCGCTCATTTGAAGAAATTTTTTTTTAATTCAGAAGTCGGGATCTTAGTACAGGCAATAGAGAATTTGTTTCTGCATTAAACTACAGGAGTTATTTTTTTTATATAGATAGGTTCAGAATTACGTACTAAATGTAAAAACACAAAATTCTTACAAATTAGGAGGGCGGAAGTGCCGCCATTTTGAGAAAAACCGTTTCGGCGTATATCTCCGTAACTGTGCACTTTAGGCCAAAAATGGTAATGACCTTTATTGTAGATAATTGCATTTTTCATCTTTTTTGTTGAATATTTTTTTTTGTATCACTCACCGTTTACAACTTATACGACTATTAGCATTCATTTATTGACTTTTTACCTATATCTTTGTTAATAATTGTTTAAAAAATAAAATGCTTATAACTTAACTTTTCAATCGACAAATTTTCTAGAACTTCTACTTAAAACTTTTTTTTCTCAAATTAATATAAGTGAATTTTCTGTAAAAAAAAACTCACTAATGAGACCCCGACTTTTGAATTTTGAAAAAGAAAATTTCAAATGTGCGCTCATTATGCCCCCTAAAACACATATCCGGGATCAGTTTCAATTTTTATATGTTTATATATATATATATATATATATATATATATATATATATATATATATATATATATATATATATATATATATATATATATATATATATATATGTATGTATCAAACCGATAACTCCAAAAATAATGGGCCGATTTTGATTAAATTTGGTGCATACCTTCCCCTTTCACGTGGCTTGGATAAGTTCGTTAGCCAGGAAAATCTGCCCAGGTTTTCCTCGAAAATTTTGTTTCCTTTCGAAAAAAATCATATCTCTGGAAATAACAAAGTAAGGGCAACCGAATTTGGTACACCAGTTTATATCTTAAAAGATAAAAAAGTTATAGGCATTAAAAAAATGGGGTTTTCCCCAAAACGTCAAAGTCGCGATTTAAAACGTCAAAATTGGCAACATTTACGCAAAGAACCGGAAACTAATATAAGCTATGGAAAGAAAATGTCTCAAGAACAATGTTTTACAAAGCCTGAAGTCTTAGCTTCAACCGTCATTGTCGTTCATTTTACTAAAATATTTTCAGAAAAATTTGTCGATTGAAAATATTGATTTGAGGAAAAAAAGTTGTCAGTAAAATTTGTAGTAAATTTGTCGATTGAAAAGTTAAGTTATAACCATTTTATTTCTTAAACAATTAGTAACCAAGATATAGGTAAAAAAGTCAATAAATGAATGCTAATAGCCGTATACGTTGTAAACGGTGAGTGATACAAAAAAATTATTTAACAGAAAAGATGAGAAATGCAATTGTCTACAATAAAGGTCATTACTATTTTTGGCCTAAAGTGCACGGTTACGGAGATATAGGCCGAAACGGTTTTTATCAAAATGGCGGCACTTCCGCCCTCCTAATTTGTAAGGATTTTGTGTTTTTACACTCAGTACGTAATTCTGAACCTATCTATCAAAAAAAAAAAAAAACCTCCTGTAGTTTCATGCATTATGGACAAGAGTAACGGGCTCCTCTATTGCCTGTACTATCACTTCGATAGTGAATTTTTTTAAGAAAATTCACTAATATAACAGTAAATGAGAGAAAAGAAAATTAGATATGCACCTAATTATTGTTACCTGTTTCTAATGGTAATAGAGAGGTTCGAATTCTTAAATCCCTAAGGAACTCCCACCACTGATTTCTTGCAAAAAAATACACAAGCTTACCTGGGCTAGTTGGGGCAGAATCAAAATGTGAATTTACCAATAAACTATTTGTGCTGTTAGTACCATACAATTTAACCACTACATTTTGAAGATTTGCATAAGAATTTATATAAAAAGTACCGTACATTCCAGACACCAGCTGAACGTCTAGCTCCATCTTTAGTGCCTTATTGGCTTGAGAAATGATATCTGTGATTTCCGTTTCCAGATAATCTACAGCCCACTGTTCGTTTTCAATTTGCCCTGTTACTCGAGGTCCCAAGTCAGTTAATGCTTTTAGATTTTCATATGCTCTTTTGGTAACGAATCCTTGTGACTGAAAAATAACAATTAAACAGTTCCTATTATTATTTGCTTATTTAAGCATGATGACATGTGTTAAAATACCTGCATTAATAAGCACACTTGGAGATCCCAAATCACCACAACACATTAAAAAAAAAAACTTTTCTGTTTGTTAATTAATTTCTCCACTAGGCAAGCAGTGTATCTGTTATATTCAGCCACATTCTTAATATACTTTAATTCTTATCTACTTTTACTTAAAGGAAAATAAATTAACCTGTTTATTAAAAAATTCAGGCTGGCCATTTTTTGTGTGTACGTATGATGTGAGTCATTTGGATTGTAGTTTAGAGTGGTGGTTCCTTTTCTATGGACATTGAATTCTAAAGTGTCTTTATTGTTGGTAACTAGTACATCCAGAAAGTGTAATTTATTATTTACATTGCTAAATATAATAATAATAAAAAGCCTGGACGCAGCAAGTGCGTTATGGTAGTGAATTTTTATATAAATGATCGGGCACCAAATACTTTATTATAACTTTTTTTTCTTGTAACATAGAAATATAAATTTTGGTGTATAGTTACTTTTCATATCGTAAACCTACTTACCAAATTTGGTTATCATAGCCTGTTTATTTTTTTAGATAAAATTTTTTTTATAATAAATACTCAAAATTTTCCCGGAAAACCTCGTTAGATTTTCCTGACTAAAGAACTTATCCAGGCCACTTACAAAAGGAAGGTACATGCCAAATTCTATCAAAATCGGCCCATTATTTTTTGAGTTATGGGTGTGATACGCACACATATATATATATATATATATATATATATATATATATATATATATATATATATATATATATATATATATATATATATAAATATATATAAACATATAAAAATTGAAACTGACCCCGGATATGGGTTCTAGTTAGTGTCTTGATAGATTACTTTACAAAATTAATACAGGCAGAAGCACGTTCAATAGATAATAAAAGAATACAGATATTTTCCCCTAAACGTAATATGTTAATTTTTGGGTCGTTAAACCTCCCTAAATCGTTAGTGACCCACTACCTGCTGAAGAATATAAATAGAGTTGTGGATAAAAAATATTTAGAATTATTCCTCCTCTAATGACGCTAACTTGGTGAGTGAAACGTTCGTCAGGTTTTTTTTAATGTATTGTAGTGATTTGGATTCTGCAAGCCTGCTTATCAGCGCTCATCACAGGTTCAAATCTTCACTTAGTACCTGCATTAATTATGTAAAAAAAAAAAATTACTGCATATGTTTTACTATATTTTTTCTCTATTGTGTGTTTAAAAAATAAAGATGATAGGCAATCGTAATATTGTACATACGATTTTTGAGATGAACCACACTTCACAAGTTTTAACATGAAGCACACTTCACGAGTTTTAACATGGTAAAGAAATGTAAGGCTAGATATATTCTTATCATAATTAGAACCGCAGACCGGTTTCGCTCTCATTAAAGCTCGTCAGTACTAATTGCAGTGAGAACACACCTATAAGTAACACAGCTATGGTAGCCAGCCTCACAGCACAAAGTGAGATGTAAGACATTGGAGCTGTAGTGACAACATACTACTTGGTTCCGCAACGAAATGGCGACTCCTGTCTTACATCTCACTTTGTGATGATGAAGAAGTTTTTACAAAGACATGCTTTGAATAAAATAATTCTGTATTGCACTCCTGTAAGATCATGTTTGGAATATGCATCAGTTGTTTGTGCTTCCTCTTATGTAGCACACAAATAATTTTGAAACTATTCTGAGAAAGCTTCTCAAGTATCTACAGAGCTTTGAGAGTCAAAGGATGTGTAGTTTCTTGTTATTTCTATATAAATTAGTTTTTAAGTGGACTATCCAACTTTGTTGGAACACCTTAACTTCAATACCCCACGTACAGAATCTCGCTATCCACTAATATTTTATCCATCTATGGCTCATGCATAGCGTATGCAGTCTTCTCCTGTTCATAACACATTTAATGTATACTCTGCTCTGGAAGACAGTCTGTATATTTTTAATTGCTTGGTGTCGCAGATAAAAATGTTGTTTAACAGTGCTAACTAATTATTTTTTTCCTAATTTATTGTTATACCTTTTTATCTTCATATTATTATTGTATATATTTATCTATTTTTAACTTTGTTGAATTTCTCCCATCATTTATATGACACAAGTATGCTGGGTTTTTTTTCTCCCTCAGGGCTCGTCCGCGTCTTTGCCGCCCCGATAGCACTGCAACCTTTGGCTTATTGTTAAAGATGGGAAATTCGGATCTTTTCGAAAAGTCGGATCACCGACTCCGGATCTTTTTGAAGATCCGGATCCTTGAACCGGTTCTTGAATCCCAATGAATATTTCTCTCGCGTGACTGTGACTTGATACATACTGCATTCAGCAAGATCGACCAAAACAAAAGAGGTGATCAAGAGCGAGAACATATTATACGGATTGAAATATATATCCAAGATTATATGAATGTGTTAAAAAAATATTATGTCTTATGGCTATTCGAGTGCAATGTGTAAGAATTTTGAGTAAAAGTGGTCAAATTGTAAGGGGAAAAAAGAACTCCATTGAGAAATAAAAGAGTCAATGAAATTATATTTTTATTGTTGCTATTATTACCTAATATTGGATAGATAGGAATTTACACTATTGTGTAGGTGCAAGAAAACTAGATTCTACAAACGATATAATATATACCCAATAAAAAAATTATGAAACCTTCAATAATCTAAATACTTAAATTGCCACACGCAGGCTGAGCGTCGTAAGTTGAATTCTGAATGTTTCAGGGTTCGGATCTCGGATCGTGTTATTTAGGTGTGCCTTATTTAACCCGAATGTTTTGATTCTCCTTTCGTTGCTCACAGCACCGTGATCCGAGAGCCAAGAACGAGAATGTAACAGCGGATCAGCCATAACATACGTCAGAGTGCCAGAGTCAGAGTTAATAGTGGTCGGTTCGTTGCCTCACGACTCAGGAAAGACCAAACTCAGAATCAAGATCCGTCATTCATAATTTTAAGAGTCGATTCATTCCGATCTTTTTAAAGATCCGAATCTTTGAACCGGTTCAGATCTGACCCGGACATCTCTACTTATTGTGCATGCCCTTAGTCTTTTCTACTCCACCCATGCCAAAATCACTGTGCCTTGAACTAGTCTGCACAGCAATTGTTAGTATGCTGTTAGATGTATGTGAGTCATGCACACTGTTTAGAACGTTGTGAAGATTGAAGCTTGGAATGGTTCAATATCCAAACTATAGCGGAGAATTATCTTCACATGATGAAAAGAACAAAAATTAAAGGCTTTCCTTCCAGACAGTATTTTATTTTTAAGAAACCCTTCTGTCACCTGTCAAATTTGTTTTTATTCATCCTTGGAACATTACAAATATGTTTTTAGTGAATTTTCTTTAACAAAAATTCACTAATGAGGAGATCCCGACTTTTGAATTTTGAAAAAATTTCTTCAAATAAGCGCTAATTAGGCCCTCCAGAACACATATCCGGGGTCAGTTTCAATTTATATATATATATATATATATATATATATATATATATATATATATATATATATATCAACAAGATGGCTGAGAGTGAAATTAATTCTCCTGAGCTGTGCAGTTATTGCAGCAAAAAGGTGGATTTAAAAGGTGCAAAGTATAAAATGTGTAGAATGTGACGCAGTATATCATACTTCATGTTCACAAAGAATAAAAAATGTATCACACCGATAACTCAAAAAATAATGGGCAGATTTTAATTAAATTTGGTGAATAAATTTCTTTTGCAAATGGCTTGGATAAGTTCGTTAGCCAGGAAAATCTGCACAGGTTTTCCCGGAAAATTTTGTGTTTTCTTTCGAAAAAAATTTATATCTCCGGAATTAACAAAGTAAGGGCAACCAAATTTGGTACGCGGGTTTATTTTCTTATAGGTAAGTTATCTACCAAAATTTAGTGACTTGGTTAGCTATGCAATGCTGAACTTAAATGTGATGCGTCATGTACATATTGTAAATCAGTAGTTAGTTTTCTGTATTAATTAGAGGTGTTCGTATTGGAAAAAAGAGTTCACATTCTAAAAAGATATTGCAATTGGCGTTGAAAATGAAGGATTTTGAAGATAAGTGTAAAAAATTTTCAAAATACATATTGTTTGATACTATTTTGCGTGCGGTGTACTCTAGAAACCTCAAGCACGCAAAGTATATTTGAGTTATATCCTTTTTTACAGATGATGAAAATAGTGACGAATTATGTGACTCTGATTTAGACCCTATGTTTTCACTGTCTAGTAACGTGACTCTGATTTAGACCCCATGTTTTTACTGTCGACTAACAAAGAAGTTTCAGATAGTTCTGATAATTCTGAAAATGACAAAATGATCAAAAAGAAACAACCATTTTCAAGTACCATGAACTGAAAATTTGTGAAAAAAATCAAAAAATGACTGTGTCAATACTATATCTAGAAATCAACCAAGCTGTGCAAAAAAAAAGGAAACGAAGAAAATATGCTAGCATCAATTCTACAACATTTAAAGAAAATATAGAAACAGATTTGAACAATAATGGTTTAAGAGAAAGTGGTAAATGTTGAAAATTTAGAAGCTGAAAATGATTTTTGTTTATATCAACAACACACCACGAGGGCTTACAGCCTAAATACTATCGTACCGTAGAGAAAAGAGGCAACTTGTTAATTCTGGACTTGAAGGTTTGGAGGTTCAGGGGAGAAGGAAAAACATGTGCAGGCAAGGAATTCCACAACTTGGAAGTCATCGGGACAAAAGAGCGGGCATAACAAGATGTTCTATGTCTGGTGACCTGGACAGTAAAAGGGTGCATTCGCTCTGTTCCCCTGGTAGATCTGTTGGGGACAGCAGGTGGAGGAACTATGGAAGAAAGCTCATCTGAGCAGTGACCGTGCAGATATCTATAAAAGAGAGAGAGAGGTCACCAACGGCACGTCGGTGGGCAAGGGATGGCAGCCTTTGCTGCTCTCTTCTGAATGAAGTCCAGGATAGCGAGTGTAGAAGGGGCAGCTGCACCCCAGATGTGGGAGCAGTATTCGAGGTTTGATCTTATTTGTGAAGTATATAAGGTATAGAGATTAGCTGGTGAAAAGTATTTGCGAACCCGGAAGAGGAAACCTAATTTCTTAGCAGCCGCTTCTGCAATTGATGTGACATGTTGGTGACAATTGAGATTTCGATCCACAGAAATGCCAACAAGTGAAAAGAACTCATTACTTTGAATAACTTAGTTGTTCATTGTGATGGGTCTAGGACTGGTGTATCTCTAATGAGAAAGAGAGCAAGACATATTTGGTGGGGTTGAATTGTACAAGATTTCTACTTCCCCAGTCTAATGTTTTTTGGAGATCCTCGGAGACAGAACCCTCCATGAGTCTGCGATCCTCATCTAATTGGGCTAAAGAGACAGGCTTAGAATATTGTATATTTGAGTGGAGGGTGCTGTCGTCCGCGTAACTCTAAACTGGATTGGATGTGCTAGAGAGGAGGTTATTAATGTGGAGAAGAAACAAAGTAGGGGCTAAAGCTGAACCTTAAGGAACTCCTGCATGAATTGCATATAGTTTAAAGGAATGGCCATCCACGACAACAGAAATGCTCCGGTTGGAGAGGAAATTTGCTGTCCAGGTACAGAGTTTTGGTGGTAGGCCATAGGCCGGAAGTTTATTAAGCAGCGCAGCGTGCCAGACCTGGTCGAATGCTTTGGATATGTCTAGAGCCACAATCTGGGATTCACTGTGTAGTTCCATAGGCTTGTTCCAAGAATGGGTGACAAAGGAAAGAAGGTCGGCAGTTGATCTGCGCTGACGGAATCCATACTGCCTGTCGTGGATTAGACTGTGTTTTTCAAGAAATTTTAGTAATCCAGTGTTTATATACTTTTCCATCACTTTAGAGACGACTTAAAGAAGAGAAATAGGTCTGTAGTTGCTAGGAAGCGCTTTGGGTCCTTTCTTGGGGACGGGTTGTACTCGAGCAGTTTTCCAGTTACTAGGGAATATGCCTCTATTGTAAAATGTCTGAAACAGACGAGTCAGGACAGAAGCAAGTTCTGGTGCGCATTTTTTGAGAACAATTGCTGGGATGTCGTCAAGGCCAGAGGCTTTCCTAGTATTAAGAGAAGAGAGCATATTTCGTACCTTTTTAGTTTTGAAAATGATATCCGTCATTTTATGAGCGACATTGGGGACTGTTGGTGGTTGAACATTTGGAGGTGGGTTGAGAGTAGAATTGCCGGCGAACAACGAGGCAAAAATTTCAGCCTTGCCCAGGGCGGTAGAAACAATTTCATTCCCTGAGACAAGAGGTGCGAACGTGCTCTTGCAGAAATTATTCCCAATAGATTTAGCAAGAGTCCAGAAGGGTTTGCTGCCCTTGGAGCTTAAGACGACTTTGTTTTTCATGTGGTTATTAAACGAGTTTTTTGCCTCAGAAAGAATGCAGACATAGCGGTTTCTTGCGTCGTTAAATGCTTGACGGTTTTCTTGACTGGGATTGTGTAGAAGCGTTTTGTGAGCTTTGACCTTTTCAAGTCTGGCCTTGTCACAAGATTTAGAGAACCAGGGCTTTTGAGTGGCTGAAGAGGTTTTCTCTGTACGTGGAATAAATAATTCCATGCCAGCTTGGATAATTTCGGTGACGTTTTGTGGGATATCAGAGGGGCAAGGATGAGAGAAGCAGACAGACGCCCATGGAAATGAGGAAAAGTAATCTCGCATTTCGTCTCAGTTCGCAGAGTTGTAGTGCCAAACGATACGTGGGTGTGATGACTGTGTGACCTCGGGTTGCATTGCGCAGGAAGTGGTGACCATGCCATGGTCTGAGCGACCGAGGGGGGCGGTGACTGATATCTTATAGCATTCAGGATTTGTAGTAAGAAGGAGATCCAAGGGATTTGAGCTGTGGGTTGGGATGCAAGGAAAGTAAGTAGGTTGCTGAACCATATTGGCTAAAGAATTGCTGACTGCAAAGGCCTTCGCTGATCTTCCTTGTGGATCGGTTTTTTGAAGATCCTAGGCATTCCTTATTAGGGACATTGAAGTAACCAAGAATAGTGACCTCGGAGGAAGGATGTTCAGAAATCAGATGGTCGGTTTTTTCAGAAAGGTAGTCAAAGAGCTGGACAAAGTTGTTGTCAGAAGGTGACCTGTAAATGCAACAGATGAATTTAGTTGCAGCTCTGAGAGATAGTTTTATCCATAGTATGTATTTTCTTCCAGCTTCTAAATTGGGGAGTCTGATGCAGGGTAGATTGCTACGGATGTATGCGCACACGCCTCCATGCAATCTAAAGGAAGTAAGGAGCTCATACCCCGGGAAATTAAGGTGATTAGTGGCTGTTTTGGCACTGATTTGGGTTTCGGAGAGGAAGAGGAATTGGGGCCTATTAGCCTGGAGAAAATGGTGGACGAAGTTCAGGTTAGAATTTAGGCCACATATATTCGAGAAGATAAGTAAAATCTTGATGCTGGCGCCCCCTGTACACCCCTCTCCCGGAGATCTGAACGGAGGTGTATTTTACCTCCAGAATCTTTTGTACAAGGAAGACCCATCATCATTTTTGCTTATACGGGAAACCGACTCATATACCAGAACCGGAAACATCCCTTGGGACTTCACCGGCCCCTTGATGCATGGGTTTCATTGAATAAGATCTATAACAATATTATATACTTTTTAATATATTTTTGCCTGTATCAAATGTGTAGTACATTGTAAAGAGAATACTTATGACAAACTTTGGGGTTACATGTAAAAATAGTTTCTACAGCAGCTAAAAATAATGTCGTACTATTAAAAAAGTATATAATATTGATATAGATCTTATTCAATTAAAAAACTACAACCCAACAACACAGCATGCAGTATTTACATTTCTGTTGATGTCTGACCGTGCGCTGTTTAGAATGCTCGGTCTGACACCCTGAATTTAAAGAGTACCATGATTTCTATTTAAAAAATAGATTACACATATCGATCAGCTGAATTAACTTTCTATGAATAATTGTGAGAATTCGATGCATGACAATAGTTTATTTTGCTTAGTAGATGTTTTTTAATTTAGATTATATATTCACATATTATACCTTAAATTATGTAACAGCTGTTTTGTTTAGGATATATGATAGCAGTAAAAAAACATCTATTCACATAAAACCACACTTCGGCTCACCGTAAATAAGGAGTCGTTTCTGTGTTTCATGTGGTAGTTGGAAACATTAAAAATCCTTTACGTCTTACTATCGATAATAATTAAATAATGCAAACAGATGGTCGCTACACAATAAGAAGGCCATTTATCATACCTTTGTAGTCATCACTGGGTCGGGAAGAATTCCAGCTATAGCATGGACAGCATAAAATAACGCACCCAAAAATAAAACGAACAAAAATCCAACCAAGATGTGCATAACATCACGAATATGTTTGGTATTTCCCTTTTCAGTTGATATAATTATCCCATCAAATGTTTCAGAGGGTCGGTTATAATACTGATTATTCATTGTTGTTGAATATTATTACAACAGTGTGCCAGAAATAAATAATAGATAAAGGTAGTTGTTCTTAAAACAAAATATTAGATTGTATTCTGCAAAAACTTAGAAACGAACCCTAATCCTAATATTGATATGGTAAGGTTATTTGTTATTTACTAACCACCACGCCAAAACATTTTGTAATTTGTAAATCGGAAATCGTATGAACTAAAATACCTAAATACGGTTGAGTATTTTTATTTTTAGATTCCGAAATTTTTAAATAAACCTCTCAACAGATCACCAGTGTTATTGGAGATTCTCATAGAGAAACGAATGCTCTCTATGGAGACTACGGTGAACTGATAGAAAACAATCTAGTCAAAAACAACATTGGTTAAAATTAGTTACTTATTATAGATACCTACTCTGCAGATTTAAGATTGTTAGTTCGCTAAAGCTATAGATAGAACCTTGTTTTGTTGCAAGGGTAATTTATTACCCTTGGTTTTGTTGTAGTCCCAAATTATTAGATTATGACACCTAATTTATCACTATTGAATTTTTATCCTCCGATGAAACCAAAATACCTCTGTGGTAAATTTAGTTTCGTAAATGTGTGTTAAATATAATACAATCATTAGTAACACTACAAGGATGCAGCACCTAGAAGTTAACAGTAAAATTCCTTTTCTATATGTACTAGTTAATAATGACTCTCTTGAATTCGATGTCCATACGATTGCACAACAAAAACGGCTACTTTATTATTTTTTTTAGCAAATAGGTCGGTCAATACAATTTCTCTTAAGTAAAAGCAAATATAGTAGAGACTTAGAGTAAATTAAGAACGTGGCTAAATATAACTGATATTCGGACTGCTTAGTGGAAAACTTAATTAATAGACACAGAACAAAGGAAATGTTAGCGAAATTCACGATATTCAGAAAGCATAAAGCAGAAAAAAAGTTCGCAAAAGTTAGAAGTAAATTTTTATTTTAGTCACATCATTTTAGTGTTCATTCTATTCTATGTCTATCTTGTTTGGCCTAAGACGTAGGTCCATTGAGCCATTAAACATAGTCTAATCAAGTGACGGTTGTCGATTGTCGGACTTTATATTGGCATCGCCATACTTTCTCTATTATGTTTGATAGTCTGATACGTATTTAGTGTAGGTGCGGCTGATTGTAATAGTTGTAGAGTTTTTATTAAATATTAATGTTGTTTTCTTTAAAAAAAATCATTTATTATCTTAATTGTTTTAGTGTTTAGTTCAGTTAGAATTTGTTGGGTCTGAATTGGTGTTGTTATGTGATTTTCAATAAGTTTTTTATATAGGTCCTTATTTTGTTGTGGGCGGTTTTTACAGTTAAAGAGCATATGTGTTATGTGTCCTTCTTCGCCACAATTACAGTTTGGTGTTTCTTTAACTTCTATCCTATATAAATGTTTTGGGGTTGAGCAATGTCCTGTTCTCATGCGGATAATGTTTGTTATGTGTCTTCTGTTCGTGTATGGATATTTATTAAACCAAGGTTCCAAAGGCAGACAATTTTGGATGGATGCATACCACCTGCTTTGGTTTTTCTCCTTCCATGTTTCTTCCCATTCGGTTATTTCATTTTGTTGCGTTACGTTGGACGTGTTTATTTTAGATTTCAAGGGGATATTGAGGTTTCTTCCAATGTTAGTTAGTTGGTCTGCCATTTCATTTTCTGTTATATTGGTGTGTCCTGGTATCCATGCCAGGTGTACTTCTTTTAGTGTTCATAGTCAATCAAGAAAAGTTTTAACATTAGTTGTGACAATTGTAAGACGAGTGTCTCTAGACACTAAAAACTCGGTTGCACTGATCATGCGTATCTTGCAGAATTAGATAACTATCTTAAACCGGCAAAATTAAACATATAAATTACGGTAGGAAGTCAAATACTTATTCCCTGAATATGTTTGTAGTTATTAAAGTTTTAAAGTTATGCTATTATACACTGCAAAGTATGAAGTACTGGTTCCTATTAATCATTCTACGTTGATTATTATATGTAAATGGCAGTTAGAAAAACTGTTTAAGAATGAAAGTATAATTATCTATAATATGGATCCTGTCCACGCCGCTTACTGGCTCTAGCCGATAAAAAACAAAGTAGAGATGAACAGGTGTTAATGTTCAATTGTTGGAACCTAAGATTGTTTTCATTAACGGCAATGAGAGGCAATAGTCCCGTAAAAAATCAATAAAGCTCAATATATCCGTTATTATACAAGATATGAAAAAATATTGTATACATTAATTATACGGTGTCTTGAGCTACATCTTAAAAATCACAGGCTGGCCCATAAGTCGTTGGTGATACAAATAATTTTTTTAAAGTCGAAAACGCCTTATGTTCTTGCATTTTCCATCGAAATATAATGCATGTTTGTAAGTTAAGAAATTCTGGACGCAGCAAGTGCGTTATGGTAGCGAATTTTGATTAAATGCTTCATATTTGAAAAGCAGAATTAGCTATTAACCTATAAGGTTGACCAAGAAACGGATTTTTTCGGTTACAGTTTAAGTTTATGGTCGGAAATTTTTGTACGTTTTCAAACAATAAAGTTATGTTGATGAAACATGGCACATTGTTTTTACTATATATGTTATACTGGTAATCAAATTTGATGCCTGCTTTCTATAAAAAAAAAACCACACATATTAGCTATTAAAAACATTTTAATGAAAATTCACTACAATAACGCATTTGCTGCGTCCCGAACTTTTCTTTTTTTAATAGATAGAACACCCCCTTAATATTGCATTTTTGTGTTTTTCAACGAATTATAATGCATGTTTGTAAGAAAAAAAATTGATATTGTTTATCGTTTTTGAGTTATTTCAATTGTTTTGTAAGCTTTCACATTTTTTGAACATATTTCAAACACATATCACAAATTGTGAAACGGCGTTTTTTTTATTTATCAATACATAGCGGAGGCCCATGGAAATGACGCATTCAGCAGAGAGCTTTATGTTTGTATTACTCATCGTAAAAATCGAGCTGCTGTATATGGACACGCTCAAAT
Source organism: Tillus elongatus (assembly GCA_964006375.1). Taxonomy (NCBI): domain Eukaryota; kingdom Metazoa; phylum Arthropoda; class Insecta; order Coleoptera; family Cleridae; genus Tillus; species Tillus elongatus. The sequence continues at coordinate 59,044,851 of OZ023264.1, forward strand.
AGTGGCTCAATTTTTAAAGTTTTCACAGAAATGTTTTTAGTGTTCCTGTGGAATTTATTTTTGTAAGATTTTTGTGATATGTTGGTAATTAATAATAAATGTTTAGTAAGTTATTGTAAAAGAAAAGTTGTCGAATTTTTGTGAAAAATGTAATTTAGTGTAACATTACTGAAGGCAATTTCTGTAAAAAAATTGCGGTGACTTTCCGTAAAATAAATGTTGGCAAATTTTCATCTATTTTTTTCAGTTCTGGTCCTAAAGCTGTTTGTGAATAATTATATCCTGCCAGGTGTGTAAACAGCTTTAAAGAGGTTCGTTGGCCAGTTCGGACCAGTTTTTTTTTTTGAACTTTTAAGGTTTATTTACGGAAAATATTTCTACTTTTTGAAACAACAAAGCTATTTAAATTAAATACCGTCGATTGTTACTAATATATAGGTTATACTGCCAGCCAAATGTCCTTATTTTAAAACCAAGACATTAAAAGCATTTTTACGAAAATTCGCTATCATAACGCACTTGCTGCGTCCAGACTTTTTACTTTAGTTTATTGTATCAGAAATACCTATAGTTAAGTTTTCATGTATTTTACTTCACACAGGTATGTTTGGTTAATTTTGTATTATACCTGTACATTATTATTTACAATAAAGCAAATATTTTGGCATAAATACTGTTAGTTTTATGTTAGCTACATCATAAGGATTTATATGGGTGTATTTTACGCCCAGTATAGGGACATGATAGGTATTTTTCAAGTATTTTTTAAACTGTTATAGGGACACTAATATTAGCGAATTAAAAAAAAATAATTCTCTAATGGGGAGCTTGGATAAGTTCGTTAGCCAGCAAAATCGGACCAGGTTTTCCCGGAAATTTTTGTGTTTTCTTTAAAAAAAATCATATCTCCGGAAATAACAAAGTAAGGGCAACCAGATTTGGTACGCGTGTTTGTATTGTATTGTTTGTAACTCTGTACCAAAATTTAGGTCTCTAGCTTTAAAGACAACGAAGTTATGGGCAGTTAAAGAAACAAATTTTGGAGTTTTCCTCAAAACGTCAAACTCGCAATTTTAAACGTCAAAATTAGCAATGTTTAGGCAAATAACGTGAAACAAATACCGATTGTTAAAAGAAAATGTTGCAAGAAGAGTGTTCTGCAAACCTTTAAGTTTCATATTCAACCGTCATTGCCCTTCATTTTACTAAAATATTTACAAAATATCCATTTCAAATAGACCCTTTCTTTGATGCTTTTTCTGTCAGTTTAGTTAAGTTGGTGCCTTTTTGGATATTTATTTGTAAGTTTAGTGAAGTTTATGGTTTAACGGTTTATAATTTTTTTAAGCTAATTTTCGTAGAACAAATTGGTTAATGCATTTTTGCATTTTTTTATCGAAATATGATGCGTTTATAAGAAAAAAATCTGGACGCAGTAAGTGCGTTTTGGTAGCGAATTTTCGGTAAATTTGAAGTTTAGCGCCCGAACGGTTTTCAAAACACTGTTTTCAGAAACCCGCCTACCCCCCCCCCTGGATCCACAAACCCCAAGAAAAATTTCTTGTTCACACTCCCCAAGGAAGTTACGGGACCAGGAGTGAGTAGGGGCGTTTAATTTTTTTTAGCTAATATTTGTAGAACGAATTCGTTAATGCATTTTTGAATTTTTTATCGAAATATGATGCGTTTGTAGGAAAAAAACTGGACGGAGTAAGTGCGTTTTGGTAGCGTATTTTAGGTAAATTTGCAGTTTACTTCCCGAACGCTTTTCAAAAAACTGCTTTCAGAAACCTGCCTACCACCACCACCACAAATCTGGACGCAGTAAGTGCGTTTTGGTAGCGAATTTTAGTAAATTTGCAGTTTAGCTCCCGAAAGTTTTTCAAAAAATTGTTTTCAGAAACCTGCCTACCACACCACCCCCCTGGGTCCACAAACCCCAACAAATATTTCTTGTTCACACCCCCCCAAGGAAGTTACGGGACCAGGAGTGAGTAGGGGCACTGAGCGGAGTAGGTAGTAAAAAGGAAATATGAGCAGAAAATTCGAATAAAGCGGGCTGGAAAGCTGTCTTTCTCACATCTTGAAGCCATATCCCCCTTAAAACCCTGCCTACCCCGCACAGCACCCCTATTCACTCCCAGTCCTATAACTTCCTTGGGGGGTGTGAACAAGAAATTTTTCTTGTGGTTTGTGCATCCAGGTGGGGTCCTAGTAATGTCTCTGATAACAATTTGTTGAAAAGCGTTCGGGAGCTAATCTGCAAATTTACCGAATTTTCATTAAATCCTTCAAATTTCAATAACCCAATTTGCTATTAACGTAAGCTTTGTTGGTTAGAAAACCATCATTTAAGTTTATTTTCGGAAATTTTTTGTATATTTTCAAACCATAAGTAATTTTGATAAAATATGGTACATTGTTTCTACCACATAGGCTATACCGGTAATTAGATTGAAGCCTGCTCGCATTTGCTATTAAAACCATTTTAATGTAAATTCACTTCCATAACACATTTGCTGCATCTAGACTTTTGAAAAATGTTTATATATTTTCAAACAATAAATTTATTTCGGTGTAAAATGGTACATTGTTTCTACTATATAGGCAACCAAGTTTGATGCCCGCTTTCATCAAAGAAAGACATTTGCAATTAAAAATATTTTAAAGAAAATTCGCTACCATAACGCACTTGCTGCGACCAGAGATTTTTAATATTTGGAAACACTTAATGATACTACCTGGTTCCCCACCTAGATGGCGCCCCTGTCGAACATATCCCATCTATATATGTATTATGTATGTTTATATATTAAATGTCATTGTCGTTATTGTTACAATGTCCTTGAAAAAAGCCAAAAAGGAAAATCTCCTTTTAACAAAAACACTGGAAAAGTTATTTGGTTGAGTCATCAGGTCACGAATTTATAGAAACGACTTGTTTTATGTCATTGTAGAAAACATTTGTTGATTTAACAAATTATTAAAACAACCTAGAAGTATCAAGAGACAGGTATTGTTGTCTGGGGAATATAAATTTTAATTAGTGGAGTTCACCTTAATGATGTAGTTTGAAGTTTGATTAAACGAGTTTTATCGCGCGCGAACTCGTAGTTTAGTTTTGTTGAAAGAAGACGGGACAGTTTTTGTTTGTGTAAATCGTGAATTAAGGTGCAGCCATTTCGTGTTATTTTGATAAATTGAAAACATCAAAAATGAGGAAGAGATACGATTTTACTACACCTGAACAGTTTGATGGGATTGGTGAAGATTATGAAACCAGTAGAAGAAATAGCATACACAGTATGCATGTCGTTTTCGGGATATTGTTGTTTTGCTATCTTGGGGGGTTGTATTGGTTAATTTACTTTTTGGATGGGCTACTCCCCACAGCTTTGAAAGTTTCTGATGAGGTAAGCAGTCTTTAAAATTTATTTTTATTTAGTTTCACCAGGACCTGACTATGGTTTTTACTCACTGTTTATGAATTGTTTGTTAGTTTTCAATGCAAATCAAATAATGTCTGATCCAGTACAACAATCACGAGGCGGGTAGCTAAAGCCTTGATTGATTTAAAAGATGTGCTTTTTATTTTTTTAGTACCAGAACTTCAATTATGTACATACGCTGTTGCTTATGTATCAACAGTAGATATTTAGGTGAATTTGCAGATGATAATAAATGACATCCAAAAGCTCTTAACATTTTTAGCTGTGCGGTCTCAGAAAAAGACAAGAAACACCTAGTAAACACAGCAATAGAAACCAGGGCGATCCTGGGTGTTTTGCCATATCTTCCAAGAAATGATATTGTACAAAGTTTTTTTCTTGAAAAATCAAAACTGTATTATTAGGTATTTAAGTTTAATTAAAAAAAAACAGGAAAGTTTGTTAGCTTACTCTCCTAAATCTTGAATATTCAGCTTGTATGATGAAAGTAAATGATTGAGAACAAAATTACATAACACTTTCACAGTAACTATTTTCACCTGGAAAAAAATCCAAAAAATAGTTGTATTTGTTTTAGAACTTTTGTTTGAGAATCATTTAATGTGACATTTATCTTTTTACAACCGTTAATGTCGTCACGTTTCCAAACTAACAAAAAGCGTATATTTCAAATTAATTTTCTGCAAAGATTTCAATTAAATGAAAAAAGTAACTATTTAAACTTGTTCTTTACAACCTGCGTCTCCTCCAGAATGTTTGTTTAAACAATTGACAATTTTGATATTTAATTGTGACAAAAAATTTCCATCTTGCCTTGTGATTGGTCAACACCTACTGAATCACTGACTATTTTAGAGATTTTAATTCATGATCGTTTTAACCACGTAAAATGTTGTTTATAAAAAGTCCAAACGCAGTAAGTTGGGTTATAGTAGCGAATTTAATTCAAACTATAAACTAAACATGATTTCCTATTATCATAGAAACTTCAATTTTGGTGCGTTCTTTTGTTTCTGTTGAGGCCCCATGGGTACCAAATTTCATCAAAATAGTTTTGTTATTTTTAAAAAGAAAGACTTTTGTTTTATGAAAAACTTGTCAGATTGCTCTGGCTAATAAATTCCTCCATAACATTTACAAAAGAAACATACTTGTCAAGTTGGATAACCATATGGGTGCTAGTGGCACTAATTGACAATATTTACCCAAAGCCTCACAATTGTGACTTCCAGCAGTGAACGTTCACAATGAAAATTCACTAAAAGACAGTATTTGCACTAAAAATGCAAGCTAACAAACTAAATACTTAGTCATTTTAAGCTTAGATTTCAATACCACAAAAATGTGTAAAAAACAATTGAAACAAACCTGTAAATAAGCAAAAATGGGTTCAAAATAAGAATAAACGTATCGATTAATAAAAATAGTGCTGCAAATTGAATCATAACTTCCACATAGCTGTGATAATTTACTCGCCCAGAAAGACATTCTCATGAAATGAATTTAGGGTCAAGGACTTGACCACAAAGAAAATATGACAGACCGACAGACAAAAAAATTTTAAAGTTCCAGAATCAAGTTTTCTGTATGTTTTGAGACTTTACGCCGTTTTAGCAAAAAAATATTCGAAATTTCTGTCACTGATATTTCATCCCCACCCATTTTACCGCTAATTTAATTTTAGCACAGAATACCAGATGCTTGATGAAAGTGAAAGTTTTCTAATAAACAAACCCAAAAACGTTATATTACTCGAGCTTTAACGAAAAAATGGTCAATTTTCACTGAATCGCCACATTCATCCCATACCTGCTACCCCCTGGAGCGATTTTATCCAAAAACAATCCGAACTGTTCGTTTGTCGCGTGCTAACTGTATACCAAATTTGAAGACAATATCTCATTTTGTTCTATTAAAGATGATATCTCACCTTGTTCTAAACTTATCGTGACTACTAACAGACAGAGACTGACAGACCAAAAAAAATGTTCGTTTCCAAATCATGTTTTCGATATGTTTTGACAACTTTTTACAACGTTTAAGCCCCACTGATACCATACTTCCACACATATTGACGATGTGGAAGTAATAAAGCTGAGTTGGGACATTATTGATGAAGTCCTACTGTTTAATGTAATTAAAAAAGCTCGGGACGCAGCAAGTGCGTTATTGTAGTGAATTTTTATTAAATGCTTCAAATTTGAATAACTCAATTTTATATAAACTTAGAAAGTTTAATTGTGGTATATGGTAAGGTCTTTCCTAGGGCAAGATATCCACCAAATTTCATTAAAATAACTTTGTAATTTTCGCAGAAAAAAAATTTTTTCGAAATAAAATTTAAAATTTGAATAACTCAATTTTTTATAAACTTAGAAAGTTGAATTTTGGTACGTAGTAAGGTCTCTTCCAAGGCAATATATGTAGTAAATTTCACTAAAACAGCTTTGTTATTTTCGGAGAAAAATTTTTTTTTGAAAGAAAACTCAAAATTTTTCCGGAAAACCCCGTCCGATTTTCCTGGCTAACGAACTCATCCAAGCCATTAATAAAAGAAAGACACTTGCCGAGTTTCATTGAAATCGGTTAATTATTTTTTGAGTTATCAGACGGATATATATATATATATATATATATATATATATATATATATATATATATATATATATATATATATATATATATATATATATATATATATATATATATATATATATATATATATATATATATATATATATATATATAAACATATATAAATTGAAACTGACGCCGGATATGGGTTGTAGGGGTCCTAATTCGCGCTCATTTAAAAAAATGTTTGCAAAGTCTCACCATCGATACCTCTCTATTAGTGATTTTTTTAAAATAAAAATTCACTAAAATGACAATATTAAAGTTGAAAATGCAAGCTAACTAATTTCAATACCACAAAAATGCACAAAAAGGCAATTAAAACAAACCAAACCTGTATACAAATAACCAAAGTAAATAAATGTATGAATTGTTGAAAGATAACAAGTGTAAATATTGGTTTACGATTAAAAGCATTTAAAAACATAAAATTAAAAAAATTATCACTTAAGTAATTTTGAAATGTTTTGGTGGCTGCTCAATTGACTTTTTAAAACTGAAAAAGGGCATTTCGGGACGCAGCAAGTGCGTTATAGTAGTGAATTTTCATAGGAATTGTACACTATGAGTACGGCATATTAGTAAAATTAACACTTTAAATTAACCATGATGATCGGTTTTAGAGGTCTTAATACACGCTCATTTGTAGAATTTTTTGAAAGTAGTACCATCGATATCTTTCTACCATCAAAAAATATTTTCATCTTGGGTTCAACAATGAACAAACTCAATTTTCTATGAAGCTAGAAAATTCAAATCTGGTAGGTATAATCTAGGTGCTCTAATTCTCTTTAAAAATAAACTTGTATTACAAATTTCATTAAATTTACAAAAGCTTTCCAGAAGGAAACTAAATTCATATTTAGAATGAAAGTCTGGACGCAGCAAGTGAGTTATGGTAGCGAATTTTTTTAAAAATATTTTTAATAGCAAATGTCTTTCTTTGATAAAAGCAGGCATCAAACTTGGTTGCCTATATAGTAAAAACAATGTGCCATATTTCATCTAAATAACTTTATTGTTTGAAAATATATAAACATTTTTCAATAGTCTGGAGGCAGCAAGTGTGTTATGGAAGTGAATTTCCATAAAAATGTTTTTAATAGCAAATGCGAGCAGGCATCAATCTGATTACCGGTATAGTATGTAGTAGAAACAATGTACTATATTTTATCAAAATTACTTATGGTTTGAAAATATACAAAGATTTTCCGAAAAAAAATTTAAATGTTGGTTTTCTAACCAACAAAGCTTACGTTAATAGCAAATTGAGTTATTGAAATGTGAAGGATTTAATGAAAGTTCGGTAAATTTGCAGATTAACTCCCGAACGCTTTAAAAAAAATATTTTCAGAAACATTACTAGGAAACCACCTGGATGCACAATCGCAAGAAAAATTTCTTGTTCACACCCCCCAAGGAAGTTACGGGACTGGGAGTGAATATGGGTGCTGGGCGGGGTGGGTAGTAAAAAGGAAATATGAGCGAAGAAAACTGCTTGAAAGCTGTCTATTTTAAGCCATATCCCCATTAAACCCTGCCTACCCCACACAGCACCCCTATTTGCCACAGGTCACGTAACTTCCTTGGGGGGTATGAACAAGAAGTTTTTCTTGTGGTTTATGCAACGAGGGTGGTTGTATGCACACGAGCGGGGGGGGGGGGATTGCCTACGACGAAGCAGACCCCCTCCCGGTTTCTCTTGTGGCGGGCGTGGGGGTTAAGGCTGGCTGCTTCGCCGTGGGGATTTTCCTTCCCCCTCGCGGGCATACAACCACCCTTGCTGCATAAACAACAAGAAAAATGTCTTGTTCCTACCCGCCAAGGAAGTTACGGCACCTGGGGGGATAGGAGTGATGTGCGGGGTAGGCAGGGTTTAAGGGGGATATGGCTTCAAGATGTGAAAAAGACAGGTTTCAGGCCCGTTTTATTCGAATTTCCTGCTCATATTTCCTTTTTACTACCTACCCCGCCCAGCACCCCTACTCTCTCCTGGTCCCGTAACTGGGGGGTGTGAACAAGAAATTTTTCCTGGGGTTTGTGGATCGGGGGTGGGGGAGAGGGGGCGGTGGGTGTTGGCCTAGGCAGGTTTCTGAAAACAGTTTTATTCGAATTTTCTGCTCATATTTTCTTTTTACTACCTACCCCGCCCAGCACCCCTACTCACTCCTGGTCCCGTAACTTCCTTGGGGGGTGTGGGTGGGGGGTGTTGGCCTAGGCAGGTGTGGGTGGGGGGTGTTGGCCTAGGCAGGTGTCTGAAAACAGTTTTATTCGAATTTTCTGCTCATATTTCCTTTTTACTACCTACCCCGCCCAGCACCTCTACTCACTCCTGGTCCCGTAACTTCCTTGAGGGGTGTGAACAAGAAATTTTTCTTGGGATTCGTGGATCCAGGGGGGGCTAGGCAGGTTTCTGAAAACAGTTTCTTTCTTGGGATTTGTGGGGGAGGGGTGGTGGTGTGATGGTGGTAGGTAGGTTTCTGAAAGCAGTTTTTTGAAAAGCGTTCGGGAACTAAACTGCAAATTTACCTAAAATACGCTACCAAAACGCACTTACTGCGTCCAGATTTTTTTCTTACAAACGCATCATATTTCAATAAAAAATGCAAAAATGGATTAACGAATTTGTTCTATGAAAATTAGCTTAAAAAAAATTATACACCCCTACTCACTCCTGGTCCCGTAACTTCCTTGGGGGGTTTGAACACGAATTTTTTTTTGGGGTTTGTGGATCCAGGGGGGGCCTAGGCAGGTTTCTGAAAACAGTTTTTTGAAAAGCGTTCGGGAGCTAAACTGCAAATTTACTCATATTTCGAAAAGGAAAGTATCTGTATCTGCTAAATTAGAAACATGGCAGGTATTTTTCCTTATTAATCGTCAGGATGATTTCCTTTTAGTCAACCTAATCAAACTGGTTTTTCCAACAACGAAAAAAGTTTTTTTAAAACAAATTCTCTATGAGTAAAGTTTCTTAATAAAAATTCACCAATATCAACAATACAAAAATGTCTGCTGAAAATTATAATTTTAGACTCACAGGTGACAAAGTTATCCAGGCGTTTTAAAGAAAAATGAGAAGTAGGTACCGACTACCAAATGTTAAAGTGAAACAAAACAAAATGTTACATGGAGCACGCGAGAATAGAACCCGGGAAGCCCGCATGTCGGGTATTGTCTGATGAAACACTCTACCCCTCGGCCACTGAAGCTAGGTAACAAGTGTTTTTTACGCGGTATTACACGAGGGCGGGTCAATAAGTCCGTGACTTTTTGAATGAAACAGGTTTTTTGACAAAAAATCATTTTATTTCTCAACATAGTCTCCTTTGAGCTCTACACACTTCTTCCAACGTTTCTCCATTTTTTATCCCTTC